>CM034147.1:811896567-812496567 GCA_019776745.2 Taxus chinensis
GTTTTTAGTATTTTGATTCAGCTTGGGAACTTGGAGAACGGGGCGAGAAGGCACCACCCTTGTCCAATCTTATGATTTGAAATCTTAGCCGCACTAGTGAGGGAAAGGAACAACCTCACACACCTTCTCCACCTACTTATCCTTAAGACTATCTAAAATATTTTCTGTGTCATTGTCCTCAAGTCCATAGACAATAAGATTATCTGGATTAAAGTCCTTCCACCAAGAAACCCTTCCTTTAATTTAATTTTTAACCATTTGAAAATCAGACGCAAGGTGTCCCAGATCAAAGCAAGTTTTGTATCTAAAAGGGAACCCTTAATAATCTAGATTTTGTGTCCATATTGAATCCTTGACATTGAGTTCTATAGTGGCTGGAAAGTCAGTAATCATGTTCTATATCCACTTGAATGCGAGCATAAGTGGTATGATACAAAGGAGTCAGTTTTGAGGTCAATATGTAGGAATTTACCCAACACTTCACCCATAGCTTTGAGCAATCCTCACTCTAGAAATGCAGAGACAGATAGGGTAATCGTATCCTAAATGGTCTGGTATTAAATGTTTCAGTTGAGGGATTAAACCGAGGGAACCATGTCTTCATGAGAAGGAGATGTGATTGGAATCCCCAAATTTTTCCAAAAATAATATTCTTATCAAAGGAACTATCAAAAATTGCAACACAATATGCCACAGACAGAAGGATAAATATTAAATTTACCTTTGATGAGGGGGTGCCAATGTTCAAATATCTAGTTGCACAGAGCTGGGAGCTCAGAGATAGCCATTGCTTAACCTGCAAATCAAACCCCTCATTTTCAAAATATTCAATAGTCTCATTGACTTCATCACCGAAGGAGACCTTGGGCGTCTATCTTTCATAGGCCATAGATTTAGCAGGAGGCTTACACCCATATTTAGCCATTGATAGGAATAATTTATCTCTAACTGAACCTCTCCTGTATGGAGCATCAAAATATCTACCACCACGACCACCCACAGGCCTGGGCTCACCCAAAATAGCACCCTCGAACCCTCTAGCAACATCTCCACCACCAACACCAATCAGGGTCGAAGGTACATAGTAGTTGTAAGAAACAAGGGAGCCCATCCTCTCAACGTTCCCCAACTTGCCAACATTCAACCCACCACCAAACACATAAACGGATCCACGCGGTAATGAATCGGTGGTGCCAAGCCCCACAACGCCACCACTAGAAGAATGGAAACTGACAGATCCCCTGAGTAACGGCCCGACCACCAAAACTTCCTTCTGCCTTTGCAACAACACCACCACTCAAACAGGGAAGGGGACCAAATGAGTCGCCAGTCAGAGCACCACCATCGCTGTCACCAACAGAGGTAGTATTAGGGCATTTTGTCGATGCCATCAAGTTATCTTTGATACCATGACATTTATAAATATTAAATATAGATTTTAAAATTAAAGATTTTACAATTTCAAGGAAAATATTAAAAATCGGGAATCACAACTCACTCCAAATGTGTTCAATTTTTATTAGAATCAATTCTCATTTAACATTTTTATTATAAATAAAAACAAAATGTGTTGCTAAAAACCCTTCGGTGACATTTTTAACCGCTAATTATATCTAATATTTATCCCGTTTCATATATAAAGACAACGTCATGTGTAGAAATCAATCAATAATTTTATTTTCAATTCATATTTTCGTTGCTTAGCTACTATACACGAGAAGGTGACATCACAACCCTACCATGTTCTTTGGAGAATATTTTAACAAAGTTGATCTCATGTACGATGACCCGTGATCTATGTGTATTAGATAGTGATCCATGTGTATGGCATCGAAGATAATTCAAATTATTGAGACCCGTCAACGCATGCATCTATGTTGGTGATCTGTGTATCTAAAATAGAGATATGTGTGAAGGAGATATCACGGATCACAACCCAGGTGGATCTTGAGAATGCAAATTTCTAGGATACTCCAAATAAGAAGTATACAATCTATAATAATAAGCTTGATCATTTATATTTCTATTTTATCCTCTATATTGGAACTTCAATGCCCATCCCTGTAAATAATATATGACGATAGGTTTGTATTGTGGCGTGGAATCGGTTACATTCAGAGAGAATACGAAGCACAGGTTTGAACACCTGAAACCCATCTCGCAATTAATATTGATGAAGAGATTTCAGTGTTGGATGCATACGAAGGATCAATGGATTGAATTTGGACATGCATGTTAGATCAATGTCTTTGGAGAGGTTTATTAAACAGAGAAGCAACTCATTATGGCATAACAACAGTGAGTCATGGATCAATAAACTTATATAAGTCCACATGAAACAAAAAATTATCACACTAGTGTGTTTTAAGATGTCCTTATTATGAAACACTGTATTATTTTTTCTATAATTTAATATAAATGTGGTTTCAATAGTAAGACACACTTTCACATTTTTGTGGCAAAAAGGATTTATCCTAGGGTGTTGAGGATGGGTTATTTTTCCCTATGTAATATGGTTCTCATTCAATAAATTGTTTTATTATTATTTTTTTTCAAAGCCTATCCATATCTATGTTAAAGTTGTGATATGAAATATTTGAAAACTTGGATATTGAAGGAGAACCGACTCATCAAATATAACTCTATTTTCAGCAATCGTACCCAAACAAATTTGTAATTCAGCAATTGAAATCAAACAATCCAAATAAAAATCCTCTTTAACTGTAATGCCACAATTTTCGAGGCTTAAATCAATAATAAAACCTATCAAATTATCAAGTTAAATTACGACAATTTTTTTTTTTGCTTTCAAAGGACTGCAAACATTACTCGTGGTTGATTAATTTCTCCTGAATGAATTCCATAGCTTCAAAATTCAATCATGTTCAAATGTAGTGCTCGTAATAAATTAAGATAAAAATAACATAAAAAATAGTATGAACTGCATTTGAATGGGAGTGGGTGGACGAATGATTGACTCCACTTGAAGGTATGTGGTCTTCCCCCACAAAACGCATGGGCCTACTGAAAAACTGTAAACCTGTCATTTCCCTGGCATAAAAATTATTTTATTTTATTTGAGATCGGGAGACATGGACCACATAGAAACCCAAGGAAACGTTGTAATTTTAGAAGTATTTGGATAGTTGCAACGACGGAAGCTTTGAATACATGGGTTTTCCTCACGAGATAGTATGCAGCAAATAGGTTTCCAATGTGGTCAATTTACATCTACCTACGAACTCCAATCGGCTTGTGCCAACAATGGAGCGCTGGAACAGGGTATGGACATCCGTCTAAGCATAAACGTTAGAAACATTTGTTAGGTGTTGTTGTCGCAAGCACTCTGGTAGACTTAGGTGCAAAAAATGGGAGCATACACGTGGCACATGAACTGTTTCACAAAATTCCTTGAAGAAATGCATTACCAAGTTCTTGTTTCCACATTGGCAGGCTATGCACCCATTTAGAGAAGCACTTCCTGCGTATGAGATGAAAGGTTAGATTTGACAAGATTCTCCAAATAATCAGGTACTTGTGGTTTCAGGAAAGTCTTTGGACGCATCCTCACTGCCACTGTTAAAGGGAGCTTAAGAGCTGCGTGTGGATGCCACAGTTGGTAGGTTCTAATCCGAATTCTGCAAACCTTGGACGCAGTATGTGAGTTGTTTTTTTAAACGAGTCATGTTGAAAGAAATGGAATATACCTCTAGTAAAATCGTATGATGTACTGAAGGGACAAAGACATTGAATGTTTTATTAGTAGGGAGAAAGTTGTGAAGGTTACAATGCCGACTGTCTCATCCAGAAGAGAATCGAAAGAAACTGAAGAAAACATTACATTTGTTGCAGATCCAACTAACAAGAAACCTAATAGTTCTAACAGCTTGAGGGAAGATTTTTGTTCAGCTCAATTTACACCTGGGCTTATGACTTTTGCAATGTTGCCAAGACTCAGAGGAAAAGTCTCGTCAATTTAGACATCAAAAAGATGTGAAACAAACATTTAGAGACAACTATGAAGCTAGAGAAAGTTCCTTTCCATTTACAGTCGTTGCCTACACTCTTAGGAGAACGGATCTTTTCCCTTACCTCCGTTAATGAATATGATGATAAAAATGAGACGGCTAAAAAAAACGTGGCTCAATCAGGAAATAATTATGGCGGGGTGGGCTATTCAGCTTTTATGGCAACTCCTACATTCTTGCATAGAAACTAAAGACTTTGCACCAGTAGCAGATTACTTGAAGAGGGTATCTGTCTCACCTGCGGATTTGGAATTTTCTATCCTTCAAATTATTGATGATGAAAATATAACAGAAAGTGAACCGTTCATTTGAATGCCTCTAAGAGATTGGCCTTGTGGACTACATTAGTTGTAAGGAACACTCGGGTTGGAGCTTTGAATATACCTCAGATCATTAATTTTAACAATTCAATCTTTAGCGTAGTATTTTAATAATTTCCGTATTTTAGTTCTTTCAATTGCAATATAATATAAATATTAAACTAGTAGATAATTATTCATTTGGATATTTAACCAAACTAGATAGATTAAAACAACTAAACTCCACCTTGTGATTTGCATAACCAAGTTGCACCTCGACCATTAACCGGGATTGTTCCCATAAACTCATAAGTTGTTAACCCAGGGTGTCATAATTGGGCACTCATGTCAACCCGGTATTGGTGAAAATTAGTTTACGTCATCAAATAAAACAACCATTTTTGCCTACCTTGCAAGTTAGAAAAATGCAAATTTTAGAGACTCACATAAAACATTTTGTGACTCTAGAAAAATGATGTTAAGTTTCTTTTGTGTTCCTTGTTATATAAGGAGTCACTTCAAGTTGTAGATCGGCCATGATTGATCATCTGTGCTCATTTTAACGCTCCTCTAGCAGCCCTGTTACCTTGTTTTGCACTTTTAGGAAGTTGTTAAAAATTGAAAAGTTGGGTATCGTTTCGTATCATGTGACTTGTTGTGTGAAAGTCAACTTATCTGAAAATATTGTTTCTCTCTCTTCCCTACCTCTTTCTCTTTCCTTGTTTGGCAATGAAGAAAAATGAAATGAAATCAATACATGTCTCTAACCCTGTCCATTCAAATGAACATTATTATTATTAGATCAATGCAAAACTGAAACTATTAATTACACTAGATCTAGGTAGATGACGTGCCAGTGATTTATCGTTGATTTCATGCTCACTTGTTTTTTCAGGATGAAAGATAGATGGCAAAAAAAGTGTGGTATAATTAATTTTTTATTATTGTAACTTATATAGATCATTGTATAATATATATATATATATATATGTATATTGTAACTATGTATATGTATCATTGTATATGTATATGTATGTATGTATGTTAAATGAATTTTAATAAGTGGTATATGTATATGTATATGTATATGTATATGTATGTATGTATGTTAAATGAATTTTAATTTAATATTTTTCAGTTCATTTCCATTATGCAATATACAATTACATAATTGGTGTGTTGTGTTTCTTACCTTGAAAATGTAATAATGGAATCTAATCACAACAGTCATCCCTAGTATAAGATTCATTCATAACTTTTATTCATACGGATCCTTCTTAACATAGAATAAATTGGAACCATAGAATGAACTTAAAATTATGCACTCAATGACACCTTCTAACTTAAGTAAATAGGATTCCTACTTTGAGTTATTAACGTAGCCTATATGTTTAGTAACACCATTGTGAACAAGTCAGTTAAAAGTGACATGGTTGAACTTTGTCTTGGGTATTTGGTTCCCTTCTAGGATAGGTTATTGTGTGTGTAGTAAGGAGAATGTTTTATCTTCAGGTTTGACTTACATGTTAGGTGGAAAAGATCACCTACTACTCTTGAAATTCATCTTTAGTAGTTGTGATTACTAGGAAGTTAATAATTAAAACTTGTTGTACCCTCCCTCTCATTCAAGAACATTTAGTTTACAAAACACTATCTTCCTAAGAGATAATTAATCCTCACAACTAAAATTTATCGTACTACACCTAAGAAATGTATTCAATACATTATTTCTATAACTTAGGAGTCATTGTTCAAAGCAACAACTATGCGGTGTAACCTTACCATATATGGAGTAAGTTAGAACTAACACTTCTTTAGTATCCTAGTGGACTACCAAGTCTCATTAAGATAGATCTAGAAATTAACTTCATCATCAAATGAATTCCTTATGCAAGATCTATATGACATAAATGGAGCTAGTAAAATAGTTTTACTATGACTTAAACTCTTCTTAATGATCTCCTTAGTTCCTCACAACTAAATGTGTTACCTTGGCTAGTGACAATATAGCATTGCCATGGTCCTTTACAGATGGATTTATAGGGTAAAAATATTTCCACACCTTAATCTGATCTATAATAGAGGCATAGAGCCCTGAGTGCATAATTGGAATTAAACTAAACCTTAGTTGATTAGGAGGTTAAATTGTGGGTAGAAAATTGTAAGTAACTCTTTGCAAACATGAAATTGATTTGAAAGATCTTGAGTTAAGAGAAATTAGGAAACAAGAAGAATTGGTCCCCGTAATCCCTTGATATGCCCTTTTATGATGTTAATAATAAAAGAAATTTACACATTTGGAATCATGAAATGTGGAAACATGGGATATTACCTTGAAAATAATTTACTTATAGTTAATGTGTAATTATAATGCTTCCAATCATGTACTTCTTCAAGATGTTAGACAAGTAATATCGCAACTCTTTTTGTTATAAAGTGATGACAATAAGATATCTAAGAAACAATTTAAATAAGATGAAAAACAAGAGTATATGTGATAATGGTTTAAGAGACAAAATTTCACTTGAAGCCCTTATGGTTGATTTAATAATTCACTTTTGTTAATAATGGATACAAATTGTTCGTTGGTGGGACTAGGCATTTGAGCCAATATAGAGTCCACTAAAAATAGAATAAAAATAAAAAAATTATGACATGGAAATGCTAAATTGACTCAAAATAAATTTGGAACTAAAACAACCATAGTATAAGAACAAACATGCTTCTAATGGAAGGAATGTTTATAGGAAAGGGAAACTCAAACCTTCACCTCCTTTGATTCATAATACTTTTTTACCCCCATCAACTTCAAATTGGTTCCCTTGCATAATAATGGAAAAGTTAAATGTCAACTAAAAATATTTTGAGAAACAAACCTTTAACATAATAACAAGTTATTGGGAGAAGCAAAGTTGCCTAAAATTGACTTTAATTAACAAATGATCTATGGATAATTAATGGGATTCGATAAAGGAATCAATCATGCATTCTCCTTTAAAGACTATTTCCTTACGAAGGAAAGTAATTGAAGATTGTAAAGTAAGAAATGTTAAACCTCATGTGTTTAATTATCTTGAAAAATATAAGGTCATACAATGGAAACCTAAATTTAGTGAATATGTAAACCGTAAAAATGCCATTTCATGGAGTATGCCTATCCGACACTTTTTTACTATAATTGGGTCATTGTCCTAGTTCATGTCATTCAGTGTGACATTTATGGGTATGCTATGTTATCCTATTATATGAGTGGGTTCATATTTATGTAAGTGTTTTATGTGTTTTTGAGTTTCTCTACTTGGATCCCTTGTGGTGTTGTGTAGTGAGAAATGTAAGTCAAAAAAAAAATATTCTTGTATTTTTACTATTGTATTTGTGTGTGTAAAATGTGGGAGTTGCATTTGGTATCACAACTCAATTTCATGCTCTTGAACCTCTGGGAAGGATTGGAGTTTTGATTATTCTATATGGTGATGGTGGAGATTGGAAGAGTAATGTGATATATGTTGTTATGTGACAATTGTTGTAATTGTGATATTATGAATACACATGTGTTACACGTCGCTTAGTGTATGTGTTATCATGTTGATGTGCTTGTGAAGGGAGTATTTTCTTTCCTTTCACATGGATTCGATGAGTAGTCCACGTGTGATGTGTTTCCTTGGTATGCGTGAGAAAAAAAATTTTATGGATGGAGGTGTGTCAAGAAGCATCTTATCATTTTGTGATATGTAGGTGTGCTAATGTGTTGATATGAAAAAGATTGGTTTATGGTGGATTGGATTGGATCAGTGATGTCACCACCATATTGTGATGAATAATGTGTGTCACCAAGTTAGTAATAAAATTGATTATATGTTGTAATGTAATTCACTGTGCTCATCATTCATATAATTTGTGTAATATGAGATGATTCATGTCATGAATTAGGGGTAATATGGGGATTATATGACCCCTAATTATGTAGTACTTGCACCTTGGGTGCATTATGTGGAAACATGATGTATCGTAACCCATGAAAGTAATTATTGTGTTGTACCCTATATATATACCATGCGTAAGATGCTATGGTTAATGTGTGTGAATCATCCATTGTGTTAGTGATGTATTTATGTGTTATGTTGTGAACCTTAAACTTGAGGGACCTTAAGGAGAGCAATATGTTAAGAGTGTATGTGTGGAGAGAGGAGGTGTGGATCTGGGTTTTCATAATCTTGAGTCTGAGTACGAGTGAGGAAGTGGAGTCTTATTTAGGCTGAAAACCCACTTCTATTTGTTTAGTATACTTTGAGCTTGCTCAGTAAATGTGGATGCGTACCACCTTAGGATCAACTTATGAAAACTAGTGCTTGAATCCCTTGTTCTCTCCTATTGATTTATCCATCGAACAATCCTATGTGATTTTGACTATGTTGAGCCTTGTGGGAGTATAGAGGGATGATTAACACAGTGATTATGACAGATTGATTATTTGTTATGTTATTTTACGAGCTGAGGCTCCATATTGGAGTGCCAGAAACTCATTGAGTACCCCCTTTAGTGGCCTATAAGGCCACATAGTGATTGTAATGTGTTATTTATCTATAAGTATTTTATTTGTAAATTGAACATTATCCTATTTTCTTGTAAGAAAAAGAAGTTTTCTTGATTGATGTGTTCTTATATTTTGGCCATTTTATTTGGTTGTTGCACTAACATGTGGATTTTTTCACTAACTATGGTTATTTTCCCATTTATTTACTTGGTTTTAAATTTATTATCAAGTTTAATTTTTTATAGCCTAGCCGAAGGCTTGGGATTTTTCCATCTTGGCATTTGAAATGGATTGTTATGTTGGTTCTAATGTCATAATGTGTTGGGAATAGGGTCATGGGATGCACCATGGAGTGGTTGAACCTATGGACCTGCTTCATTGTATGGGGTATACACCCCAAGGAGTTATAGATAACTAGTGGGTTGTTGAACCACGAGTTATTATGTCACTTGGGATTAGGGGTGCCTAGACTCTATGTGCCTAGGGCCATAGGGTGAGTGACCTCTTTGAGGGAGACATAAGAGATTTGAGGGAGGCATAAGAGACTTGAGGGAGACATAAGAGACTTGAGATATGCATAAGAGACTTGAGGGAGGC
Source organism: Taxus chinensis (assembly GCA_019776745.2). Classification (NCBI taxonomy): domain Eukaryota; kingdom Viridiplantae; phylum Streptophyta; class Pinopsida; order Cupressales; family Taxaceae; genus Taxus; species Taxus chinensis. The sequence goes on from CM034147.1 coordinate 811,906,026, forward strand.
ATAAGAGACTTGATACTTGAGGGAGACATAAGAGATTTTTGGGAGACTTGCATGTGTGTGTGATTAGTGCACTTGGAGTTTTTGTTTATGTTTGTGATGCTTTGGGATGTATATGTAGATTTTGTGATGCTTCGAGAGTTATCATGGAGTTGTTCTGAGATGCTTTGGGAGGTACATATTTTTTGATGTTTTGGGAGGTGTGTGGAGTTGGTGTTATGATTTATGTGTACTTATGTGAGTCTGGTTATGTTTTTTGATGTTGATGATTGATGCTCCTCATTATGGTAAGATGATGATTCCATCTTGACCCTATATGGCTATAGTTATTGTTTGGAGTTGTGTGAAACCTTTATAGATGTACCTGTTTGGAAATTCCATGTTGTTTTAGTTGTTTATGTTATGAGTACCATTGTGTCAGGGGCATGTGTGACAAGTACTGTGTTGTTAGGGATATGTATTTTATTTCCATGGTTCGGTTGAGTTCTTAGTGATGGGATATAGTCATGTGAAAGTACATATCATGATGTCTTGAGAACCATTAGTGTTGTGTTTAGAGCTGCTATGGCATTGTGATGTCAGTTTCTGTTGGGTACCCAAAAAAATAAAGAAACTAAAATATTAAATAAATGAAACATTAAGATCTTGAGCTTAATAAATACTGTTATGGGAAAAGAGTAAATATAAAATAGGTAATGTAAGTTGAAAAATTCCAATCTTCATAGAACATTAAGAGTTTAAGAAATTGTTAAACTTTAGTTTGACTTCCCTTTGGTGTGTTCTACCTAGAAAGTTATCTTACCCCTAGATGGAACTTGTGTCATATCGAATTCCTTCATTGCTATCACTTTTTCTACCTTCGGTTTTATGTCACATTAAGGATGATGCTATTATAAGGGAGGGAAATGTAGTGCCTTATTAAAACACACAAATAATTAATGATGAAAATAATTAATGGTGTTAAAAAAAGTGAGTTGGTGGAAGTGGATTGAATGGGAAGTGGGTGGACAAATGATCGGATTCCACAGGTGGAAGGCATGTGGTATTCCTAATAAAGCAAATGGGTTTTTGATTAACTTACCTAAAGCTATCATTTCCCTAGAAATGAAAGTTTAATTAGGCCTTATTGTAAATTTTAGATATGCTGCAAAATGTGGATGCAAACGTAAGGCATGTAATTTATTGTGAAAAGTTTAAGAGAAACTGTCCTCGTGGATAGTTGCAGCAACTACAGGATATTACACAAAATGGTTTGATTGAAAAGGCTCAGAGAAGTTTCAAGAAAATAGGTATTGGCATGAGTAAATCAGCCTCCACAACCCTTGCCTACATTTCCAATAGCCTGTGCCAAAATGGAGATTTGGAAATAGAATGAATGTCCATCCAAAGCATAATAGATAAAGAAATTTTCTCAGATTTTGTAGTTGTAAGTGCTCTAGTAGATATGTATGCAAATCATGAAGAACATACTTTTGGCATCATGGTAGTAGTTTTTGGATAGTTGTAGGTGCACTGGTGGACATGGATGACCAAAATCTTGTTTTCTGGGAGCATTACTATCCTCCATCATTGAAGGACCAGGCATCGATCCAGATTGAAACCTATTAGAGTTTCTCTTTTCATCATTGTTATAGTTTTGTGCCTAGTCAAATCCTCCACACTCTTCCAATCTATTAACCAGTATGAATTCCTTCAATACACTCATTAATGTAGAACATAGCCTTCACAGCCACCACAAACTTGGGTGCATATCCATTTCTTTGTTTCAAAGGTCATCTTTAAAATACATGGCATCTACCATTTGGGAAAAATTATTTTTGACTCTGGGGACGTCAATCCTACTACTCACTATTTTTTGGGTATAATCTTGTCATGAAAATACTATGCCTTGGTGTGGCATCCCATAACTCGGTTCAAACCCTACTCAAAAATAAAACAATTCCTTCCATTTATAGTTTCAAGAATTCTTTGTTAATACATTGAGGGTATTGTATTAAAATGTGTCTCAGCTGTATTTTGAGATTGACTATTAAAGTGTATGCAAAACTCAATGGAATGTTTTTTGTCTCTTTAGACTAATCATAATAGCAATCTGAAACAAACCTTTAGAGACATCAAAGAAGCTAATGGAAATCATGTTTATCTGATGTTGCAGGTACCAATTACCTACCTCAAAAGGGATGTAGATGAAACCAATCAGTTCACCCTAGCTCCACCACAACTTTTTGAGTTAGCGTGTGTGATAATAAGAGCTCTCATATAGGAAATTTTTATTGGGAAAGGATAATGGAAAAATATATTTTGCAGCTCATTCAACAGTAGGGTTTATATCCTATAGCATGTTGGTGAAGAGAAACTCTGAGTTCGGTGATTGTGATTCTGAGATAAGTTTCCCAGGAAAGTATAATATGGTAATGAGAAACCACTACCAGAAAGGAACCATTGATATGAACATCTTAAGGCATAATCTTTGAATAAAATGCAATGATGGAATGGTGGATGCTTTGAATATATTTCATGAAATTCCAAGTTATCGATGTAGAAATGAGTCCCAAAATTTTGATCGGCTTCTAGTTCAATTCCTAGGCATGGTCTCATCTCACCTTGTCCTTCATAATATCTTGTACTTTAGTTTTCCATTTGTAGAGTAATAAATTTAAGAACAAACCTTTGGTTTATAATACATTCTAGACTATTTTATATAAACTTGTTTTTAAAAATGGTAAAACTCCATCTGGTACTTATGCATAACCCAATAACACTTGGTAGTCAACCAAGATTGCTTAAACCCTCAAGACATGATTTGGAACCCAGGGTTCATAACCTTATTAGATAGATGTGACACCATTTATTGACAAGATGAATTAGTTGACCTTGTAAACCCACCAACTATTCCATTGTAAAAGATATTAAATCATGATATTCATAGAATGTAAATTTTCTGAAACTTAAAAGTCTCATTCGTGTTCCTTATTATGTAAGGAGAGTTTCCTCAAGCTTTAATTTTGACCCAAATAGACCATTTATACAATATTTTTCTCTCCTCTAAGAGTCCTGTTACCCCATTTGCACTTTTACGAAGTTGTTAAAATTGAAAAGTTAGGTTTCATATCGGCTCACTGTTTGAACACTGGACAATGAAATGCTTATTCGACCTTCATGCAAACCTCTAGTATTTTTACTATAATATTACATTATATTTTGGGGAAAAAACTTATTTTGGATAGTTTGGCAAAGGCATTTTGTAGGCCTCAGTCGTAGTTTGACTAGGTCAAACTGGACCAATTACGACTGGTGGCTCCTGAAAACCCATCACCTTTTGAAAACCATTTTCCATATCTTAGTCTCGTTGACTCAGGTGATCCATATATAGGGGATCTTGTAGGAAATTTCTCATTGCGTGTTCATCCATCAAATGTCAGTTTTGGACATGGTTTTCTAATCCCTGCAAGCTAACTTTTGATCATTTACAACTAGGTCAATTATGACCGATGGCCTCTGAAAACCTAGCCGCCAATCATAAACCATTCACTAGTTATCGAATTCCATCATTTCTTGTGAATTATTGGTGTATATAGGTGGACACGTAGAAATTTTCCCGTGGTGTGTTTTCTAACTCAGAAGACAATGTTTGAAAGTGGTTTCTTAGCCATCCGAGCCTAAATTGAATGTTTTTGCAACTAGCAGGAAAATGTAAAGAAATAAATTTGTAGGACCCTGTCGGGTTACCAAACCCCCGTGGAAACTTGTTGAAACTTGTAACTAAAATTTTGAAACTCTATCATGTGACTTGTTCTGTGAAATTGAACTTTTGGAAAAATAGTGGTTCTCTCTCTTTCCTATCTCTTTCTCTCTCCTTGGTTAAGAAAGGAAGTGAAATGAAATGAAATCGAATACATGTCTCTAACCCTTTTCCTTTCAAATGTAAATTATTATTATTATAATGTAATTGGGAGACTAAATAACATTAATTATGCTAGATTAGGGTGGATTCCATGCCATAAATTATCATTGATTTCATGCTCACATGGTTTTGCAGGATGCAAGAAAGATGGGGAAACAACGTGGTTTAAATTCATTGTTTATTATTTTAATTTTTGTATGTTATTGGAAAATTTTATATGTATAATGTATTTCCATGTTACAAAAAGGTTTATATTTGAAATTTGGTAATATGTATGAAATGCTAAATTTAGGGATACCTTGGGAAATTTGCATTTAATCATAGGTGTCCATTTCAATTCAAATTTACATATGTAAAAAAAATAGTTGAATATATATGTTAAATGAAATTGAATCTAATATCTATAGTGAAATTCTAGTGTGCAATTGAGGGTTAAATAATTAGTGTGTTGTGTTTTTTACCTTGAAAATGTAATAAATAGGAATCTAACCACAAATATCATCCCTAGTTCAAAAATTTGTGCATAACTAACCTTCTTGTGTTATTCCTTTTAGCATAGAAGAAATTGAGACCTTGAAATGAACTTAAATATTTACACTGGATGACACCTTCTAATTTAAGTAAAAAGGATCCCTAGTTTGAGTTATCGCCATAGCCTGTATGTTTATGACAGTCGTCATGAACCTATCAGTTAATAATGACATGGTCAAACATTATTCTAGAGTAAGTGGTTCCCTTCCAGGATTGGTTATCATGTGTGTGTAGTAAGGAGAATGTGTTCTCTTCAGGTCTGACTTACATGTTAGGTGGAAAAGATCGCCAAACTACTCTTGAAAGTCACCTTTGGCAGTTGGGATTATTAATGAAGTTAATATTTAACACTTTTTGTACCCTCCCTCTCATTCTAGCCACATTAGTTTACAAAACACTATCATCCTAAGAGATAATTAATCCTCACAACTAAAATTTCTTGTACTACACCTAAGAAATGTATTCAATAAATCATTTCTATAACTTAAGGGTCATTGTTCGAAGCAACGTCTATGTGGTGTAACCTTACCATATATGGAGTAAGTAGAACTAACACTTCCTTAGTATCCTGGTGGATTACCAAGTCTCACAAATATAGATCTAGAAATTAACTTCATCATCAAATGAATTCCTTGTGCGATCTAGATGACACAAATGAAGCTAGTGAAATAGTTGTACTATGACTTAAACTCTTTTTAATGATCTCCTTAGTTCCTCACAGCTAAATGTGTTACCTTGGCTAGTGACAATATAGTGCGGTTGGTCCTTTACAGAGGGTTTATAGGGTAAATATATTTTCATACCTTAATCTAATCTATAAAAGGGCATAGAGCCTTGAGTGCATATTGGAATTAAACTAAACCTTGAGTTGATTAGGAGGTTAAATTGTGGGTAGAAAATTGTAAGTAACTCTTTGCAAATGAAATTTATTTGAAATATGTTGACTTAAGAGAAACTATGAAATTGAAAAACTTGGTCCTATAATCCCTTGTTATGCCCTTTTATGAAATTAAGAATAAAATAAATTTACACATGTGGAATCATGAAATACAAAAACATGGGATATTACATTGAAAATAAAATTACTTGTGGTTAGTGTGTAATTATAATGCTTCAAATCATGTACTTCTTAAAGATGTTAGAAGAAATATCGTAACTATTTTTTGTTATAAAGAAATTCCAATAAGAGATCTAAGAAACAATGAAAACAAGATAAAAAATAGTATATATGATAATGCTTTAAGAAAAAATTTCACTTGAAGCCTTTATGGTTGATCTAATAATGTAGAATTTTGTTAAGAATGATATAAATTATTAACTTGGTGGGACTAGGCATTTAAGCCAATATAGAGTCCACTAAAAATAAATTAAAATTAACATTTGACATGTACAATTCTATTGACTCTTTTCTAAATTTGGAACTAAAACAACCATAGTATTATGGAATTAAAATGTGCTTCTAATGGAAGGAAGTTTATAGGAAAGGGAAACTCAAATCTTAACCTCCTTTGATTCGTAATATTTTTCCCTCGTTAACTTCAGATTGGTTCCCTTGTATAATAATGGAAAAATTAAATGTCAACTAAATATATTATTGAGAAACAAACATTTCTTTAACGATAATAAAAAAGAGTTATTGGGAGATAATTGGTTTTGGTTTACCTAAAATTGAGTTTAATTAACAAATTATCTATGGATAATTAATGGGATTTGATAAAGGAATCAATCATGCTTTCTCCTTTAAAGACTATTACCCTGTCAATAGTAACATTCCCTTCACAGATGTATACATTATTGTTGGACAACTATGTTATACCTTATGTGTTGTGCCCTTTGATCAATTCAAATTAATATAAATTTATACAGTAAGGATGCCTAATTATCTAATGAACATGTACAACCTGGAAAAATAAACAGGCCATGTCGTTGAGCATGCCTACCCGGTGTTTCTTGCTCTAATTAGGTCATTATCCTAGATTTAGTATACATTATAACTATGATTTTGATTGGTATCCTCTTGAAATCTTAATTCTAATGTACGAGATTTAGAACATAAACCATGTAAGTATCTTATTCAATTGTTCAATTTATCTACTTGAAGCCCTTATGGTGTTTTGTAATGTGATGTCGCAATTGAGAAAAAAAATTAGAAATCATGATGTTTTTGAAGAAAATATTAAGCTATGTAGCATGACTATTGACCAAAGCATTATGCTAACCATAAGTACAGTTTGAAACCCTTCCATTAAATTTCGTTACTTTATTAGAATATACCCCCCAAACATTTAATGACCAAGATCCATTTAATTTATTTAATTAAACCTTACTATTAATTATTTACAGACCCCCATTTTATTCATTTAACAATTACTATACACAATTCCTTAATTAATCCCTACCATAAAAATCTCATAACTTGACATAACCATTAGGTGGCCCCACTCAAGTAATTACCCATACCTTTTTAATTAAACTCCATTACCATGAAAATTTCATCACTTTAAGTTGTAGGGTTTATCCTCAACAATTGGATCAAGTCTATCTAAGCCATTAGATTTGTGTGCCCTACAAATCCTTATGTTTTCTTTTTATCCACATTTTTTCCCTAATTCCTCTCATTTTTACTTTTACAGGTTGAAGGGAGAGCCAATGAGCATGAGGAAGCTATCGAGAATTCTTGGTTTTTCTTTTGTGTGTATATTTTTTTTGAATTTTCATATATTTTTCTTTTCACTATAATGTATACCCTACCTAGGGTTTGGATAGATTATATATATCCTACCATTCTTGTTATGGTTATGGGTTTTCCATTCCCTCATTTTACTTGTTGTTCAAAATGGTATATACACAAGAATGAGGATTTTGGTGTGTGTGTGTGTGTGTAGGTGTGTGTGTGAGTGAGTGAGTGTGTGTGTGTATTAGAATTTGTTCTGCATAATAAACCCAAATTTAATGTACGCGTTCGGGATAAATATATACAAGTCTTGGAGGAGTCAATATATATATATATATATATATATATATATATATATATATATATATATATATATATAATTTGGGGGAGGGTTGAGCCTCCCCCACTTATATATATATATATATATAAAGTTTGGGGGGGATTCCCCCCCCTATTTATTTCTTTTTAAAAAATTTGGGGGGGTCTCACCCGCCACCCCCATTTTGTTTTGAACAATTAAAACAATATGGGGTGGGCCACCCCACCCACCCCCCTTCCCCAACACACATACACATTAAAAAGTTTTATTTATTATATACATTCTTTTAATATGTCAAACTTTAGTTCATATACCCATTTGGCTATGTTTTGAAATATTTATATATATTTATACATTTTAAAATATAATCTTTTAATTTTAACTTTGTTTAATGCTAAATATATATAAAACTTATTTAATGTAAATTCTTTTTCTTTATTCAAGCATACAAATTTGTATAAAAAATTATACAAATATAAGTCTTTAAAATTGTTTTTTAAATGTCTTTTTTCAACTACTAAATGTAGGTACATTTATTTGTATAGAGTATATTGAAATATATATATTTCACAGGTTGATAATTTGGAGGTAATTTCAAAATTAAAGGAGAAGCAATTTTCTCTCTTAACTTAAGAATTTGTTGTATTTTCCATATATATCTTCTTCTCAAATATGACAAGCACTTGATAAAAAATTATTATTTGAATAATTTACAAATGGAAGGAAAAAATGAAAACTCAATTATAAGTCACCCTACCTCTCTTTTAAAACTAGTTTACCAATAATGCAAGAAAGGAAAAAAACATCTATTTTACATACAACAACATTCTTTCTTTAAAATGGATACACATTCAAGCTCCTAATAATTTCAAAATTCCAATATACTAAATCTTACAATAAAAATGAGAAAGTTATTATTTTCTTTCTTGCAATAACACCTTTCTCTTTCCAACAATACATATTGCAACTTTGAATAGCATCCAAAAATTTTAGAGTTTCATTTCTAACAAATTTATACAACTTAAGCTTCCTCCTTTCCACTACAACTTTACAAACTTGATAAATGAAATTTACAATAACATTATTTTAAAATATAATAATTACAACCTTCCACTTATAAGTGGGAACAATGGGGTCAAATTTACAACATATAGATTCTTCCAAAGGTTCAAATAGACGAGTCTTTATTTCAGATTGTCTCCCAAATTCACAGATTCAAATTTTCTCTCCCTCACCTCTTCAAATTTTGAATTTCACAATACGAAGAAATGGGAGTAGGGGACGCTCTCTGCCAAAACCATAATCTAATAAGAGGAGAAGAAATTCTCCATATTGGACCTTGAGACTTGATAAAAGAACAATGGGGAGTGTTATGCAACTTTGACAACTTTAACAAAATGGCTTCCGTAAAATATGCAATCCACAAGATATACAACACATTCAAATAGATATACTCAACAAGATTTAGAATCTCCAACAAACACATAGGATTCACAATGAGCCAAAAGGATAAAGGAATATGGTAACCACTTCCTTTTTCCTCCAAAGTGATATAGGGGTTCTACTAAAAATCCTCCATGTGCGCAACAAAAAGCACTCAAATACATCCTTATCTCTCACCTTGCAAATATGCAACAATATTTCCATGTTTTCCTTTTCACTCCCTATAGGTGAAACTATTAATCACACTCCCTCCAAGATGCATTCCTCACAATTCCCTTTTCCTTTCCCAATGGTCCCATAATTCCATCTCCCACACCCTTCTTAGGGCAAGCTACCAAACTCCAATATATCACATTCACAACACTCATGCAAATACTCATATAAACACAATTGTTTTAAATTCATTATCATAATTAAAGAAATAAAAAATTGAAGATCCTACCTCTCCAATATGCTTCCAACAATATTCACTCCAAAAATGTTTCATCACCTTCAAACCAAGCACAATCCAAAATGAAACTCCAAAAAGATCTCAATTCCAAAAGTGCAAGAGAAGAAAATAAGACAAGTAACCCAAAATTCTTCAATTTCATCTAATAAATAGAAAAGGGAGGTGAGGATGCTGAGGTGGCTCCATGTAGGATATCATTTCATCACCCCTTCATTCTAACTCAGCAAGTCAACACACCAAACCAAATGTAATTAAATAAACATGCAACGCTTTTGACATGCACATATTACACTCGAACATGTTCTCCATACCTTTCAAGCATAAAATAAATGTGGTAAGTAGGAAAGTGATATTATCTTCTCTTTTACACTCAAAAATTCCTTAAAAGGGTAAAAATAAGCTTCATAATTCATAAGTATGGTTGGTAGGAGAGTTTGAGATGTAAGGGGCAAGGTTAACTTGTCCCAAAAGTCTCAAAAAGTGGCCTACAAGGAAAAATTAGAGTTTGGGAAGGGTATAAGAGTACACACAACCTAAATGCAATTAATTCATTCCACATCTAGCAAAAATCAAGTACTATCTACTCTCTTTATTACCCACATGTCAGATCTTCCTTTTAGTTTAAAATTTAAGTTAAATTAGCTAATTAAGACATAATTAATTAAATACATACAAAAAAAATAAGACACCCAAAAATGAAAATAAGGAAAACATTACACCTTTGCCTACAAACATTAGGTCACCCCCCATGGGAAACCTCCTAAAAAATCATGAAATTACACAACATATACATTAAACACAAGTTTTCAAATTTTGCCATGTTGCGAAACACCCAACATTATTTTGTGGTTGGCCATCTATCCCCTTTCGGTGTATAATGATATAATTTTCTTGAAATCACAACAATAATACCTTTCTAGACTCAATACCATATGAATATGACATGGAAATCAATGCACATAAAGCATCCATCATACAATCCTTGGCATACATCAAGAAGTACAACACATGCATATATTTATCAATTAACATCGTCGTATACCGTAGATAAAGTATTATCATCAAATTTAGATTTTTTTATTAATTATTTGAAATAACTTAACATTTCAATTGTACTCTAGTGAATAATTTACAATCATCAATAATCTAATTCTCATTCCATAATTATCATGAAATTCTCTATATCTATTGTAACTCCTAACTACTAGATACTTTCAACAACAAACTCCTGACCGATAATACCATCATATTATTAGCAGCTCACAAAATCAATGAGACGACATGTTTAGTCTAACACTTTGAATATACTTATTGATGCTTAATCACAGCACCCCTGAATGGCTCCAACCGATGGGTTGAGACTCTCAGTGTGATTTCATAACATGGAGCCTTTCCTAAAGTTTGGGACTTTGCAATTGGGAAAGTTCTCTAAATGAAGGTTGGTTCCTATTACTCTGTTCAAGTCCACACACACAATTTGTACAAGATCTACTCGAAAATATACTCTAGCTTGCCAAGGAGACAGGGTTAAGAAGATGCAAGAACATAAACCTAAACTAACAGACATGATGCACCAAAGGAATTTCAAACACTTGCTTTTCCATTAAACACAAACCAATAAAAATGTGATACAATATCCATTCAAAGTTAACGAAAATTGCAATGAGAGATCAAGAAGATGCAATGAACATAAGAAAGGGTTGAAATCATCCACAGACTTATTTTTATTGCTTCAAGAATTTGATACAGTCCATTACAATGGCCATGAGGTAAGATTGTATTTTACATTCTGAATGGGAGGTTTGAACTCCAAAAATTCACTTTCAGAAAGAGAACAAGGGAGGGTGCAAAGAAAAAATGTTCAACCTTTAGGAAAATACCCCTCCTTACAATATATAGAAAGAATTAGAGAAGGAGATAAAATAAATATGAAATATTGTTTCAACCACTCCAAAATTACACTGAATTCACCTGTAATAATGATGGGTTCTACTCCAAAACCCATGCCTCCATGTGTTGTTCCTTGTTGGGCAAGAGAGGAATCCCATACCTCATAATGGTGGTAGGTCAAAAACCCGAGACACGTCAAAACTGGTGAACTATATTTTTTTATTTTTAATATTTTAGTTACAGTAATTTTTAATACCTTAGTCTTAGTTGTGTAGCAGACATAAAGATCTTTCCAAAAAGTCCTCTCTTGCTCAAATCTGAGCTCCTAGTCGAAAGATATGGCCATCCTTAGGTTGAGGCACCATTGTGCAAAAAATACGAACTGTTGAGAGTTCTGAAATTTCAAAACCCGAAAGTCTGAAATTTTAGACTTTCAGACTTCGGAGTTTTAGACATTTTTTTCTAGGAAATCAGGTCACTGTTCATTTCTGAATTACTTGAGAGTTTTGAAAGTCTGAAAGTTTGAAATTACAGACTTTCAAAATTCAGAATTTCAGACATTTCGAGCCCTTTTTATATTTTTTGCTTCAAGATTTCTGAAACTCCGAAGCCCGAAAGTCTGAAATTTCAAACTTTCGGAATTTCATATTTTTGGTTTTTTACTTTCACTGAGATCCCCGTAACCCGAAAGTCTGAAATTTCAGACTTCCGGAATTTCAGATTTTGGCCTTTTTGCTTTCACTGAGATCATGGATGATTGTTGACTTTGATTCATATATGGTGCATGATGATTATTGGAATTTTTTATATATATTGATAATGATATACTGTTCAACATAATTATATTTATGAATGTTATTCAGACATGTGATATTGGACATAATAAGTAGACTTAGAAAATTGAATTAAATTTGATGACCATATAGTGGTTGATAAAATTGCAAATGATATTGTTAGTTGCCTTGATGTTGTTGTGATTCATATATATGGATAATTTTGGGATTATATTTATATTAATTTTGGATGTTCTAATATGGCCACGAGGCCGAAGGAGGTATTTGTATTTTTTAGGTTTAAAATATCACAACAAACATCAGGGGATTAGAGACCAACCATGTTGGAATTTTAGATGAATTCAACAAGGTTACCATGGTAACTTGTATCTGTTTGTGTGTGTTTGATTGTGTTAGGGATTCCCATGGGAGGGATCACCTTTAAATGTGACCAAGGGTTATGTGTATTTATTTATTTGGTTTTTTGTTATTGATGTTGTATGTGTTTATTAAGTGATGTGTTTACCCCTTTTATTTAAATAAATTGTGGTATATAATATGAGTAATCATATTGTTAAAATAAATTAATTAAATTGGGTCATAAAAAATTAATTATTGGAGTGGTTTACTCTTTTATTAAATGTTGTAAGGTATGTGTAAGCAATGTGTAAGAGATATGTAAGTAAAATTTGGAGTATTTAACACTTCATCTTCTTTGGAATTTGAAATTGTCTTGGAGACTGATTTTGGAGGCTTGTGGGACAAGTTAAAATTTTCTCATACCTCTTAAATTTTCATACCAACCTTACCTATGGTTGGAGAGTTTAAATTTAGACCTTCTTTATGCATTTTTGTAAGTCAAGATGAATGTTTTAATTGCACTTTCTTACATGTTATTAATTTTAGTCCTTTGGGGTATGGGTTGGATTTGAGTGTGTAAGTAAAATTATCATATTATTCACCTAATTATTTATTGTGCCTTGGAGATTGAAGTTGACTAGTGAGGTGGAGCTGAGGATGTGTGATGTGGCATCCTACATATATCCACCTCATCCTCCCCTCTTCCCCCTTCTATATATTCGAATTCGTTTTCTTGTTTTGGGGGTTACACTCTTTTGGTTGCTTCACTTTTGGATACTTCTTTTGGGGTGAATTCTTTTGTTTTTTGGAGCCCTTACTTTTGAAGAGAGTTTGTAGGATTTTACAGGCCTATGTTTCGTTGATCTTGGGCTACTTTTCATTGGAATGATTGACGTTTGGAACTTGGAACAAACTCCATTATGGAGAGGTAAGAGCTTGGCTCTTGAAATTCTCCTTTTTTATTTGTGAAAATGTTATTGTTTTGAATGTTTTGGCATGTGTGTGGGCTATTTGGGGTAGATGGCCTAGGCATGGTGTAGGAGAAGACTATGGGGCATTTTTTTGGGAGAAATAAGTGTTTTGGGGAAATATAAGTGTGGTGGGAGTTGGGATTTGGGGTTCCACCTTAAAACGAAATAGCTTGCATTTCTTTACTCGTTATGGGGTTCCATAAGAGGTTGGGGATGCATAAGGAAATGTGAGGAATAAGGGGTACTTGGGCAAGGCATAAGGGCATGTCAGGGATTTGAAATGATATATATATATATATATATTGGCGGTTTGTTCTTAGGTGATGATACCCATTTCCCCTTTGGGAGGCATAAGTAGCATTCCCCATAGTTTCTTGCTCCTTTGGCTTGCATGGTGAAACCTATGTTTTGTTTTTTATGTTTTCATGTGGTTGTAAACTGCACTCTGTTTTGGACTGTGTTTTGACTGAGAAATTTTTCTTGTGTTATGGAAGTCTGTTGTTGCCATGTGTTGAAAAATATTTCTAATTACAATATGGTTGGGGCTTGAGGGCCAATGAAGAAGGAAGGATTCTCCTTTTCATTAGATGTCTTGGTTGGGTGGAGAGTGTTGTATTTTACCCTATTCTTTTGTGATCATATTGGAGAATGATGGAAATTCATATTGTTGTTTTGGAGCTGTGAAAGAAGACAGAGTTTAGCTGTCCTTCGTGAAACTTATTTTTGTAAAACCATTTCCCCACATCAAGTGGATGACTTGTAATATTATTGGATTGGATAGTATTTTGTTTTGGAAATAAAATTCTATTTGAATTTGAAAGGATATACTCCGTAATGTTATTCTGAAAAAGGAAAAGAAGATTTGTATCTTGTCTTTCGAAATGGAATGGAAAAAAGAAGAAAGACAAGTTTGACAACTCTTGTTGAGATTATTCTTATTGTAACCCTTTTTCACTTGAAGTGAATGATCTTGTATATTATTTTGTTGGAAAGACTACTCTGTTTTAGCTATGAAAGTTGCAATTGATTATGGAAGAATATATCTAGCATTCAGTTCTGTGAATAGAAAAGAAAGATATAGTTTTGGTATGTTGTATTTCGAAAATAAATGGGAAAGAAGTTGTAAGAGATTCCTTTGAATTAATAGAAGTGTTTTGCCTTGTTCATATGATATTATTTCTATTGGAAATATGTGCTTGATATACAGTAGGAAATCTCTACTGTAAAAGTGAAAAGGAATTGGAAGCATGTATGATGAAATATTACACTACACTGTCTCATTTGAAATGTTTATATATATATATATATATATATATAAGTTGCATTCTTTTCTTTATCTTTTGAGTGAAGGAAATAAAACTATTTAAAACTAGCATGGAATATATTCAATGTTTTCATTGCATGGAAAAAGAGATATTTTAATCTCTGTTCTCGAAATATACAAACTTCATTTCTACTTTGTCGTATACTTTGCAGATTCTATTTTATCAAATTTCCAAAACAACCCTGCAAATCTATAAGGGATAAATGAAATATTCAATTGGACTTAATGAGATCAAAATTATCCCTAAACTAAACTAAAAAACTCAATAATATTTTAAAGAACCCTTCAAATCAAGTAAACATGAAATTGCAGGTCTTTTGCTGTGTGAACATTGGTCATTTTTGAATGCAAATCAATCGAGAAAATTTAATCTTGCAATCTATCCTAAAACATTCCAAGTGAAATAATTCATGCTTGTTTAGCAAGATGAAAAAAAATTAATGACAAATTTGAGCAAAATTGATAAGTTAACAATATCAGTTCACTTCTAAGTGATAGAAAGACATTTTCTCAAAATTGACCCTTTAAACTTTATCAAAATAAAATTCTTAAGGTTTTTGTGAAAATAGGACGTCGAGAGCTTTCCAGAAAGTCCTGGTTTTCCAAAAATTGATTTCCCTATCAAAATTTATGGCCTTCTGAAGTTTTTACTTCATTTCAGGCTCAAAATAATCAAACTATGAAATTTAAATGAATAAAATGATCTAAGTCCAAAAAAATTATTTGGAAAATTTTTCCTCCACAGCCCCGCCAACCCACTGTCAATGAGGGACTGCAACGTGGCTTCCTTAGACATCGGTGGAAGAGCGGAGTGTTTTGAAAACTTGTGCTTCAAAAGTCAAATTTTCTTATGTCCTCCCGACGGCCCGACGATCCGCAGCCAATGAGGGTCTAACACTTGGTATCGTGTGATGTTAGCATAGACTTGTGTAGTTTTTTACCTTTGCGGTCTTTAAGATAAAACTCAAAATTTCTGGAACTTCCCTGTCGGTCCGCCGACCCTCAGCTAATAGTTGATTGACACGTGGCATCTCTACGCTTCGGCGAAGGAGCGGACAAAATTTCCTCTTTTCATCCCTCTGAACTCAAAGTCAAATTTTCCATCTTGTCTCTGGCGACCTGCTGTCCTGCCGAGGCTAGGATTTTGGACATGTGTCATTAGCGGACCCCAAGTTCAAAATTTCATCTTCTTAGGCGTGAAGCCCCACCGCGGACTTGCGGTCACGTGGAAGTCAAATGTGCTTTTCCCCCAAAAGTGACAAGGGAAAAATATCTCTCTAAAGCCCACAGGCCCGAGATAGGGAAAATTTTCCTCCCCAGGCCCGCAGGCCCACTCTTGGGGAAAATTTTCACCTCAAGGCCCTTCGGCCCATAACTTGAGAAATATGAAGAGTTAGAAGGACTTATTTATATCACTGGAAAGGTGGAGAAATTTCCTATCTGATGAAAATATTTTTAGGAATTTTTGAGTGTGTTAAATATAAGAAAAATTAGGTTGAATATTTTAAGAGAGTTCTGGGAGTGGGTAAGTGAGAATTTACCTTGTTAGTTTAAATGTGTATTCTCCCCCTGACTCTTAGACCTTGTTAATTGTTGAAACCTCTTAGAATTAAACACCTAGGGTATTTAATTATTTTTTCTCTTTTTACCCACTGAGTTTAATCAAGAATTTTTTGGATTAGTGTTAATCTAATTTTAAATAGTTAGATTATCACCTAAGGGAAATTTTAGTGTGCTCGGGATAACTTTCTCTCTCTTAGTGTTTTGTAAGGTGATTTGATAACTGTTGTAATGGACTAAAATTTTTGTTATGAACACTTAAAATAATAAAAATTATTCCATAATTTTCTAACCTAACCGAGGTTGTTCATAGGTCTCAAGTAGGAGATTTTTGTGGGCGTTAGAAACTTAGTTGTAGTTGTGTAGTAGACGTAAAGAGATTTCCAAAAATTCCTCTCTTACTCAAATATGAGCTCATAGTCAAAAGATATGGCTATCCTTACGTCAAGGTACCATTCTGCAAAAAATACAAACTGCTGAGAGTTTCGAAAGTCCAAAACCTGAAAGTTTGAAATTTCATACTTTCAGACTTCGGAGTTTCAGACATTTTTTTTGTCAGAAATCGAGTCACTTTTCATTTCCGAATTACTTGAGAGTTCCAAAAGTTTGAAACTCAAAAGTGTGAAAGTCTAAAATTTCGGTCTTTCAGAACTCAAAATTTCAGACATTTCGAGCCCTTTCTCCATTTTCTGCTTCAAGAGTTCCAAAACTTTGAAGCCCGAAAGTACAAAATTTTGGATTTTGGGCCTTTTGCTTTCACTGAGATCCCCGCAACCTGAAAGTCTAAAATTTCAAAATTCTGGAATTTTAGATTTTGGGACATTTGCTCTCACTGAGATCCCTGAAACCTCGAAACCCGAAAGTCTAAAATTTTGAAATTTCAGAATTTTAGGATTTGGAACTTTTTCACTCTATTTCCACATGCTTCTTGAGGTTCCCGAATGCCTAAAAGTCCAAAATTTTATGCTTTGAACTTTGGGATTTTGGACATTTTTTCTCGATTTTCCAACTTTGCACCTGAGATTTCCAAAACTTCGAAACCTGAAAGCCTGAAATTTTAGAATTTCAGAGTTTTAGATTTCAAGATTTTTGCTTTCCTTTTTTTATTTGAGATTTCTGAAACCCTGAAACTCAAAATTCTAAAATTTTAGACTTTCAGAGTTTCGAACATTTTTGTTTGCTGAAATCTCTGAAAATCTCCACCTCCAAAGTCCAAAATTTCAAACTTCAAACTTCTTGATTCTCCGAAAGAGCTTGAGGTTCTGAGTTTCCCTGCAATTTGGTCTACATGTTTAAAATTTATTTGCCTAACTTCAAAATGTAAGCCTTTCGCCATTAAATCAAATCCATTTTCACAGCATGCAAGGTCGTGTTAATTCAATTTCTCCTGGGGAGAAAATTGGATAACAATACTTAATATGTCAAGAATCCAAATGTTAGTTTATAACAAAGTAGCCATTCTAGATCATCGTTGTATCCTTAAATGTCCATCTAGGTCCACAATACATCCATATAGTCCAAAGTAATAATCAGAACACAATATGTTAACTAAGATATAATAATCAATTCCATGTCTCTAATCAATTGAAATTAAAAATAATGATATAATCATTGTCGAAGAGGAGTGGGCCTTAAAGTAACAATCATAATTTGAACTAAATTAGTCTCTAAAAGTTATGTTGAATAAAAAATTGTATTAAAATGTATGAAATCAACTATTACCTATGATTTTTAAAAATAGTTTGTTTCAATAATGATCTATATTGCATATTTTAACATAATTTTTCATTGATAAAATAATATTTTAGATTTTTTATAAATAATTATGTTACATACTTTTTTTTACATATATTTAAATCTTAAAAATTATAGCTCGATTAATAAAGTAGTTGTTATAATTGCATAAGTTAGTTTGAGAAAATGATTTACAAATTTTTGCATGCATTAATTTAAAATATAGTTTTAAGATAAATTATTGATATTTTAAAAAAATATTTTGATAATTGTAGTTCCCAGATAAATAAAACAATCCATTATTAAAAAACAAGAGGGAAATGCGTGTGGGTTAGGTAATTTTTTGGGTGAATGGATTAAATAACTCAACGTGAAGGCATGTGGGCTGGTGTGCACCGAGGACAGATGGGTGGCAGGTGATCGCGTGTTACAGGGTATGGAGTGCTTCAGTTGGTATTATGTTTGACCAAACTTATGAACTAGACATCTTCTCTTAGATTATGATTATGTAAGTTTACAGAATACTTGGGTTTCCTCACGGGATAGTTACATTGTTTGTACCTATGCAACAAAAAGGTCTCCAACCTGATAATTTTACATTTTCCTATGCACTTTTATCCTGTGTAAAAACACGAACTCTGGAAAAGGGTGTGAACATCCATCTAAGCATAAAATATAGATGAATTTTGTTATATGTTGTAGTTGCAAATGCTCTGGCAGTCATGAATGAAAATTTTAAAACCTTACACAAGGCAAGAAAACTGTTTGACAAATATTATTTTAAAAAATATGTGGGTTTTATGGACAACATGGACTGCAGGATATGCCAAAATGGGATTCTTGAAAAGTCTTAGAAACATTCAAGCAAATGTGTTTGGCAGGTGTAGATCCAAATCTCCATAACCCATATTATCATCCTCCCAGTCGTGCCAAAATAAGGACTTTGAATCAGACTATATATATCCTCAAAAACGTAATGAAGAAGGGACCAAGGATTCAAGGGAAATTATTAAGGATTTGGATGATAAGAGAGTATGAACAGAGCTCTTGTGTCTAGTAAGGGTGTTACTTAAGAAGATGAGGAGTTGTGTTTTGATCGGTGAAAATGTCTTTGGTTGAGTATTGACTATACAAATAAGAGAGACATGATTGAGGATGTATCGGAAAGGAAATAAGAGATAATATATCCTCCGGTTACAAATGTTGACCATATTCTTGCGCTTATTTCCTTGGATCAACCTAATTTTGACTTGTTTATTATGGCTAGTTTCTAGTGGGGACAGAATTACAAAGGTTCTATGTTCTTCAGAAATGAACAAAATAGATTTTTTAGAGGAGGAGGATTTACAGACACCATTACTTTTCCTTTGATCGATCTACACCAAAAAAGTGTGATGATGAGGGGATTTAAGATATTTGTCTTAGTTTCAAGTGGTTTTGCTGATATGTATGCTAAATATGGAAGTGTATAGATGGTAAAAAAAATGTTTGATAAAAGGGATTAGAGAAGTTTGGTCTCTTGGTGCGTGAGGAGGAGAAGGTTTTTCTTCATTACAACTAGGCTTCTAAACTGTGCAGAATAAGAGCTTTGTAATGATATATGTGTACTAAATGTGGCAACTTAGATTAACACGACCAGTTTTGGTTGGGGTCGTTAACAAACTAAAATATCATAAACAAGGATGTGTTTTGAATTCTCGAAAACAGAGATTTTTTTGATGCACGTGGACTATTAGACAAAATGTTAAAAGAGAGTTAGAGCATTGTGGAATGTGGGTGAAACTACTGCGAGCACCTCTTGCACTACACACGCTAGTACTATTAGGCATAGTCTCCTTACTTATAGATTTTATAATTTTCTTATGAATGGTTCTACATTTGTAATGTAATAGAAATATTAAACTATTAGGTATTCAAATAATTGAATATTTTAACCATACAACTAGTGCATTTAATAAAATAACACCTCATAATTTTGGCTACCGACTTACAATTTGACCCTCAACTATGTCGCGACCACAAACTTATGTACTACTAAAACTAGGGTGTCAAAAATTGGTGCTTGCGTCAGTTATTATTTGAGAGAGCTAGATGAGTTGACAAAAACAACCTTTTATGTCCACCTTTCAAATTTATAAAAAAACACAATTTCTTGAGACGTGGAAAAAAAAACTCTAAGCCCTGTAAAAGAGACTTCAAACATCGTATTTGTTCCTTGTTTTGTAGAGATTCACATCAATTATTAGCTTGACCTCGTTTGACCATTTGCATTCTCTTCGCTACTCCTCAAGGAGCCATCTTACTGCGTTTTACACTTTTATGGATTTGTTAAAACTAAAACGTTGGGTTTAATTTTGGCTCGCTATTTGGACCTTGAGTAACGGAATGCTTTCCGCTTTCATAAACCTCTAGTTTTTTTACTAGACAATTTCCTGAAACCTTCAGTTTGGGGAAAAACACTTTCCTGGCTAGTTTGGAAAGGGGGTTTTATAGGCCTATGGTTTTTGGAGGCCTATGAGTGGTGGCTCTGAAAACCTAGCCGCCAATTGAAAAATATTCGCCAGTTTCAAATTTCGTCAGTTAGTGTGAATTCTTGGTATGTAGGAAAACACATATAAATTTACACGTTGCATATTTTCCCATCGAAAGAAAGTTTTGAACATAGTTTCTTAGCCTCCAAACCAAAATGAGACGTTCTCGTAACTAGTAGAAAAATGTAAAATAAGGTCACAGGAGCCTATCCATGACGTTAAGCCATCGTGAAAACTTTTTTAAATGTTTAAATAACTATATGAAATGCTCCCATGTGTATTATGGTATGGGATGTGAATTTTGGAAAAATAATGCTTCTCTCTCTTCCCTATCTCTTTATCTCTCCTTAATAAAATAAGAGAAATGAAATGAAATGAATATATGCTACTAACCCTCTCTTCGAGTGCAATTATTATTATTATGTAAATGGAAAAATAAAAAATGTTTATTATGCTAAATTTAGGTGGATGTCATGCCACCAATTCATCACTGATTTCATGCTCACATGGTTTTGCAGAATGCAAGTAAGATAGAGAAATAGCATGGTTGTAATTCATTGTGTATCATTGTAATTTATATGTGTTAAAGAAAAAAAAGTATTGTTATATTACATTAAAGTTTATTATTGAAATTTGTTAATATGTATGAGATGCTAATTTTAGGGGTGCTTTGGGAAATGTGCATTCAATTATAGGTGTCTTTTGATTTATATTTGTGTACAGTTAAAGAAAAAAGGATTGTATATATATGTTAAGTGATATTGTAGAGGATAGCGCAAGATTTTGTGAAGTATTGAAAGGTTTATTAGTGAATTTTTGTAATATTTTTAAGATGCTAGCGTTTAGCGAAAATGTTCATCCCAACATGGGTGTTATTCTGATCCTAAGTTTTGTATTGTAAGGTATTGATATATGTGTTAAATGAAATTTAATTTAATATCTTATATTATAATTCCAGTGTGCAACCGATGATTAAATAATTGGTGTGTTTTTTTCTTACCTTAAAATGTAATAAAGAGATCTGAATGAAATATTCCACCCTAGTGTAAACTTTGTGTATATCTACCTATCCCATGTGATTATTTTTATCATTGAAAACTAAAACCTTAGGATGAACTTAAAATATCTACACTCTCTGAAACCTTCTAGTTATGTAAATAAGATCCAAGTTGGAGATTATTATCATAGCTTGTATGTTTAGCGATGTCATTATGAACCTATCGGTTAGGAATAACATGGTCCATTTTTATCTTGAGAATTGGGTTCCCTCCTAGGATTGGAAATTGTGTGTGTAATACGGAGAATGTGATTTTTTTAAGGCAGTACTCTATGGGTAACCAAAATCAAACAGAATGTAAAAATCTCTTAGGAAGACACACGTATTGAGTGGTGAAGATCTCTAATAAAAATTAGAAGTCAACTTTAGGATTTGGGATCATAAAATAACCTGATACCCAACCTCAATAATCATTTGGATTATATGGTGCAATATTAAGATTCGGTTGTGAAACTTAACAATATTTTAATTTATGGGTATTTTTTGATATTATAACCATAACATGATGTGCTTAGAGAATGGTGACATTCAAATCATTAATATAATTTTTATAAACCATATTGGAGAGAGGGACTAAATTCATGAAGTGTGATCCCTACGGTGAACCATAATCCTCTAAACGAATTAGTATTCCTTTTGTTCTCCACTTTTCCTAATGCGTAATGAATGTACATTGTGAGACTAGGTAATCATGTTCTTGACGTAATCCATAGGATGAGAGCTAATAGGATGACAATCATGCAAATTCCCTTATCAACAAATGGGTTACTCGAAAATTTCAATACACTAATTAAATCAAATTAAGAAAAATCATTTTAAGATGAATCTAAATGATTCGAGTGGATCTTATGTTTTAGATACCTATACATGAGAATACTAGCGTGAATCCCTCTAACCCCTCTCAAATAAGAGTTTCAACTTGACACAAAGTGTCGAATGTACCTTGAGTTACAAGATTATTCTTGAGATAAGGTTGTTCAATCACTCAAGTTGTGACCCTAGTAAGGTGTGTAAAATCTATAATTGAATGCCTCCTTGTGAAACACATCTAATACTTAATTTTCCAGGAATTAAACCTTGGTTGAGTGTGAATTATAATCCTTAGGACATTGATGACCAAACATTTAAATGAAGAAGATAAGATACACAGTTAGTTGTAATTACTTAAAACAGGAGTCGAGTAGCCTTAGTAATTTAATGCTAATATGAAAATAACGTGTAATCTATTCACTCTTGAACTAATAAACCCCACTTGTTTCATGTGAATGTTACTTGTGATGACTGGGATAAATTACAAACCCAAACAATCATGCAACTTAAAAGAAGAAACCCTTAGAACAAACACCAGTGGATCTTATTGGAGTATTTTTTCCTATCAATAACCAGGACATATATTTTTATTACGATAGGAGAAACAAGAAAAAATAGAGGGAGTAACTACAAGTGAAATGTTAAGTAAAGTAAGGATAACATAGTATAGTTTTAAGATGAATGAAGGACCGCATGATAAGTTATTTTTCAACAATTATGGCCAATAACGGAAGATAGAGGTAATGAAATTATAAACTAGGGAAGTGTGGTGTCATGGATGGTAGCTTTGTGTATGTAAATAGCCTTGTGTGTAGATAAATACCCTATTAACAAATGATTGAATTCAACAAGTAATTGAAAAAATGTAGATGATAATTATTCAATGAGTTACATCGTAAGTTAAATTTTAAATAGTAAAAAAGGAAATATAGCAAAAATAAAAGGAACATATGATTCACATATTGTGAGTCTTTCTAGAATTAAAAATTGAATCATCATTGTATTAATTGAAAAATTCTAAAAGTATCGTGCGTGGGAAGACCCTATCTATAAGATTATACTCTGGTGGAATTGTTATGTTGTGTTTTTTCATAAAACAAATGTCTGTAACGTCGTTTCACGTCATCTGTATGGGTTAATGTTTGTGGAAACATATCATGTCTAGTGTGTTGTCCTAAGTGATCGCTTGTGTTTTCATGTATCACGGAATGTAACTCAAAAAAAAATCATTCTGGTATTTTTATTGTTGTAATTGTGTGTGTAAAGTGTTGGTGTTACAACAACTAAGTATAGATATGATAATTTAATATATGTTTTAAAATGCGTAATTTGACAATATTTTCTTAAAATATGATTTTATAGATTTAATAAATAATTTTCTTTAGAATGTAATAATTGTTTTCATTTTTTATTAATTATGGAATTTTTTTATCATTTCTTTACACCAATATTCAAAATATTATTTAATTTTTTTAATTAAATTTTAAAATTACATAAAACTATAGAATACATGTAAAAAATATTTTAACTATAATTATTATTAATTTAATGGATTTAATTTGTTTCTGAAAACTACTTTGTTATTATAATAATTATAATAAAATGAAGATTTCATAAATACTTTAACATTATATACTCTTAAAACTGTAGCATAGTTTACTAACATATATTACTTGTATAAAAAATAATTTTCAAAATGTAAAATAATATTTATAATTGATAAAATTTAATCTTATAAAAGATATATTGATGTGGGGATATTTACAATTATAAAATTGAGGATTCACTTTCAAAATTGTTATTACAGTAGTATATGTTATAATATTGAAAATGTGAATCCCTAACATTTTTCATTGTAAAATTTGTCACAATTATTTCAATTGTGACAAATTCTAGATTTTTTTTTAGATAAGGTGATAAGGATTTAGTTTTGAAGGGACCAAAACACATCTATACAAGAAATGAAGCCAAGCCATGGGACGTACCAAATGAAACAAGAATGATTTTCCAAGGATCAAGAACCATGTACAACCGAAAGATAGACATCAAATCACAAAAAGGTACAAAGTGAAGCCTGGCTATAGAAAAAAAAGTAAATCTGATTGAATTCACTAGCCCAACACCTAGGCTAGGAAATAAGAGAAAAGACAAAGAGACACCAAATATTCAAGTAAAACATACTTTACCATCCTTGAGGAGCACCCTAAATCAGTTATGAACAATCCTATCCATAGGTAAGGAAAAGATCAACCAAGAGGCACCCATCCATGGGATATTAAGTTCATCTTAAGAGGAATGGTGGGATTCTTTCCTTTCTTTTTTTCACCACTATTTAACGCTCACTCTTATTAGGATTTATGTTTTCATCTGAATGAATTGGGGTCAAGAACCCCAACATGTCATTTTCCCCAATATATGAGTCCTTCTCCTCCTCCTCCTCATGACAGACATGGTTCTGCAAAATCTTATTTCAAACTACCACAGTAGCCACCTCATCATTAGAAGTAGTAGAATCGTTCTCCATTTAGGCCTCCATAGAGAACCAATTCTTAGAGGGGATGTAATATGGGGCATCCTACTACGGGACCAGTCAAGACTCAGACACCTCCTAGAGCTTAGTCAACAGGATCTCATCAGTAGCGACCACAACAGTCCATAGCAGGATCATCAAGATCCATGGCACAGACCAATAGAGTCTCTTTAAGAGTCACTTCTCATTAGAGGGGACCTGGTAGTTTGTATGGGTGCAGAGTACTTGGGTATCAATGGAGCTCCCTCCCTCAGAACTCTAATAAAAATGATAAAGCACCGGTTTCAGAGCCTACTATAGGAAACATGGCTAGGAGATACAAGATATATGAAATGGTGGAGAACCACCAAGCAAAGCACTAGAGCACAGTTATTAAGACTATAGGTAGCATTAATGGAATTTCTATTCTTGTTTTATTTGATTCATGTTCCTCAAATTATTTTATTTCCCCATTAGTAGTAGAGCAATGTAGGATGGTGGCAGCTAGGCAAATCACTAGTTGGGATGTGGAGATGGCTTCTAGAGCCAAGCTCACAGTGGACTCCTTAGTCAAGGAGTGCATATTTAACCTAAGATCCTTTTCCATGACCTTGGATCTTTATATCCTTTCTTTGGGTTCCTATGGGATTATTCAAGGGATGGATTGGTTATCTACACATAGGGCTAGGATTGATTATTACACTTAGGTAATATCATGTGTAGATGATTTGGGAGTGGAGTCAGTGATATTCAGAGTTAGTAGACCCACCTCTATTTGCACCATATTCATTATGCAGCTTAAGCGGTGTGCACGACGAGGTTGCTAATTGTATTTTGTCACGATTAGTGACAGATCTGAGGATGAGTCTAGTACACCATCACTTGATGATCATCATATCTTGAGGGAGTTTTATGATGTCTTTCTAGGGGAGTTTCCCGAGGTTACCTTGCCATGTGAGATAGATTTTCATATTGATTATGTTCTAAGAGCAGAGCCTATCTTACAAGAACCTTATAGGATGACTACTCCTTAGCTCTGTGAGCTCAAGTTCCAATTTGAAAAGTCCTAATACATCCTAGTGTATCCCCTTGGGGTTCACCATTTATTTTTATACAAAATAAGGATGGATATTTGTAATTGTGTATTGATTATTGTTAGCTGAAAAAATTAACAATCAAGAATTGTTACCCCCTTCCATGTATTGATGATTTATTTGATCAGATAAAGGGGGCCACAATATTTTCTATGATATATCTTAATTCTAGATACCATCAGTTGAGGATCACAGAGGTATATATTCATAAGACAGCCTTCCGTATGAGATATGGCCACTACGAACTCATAGTAGTGCCTTTTGGTCTAATGAACTCCCCTATAGTATTCATGAGTTTGATGCATGGGGTATTCTAA
Source organism: Taxus chinensis (assembly GCA_019776745.2). Lineage (NCBI taxonomy): Eukaryota > Viridiplantae > Streptophyta > Pinopsida > Cupressales > Taxaceae > Taxus > Taxus chinensis. Next base: position 811,932,275 of record CM034147.1, read on the forward strand.
AATTTTTGGGATCACTTCATGCTCATTTTTTTTTATGACATTTTGATTTACTCATGTAAGCGTAAGGATCACCTTTGATAGGTTCTGTAATATCTTCATGAGAAGCATCTTTATGGGAACCTAGCGAAGTGTGCATTCTTTTAGTCAGAGGTGTAGTACTTGGTGTTATCAAAAATTTACCCCAGGGTAATTTGATAACTTGCAAAATTTCTTCAGGTTTGAGTGATCAAAAATGATTCGAGGCCCAAAATCAGGTTTTAAGAGGTCCTTTGGATTTTCTCTAACTTCCCTAGGGAAATAAAATCCAAGCAATTAGCGAAATTTACAAAATTTTGAAAAAATGAATTCAACGATATATTTTAGTGCAAATCAGGTCTAAGGGTTGTGGATAGAACCAATGAGGATCGTACCAAGGTTCATCGTAGTAAGTTCGGGCCAAAAATCATAAGGAGACACACAAATTTGGGAAAGGTAGAAGATTTTATCACACGCAGTCCGTAGGACAGTTGGGACGAATGTATGCATTGGACCAAAAAACCTGAAATGGCCACAAGTCATTGCATTGTAGATATGGCGGAAAACCATGTTTGGGACATTTGGACCAAAAAAGGCTGAAAAATTTGTAGAAAAAAGTCCGTGCAAAAAAAGATGAAAAGTAAAATCTGCAGAAAAAACCATAGAAAAATCTACAGAACAAAGTCCACGGAAAAGCCACCAAAAAATTCCATGGAACAAAGTGCCACAAAAAAATCCGCAGAAGCCGTAGAAAAGGTCCGTGGAGAATGCCACAAAACAAAGTCTGCAGAGAAGGATACATAGAAAAAGCCACAACGAAAAATCTGTGGAATGCCATAGAAAACTAAATCCATGGAATGTTGCAAAGAACTGGAAAATCGGTGGAACAAAGGAAAACTAAAGTTTTTCACGTGAAGCTTTAAATAGGTATAACTTTTGATCCAGTGCTCAAAATTTGACAAAATTTATATCATTGAAAATGTCTCAATGTCCTCTATACAATGTAAGATGTATTTTTCAATTTTATTGAGTTTAGATGTGCAAAAAATTAGATAACATCTCCAACATGGAAATACACAGTTCTAAGCCCAACCATTTTAATTAACGAAGTATGGTACCCATTTCTTCTTTCAGAAGCTAAAGTACATATGTAAGATGATTTGTAAAGGTACCCCTACTATTTTCAGATAATTTAATGGTAGTTTTTGGTTGGTGAGAGAAGAAATCCAAGTTTCACACTTTCTCTGTCTCTCATTCATTTTTGATATATTGTAAACACTTCTCATTTCAGAAAGGAGGTATTCTCGAATGTGGGAAAAGTCTGTAAAATTTGTTTCTCAACACCATTGAGCTACAAACCCTCTCATGGGCCTAGAAAGTGTATTTTTGCCTCTATTTTAACAATGTAATGGACCATGCATATTCCAAGAGCATTAAAATTTGTGATTGCGGTGATCTTTCAACCCTTGCATTGCTTTTGTTGTATCTCATTGCCTCTCTATTTTGTTGTTGTCTTTTTGTCCATGTATGTCTTATTTGTAGGCACAAGATGTTGTGTTTGATGGATATTTAGTTGTAAATGAAGACCTTGATCTATGTCACATTGGTCTGGCCTCTCTCAAATCCATTTTCTTTCCATATTCTCCCTTAACATGATATTTCACCCCTTTTTTTGGTGCTATCACCTCAGTAGTGTAGGATTTCTTAATTTTCATGCTCTCTCTCTCCTTGATCCCTTGAAATATTTAGGTGAGGAGTAGATAGTTGCATTTCATTCCTTATAAGTAGTTTAGTTTTGGGATTAGGTAGAGGAACCAACCTTCTTTGGAGGTCCATCTCAAGTAGCAAGTCCCACAACTTGAGAGATGGTCCAATGTTACCCAAAAACATTGGTTTCTCATTCACACAAACATGAAAAATTGGAGGGTGATGTTTTTTGGTGATAACAGTTCTAGCACACCCAGTGGGATAGGTTTGAAGCACCTTACCACTTCATTTTAGCAGGTTGGTGTGTTCCTGTTAAAATTTTAGCTTGTAGAAGCATATGCAAGCACATCTAGCGACTCCATTTGGTTTAAACAACCCACATCTCTGAAATTGCAGACCTCCCCATCCATTTTCATCCATTTTTCCTCCATATATTTCATTTTCTTCCATTCTATGAAGTTGTGCAATCATGGCTTCATTCCCACAGTGTAATTCACACCTACAATAATGCAATAAGTCTCTAACAAGTTTCACAACTCCTCCAGATCAGCATTATGATGAGATTCATAACCATTATTCTTACCCATCTAAACAATGCCTAAACCATTTTGGCTATGGATCTGATTATCAGGAATAAGGGTATGCATATGATGATAACAATTATGTGGAGAATGTTGATCTGATGGAGAATATTCAAATAATGGAGGCTAACATGGTTCAATCCAGGGCCACGAACACAGATGAAATCTTTCAGAATTGATTGCAAGGCCCCTTGTCCATAGGAAGGCCCTTTTCTAATACATTATAGCTCACATGAGAAGCTTGATTTCATTATTGAAATGCTTCCCCAACTTGCACAGTGGACCGAGGAGATAGAAGCATATGAGAAAAATGCAAGCTAGCCTTGTGAATGGGTAAGTCAATCACTAGCTCCTTATGTTTCTTTCTCTCTATCCCAAGCTTTATCATTTCAGTAGTGTCAAAATTCAAGCCCATTGAATGCTACCCCAGTTGTTGAAGTCCCTTCTCCATCCCCGAGTCTTCCATCTCACTTCAATTCCTCTGCCCTTTTCTCTTCTAGACATTCGTTCCCTCCAAATAAATGAGAAATTCCACTTCCATCACCACTACAAGAAATTACACAATATGTTCTAACCCAACCCATCCCTCTTACTGCTGCCTCAAGTTCATCTTGGGGAGAAAATAATTAGACAACCAGTCATGGAGAGAAGTAGGAAGGAGATAAAAATAGAGAAGAAATGATAAAAATCTTGGTAAGCTTGGCTCCTAGATTTGGGAAAAAAAAAATTCCCTTGATGGTTAAACCTTCAGAGGAGGCTAGGGTCACATCATAGGTGGTCGAAGGTGAGTTTGCAGTAGAAGGAGAACAAGAAGAAGAATATCAGCAATCCATTTTCTCTGAATGCAGTGTCCATAATTGCACTTTTTCTGAAGAGGATGTTGATCTAATCCAAGTTGCACAATCAGTCAAGAGGGAGGAAGAACAACCAACTTCAAGTCCTATTGAAGAGGAGCAGATGGAAGAGATGGAATAAAAGTTGAAGCCACTTAATGAAGAAAATTTTATTGAATATTTTTTGCTTTCATTTGAAGAGTATGATTTGATTAATGAATCCATGATGGATGAGAGCTATCAAGAAGACCTTGCTGCCCCAAATAATACTCTAGAGCAGCGAATTAAAGATTTCAATTTGAAAAATTTCATGGTAGAGGAAGAGGTTATCTAAGAGTAAGTTAGTCTTCAAGAAAAAATGAAGAAACTCTAGAGCCAACAATGTGTTGCAGAAAATTATAATGATGCAAATTAACTTCATTGGATATTACATTCAATAACAATGAGTTGCGGATTAGAGAGGAGTTCCATACTGCCACAAAGGAAGGAAAAGAGAAAAAGGATGTCATCATATCTCCCATAACATTCACCAAAGGGGACATCCGTTTTTTTTAGATGTGTAAGAAGAAGAAGATCAAGCTGGATTCAACCTCCCTTTTCCAGAAGGTCTACTGGAATACCCCATTTTCAGAGTTAAGTTTCAAAATAGTGGGCACATTCGAAGGAACGGTCCATGCCCAATTAGGTTCTTGGATTCATTGGAGTTGAGGGAGAAGCCAAAACTAGTCATGCCCACTCCAGGGCATGAGGATGAGTATCAAAATACAAAGGGTCACCATCAACATCTCCAGAAGTCTAATTTCAATCAGCTTGAGGAGGTATTTTTGATTGATGTTAGTACTTTGGTGATTTGGGTGGAGGACCAGCCTCTTGTTGTTTTTTCACTCATAATAATAGCAATGTTTAGTGCCAAATCATATACATGGCAGCGTATTTTGAGAAAGGGAGGCTACTTCTCCCTGTCAGCTGCAGGATTTGTTTGAGTTCCCTTTACTTCCAGTTAGCATAGTGTACGTAGGTTTTATTTTAGCTGAAGAAGTGCTTTCACACACTTTTATTAACCCAGTTGGGGTGTGTATGATTTTTAGTGTTTTACATAGTTTGTGTGGTGGTGTTTTGTTGCTCGTACACAATACATTGGAGATAGCATTTGGTGAGATCAAATCTAGTTCCAGTTGTGTTTCAAGTGGCTCAGGGACCATATTTTAGAGTTTTAGATCATATTTTTGTTTATTAGGCTAACTCCATGCCCAATGGATGATTTAATGCAAAATACCAGATCATCTAGCAGACATATGTCCCCACTAAGTCACCAAATTTTAATCCAAAATTCACCCCCACGGTAATTTTGATAACTTGCACAATTTCTTCAAGATTGAGCAAGAAAAAATGATTCAAGGCCCAAAATTAGCTTTTGAGGGGTCTGTTGGGTTTTCTCTAACTTCCCTATCAAAATAAAATCCAAGGAGTTACTGAAATTTGCAAAATTCTAAAAAAATAAAGTCAACAGCCTATTTTAGTGCAAATTGGGTTTGAGGGTTGTGGATGGAACTAATGCGGGTCGTACCAAGGTTCATCGTACCATATTTGGGACCAAAATGCTAGGCAGACTGTCAAATGTCAAAAAGGTAGAAGATTTTATCCCGCATGGTCTGTGGCATAGTAAGGATGAAGGTACACGTGGGACTTGAAAACCTGAAATTGCTGCAAGTTAGTGTATTGCGGATATGGTGGAAAACAATGTTCGGGAAAGTCAACCCCAAAAAGACTGAAAAATATGTAGAAAAATCCACAAAATAAATTCCATGAAAAAATACATAGAAAAATCCACAAAACAAATTCCACGCAAAAAACCGTAGAAAAAGCTACATAACAAAGTCCGCGCAAAAAGCTACAAAACAAAGTCCGTAGGAAAATCCACTAAATAAAGTCCACACAAAAATTTTTAGAACAAAGTTGGTGGAAAAAGCCGCTGAACAAAGTCTCTGGAAAAATCCGTAGAGAAAAAATTGCGGAGTACTGCAAAAAACCAAATCTGTGAAATGTTGCAGAAAACTGAAAAATTCGTGAAACAAAAGAAAATGATAGTTTTTCATGTGAATCTTTGAATGGGCATTAGTTTTGATCCAATGCTTGAAATTTGACAAACTTTATATCATTAGAAATGTTGTAATGTCCTCTATGTAATGGAAGTTGATTTTTTCAATTTTATTGAGGTTAGATGTGCAAAAAATCAAAAAATGTATCCAACATGGAAATATACAATTCTTGGCCCAACCACCGCAATTAATGAAGTATGGTACCCCCATTTCTTATTCAAGAAGCTAAATTACCTATGTAAGATTATTTGTAAGGGTTCCCATGCCATTTTTAGACCATTTCATGGTATTTATTGGTTGGTGAGAGAAGAAATCTGAGTTTCACACATTCTCTTTCTCTCATTCATTTTCTATCTATTGTAAACACTTCTCATTTTAAAAAAGATATATTGTGGGATGTGGGGAAACTCTGTAAAATTTATTTCTCAACACCATTGAGCTATAAACCCTCTCATGGGTCTGAAAAGTGTATTTGTGCCTCTGTTTCAACAATGAAATAGACCGTGCATATTCCAAGAGCAATAAATTTTTTGATTGTGGTGTTCTTTCAACCCTTGCATTGCTTTTGTTGTATTTTCTTGCCTCTCTATTTTTTGTTGTCTTTATGTACATGAATGTCTCATTTACAGGCATAGGATGTTGTGTTTCATGGATATTTTTTGGTAAATGAAGATCTAGGTCTGTGTCATATTGTCCTAGCATCTGTCAACTCCATTTTCTTTCTGTATTATCCCTCATCAGGATATTTCACCCCTTTTCTTGGTGCTATAACCTATGTAGTGTAGGATTTCTTAATTTTCATTCTCTCTCTCTCTCTATCTGGTCCCTTGGAATTGTTAGATTAGGAGTAGATAGTTGTATTTCCTTCCTTAGAAGTAGTTTAGTGTTGGAATTAGGTAGAGGAACCATCCTTCTCTGGAGGTCCATCTTAAGTAAGTCCCATAACTTAAAAGATGGTCCAATGGTACCCAAAAACACCGGTTGCTCATTCACAAGCATGAAAAATCAGAGGGTCCTTTTTTTGGTGATAACACTCTGGTCATATCATTTCTAGGTAAGGTATCGTCCTCGATCCTTCCAAGATTAGAGATATTATGGATTGGCTTGCGCCAACAAGTTTGACCAAGGTGCACAATTTCATGGGGTTTGAAGGTTACTACAAGAGATTTGTTCAAGATTTTTCTCAGATTGTGCATCCCATCACTTCCAATAAGTGGTAAGGGAATAAGTTTCTTTGGTCTGATGGATGTGAGTGAGCCTTCAGTAAACTAAAGGGATTCCTTAGGTCAGCACCAATTCTTGTTCTGTTAGACCCTCAGAGGGATTTCTTTGTATGTACGGATGCTTCCTTGGCAGGATTAGGTGGGGAATTGATGTAGGAGGGCCATGTTGTTTCCTTTGAGTCTCGTAAACTCAAATATCATGAGATCAATTATTCAACTCATGACTTGGAGCTTGCATCAATTTTGCATGCTTTTGTTTGATGGATACATTTCCTTCTTGGCTGAAGATTTATTCTCAGGACAGACCATTTGAGATTATGTCACCTCTTCACACAACCAAATCTCAATTCTCGTCAGCAGCGTTGGATGGAGTTGTTATGCAAGTATAACATGAAGATAGAGCATGTGAAGGGGAAGGAGATTATGGATTTTTATGCTCTAAGTATACAAATTTATGGAGTAGGACTTTGCAATAGCCTCCTCACGACAATTTCTACCTTGCAACTAGATCAGAGATTGAGTCTTAGACCCCTTGAGGGGAAGTGTGAAGGTTTTGCATTAGATTCAAACAAACTTCTCAGGCACAGATGCTAGATCTATGTACCTAGGTATAGATGTTTAAGACATGGTATCTTGGTAGAGGCTCATCATTTACCTTATTTAGCCCATCCAGGGGTGAAGAAGATGCATATCACCTAGAGAAAACTTTACCATTGGGGAGTTCTTTGGAGAGATGTAGCTCAGTTCATGTCCCATTGTTTAGATTGTCAAAGGATGAAGGCCGAGCATCAGCATTTACTTGGCATTCTTTACCCACATGCTATCCTGGACTATAAATGGGACACCATTTCCATGGATTTAATTATAGGGATATAAACGTCAAGATATCACAACAATGCCATCATGGTCACAGTCGATAAATTAACGAAATTTGCTCATTTTTCATCACTAAAGACCACCTATACAACTAGTGCAGTAGGGAGAGTGTACCTGGATGAGATTGTTAGATTGTATGGGATTTCATGGAAGGTCATCTATGATCATGACCCCTTATACACATCACACTTCTGGACTACCATGGAACAAGTCCTTGGGATGAATATCAACTTTAGCACAACCTATCATCCAGAGACACATGGTCAGATGAAGTGGGTGAATTAGATTTTAGAGGACATACTTTGAATTCACATGATGGATCATCATTTGAAGTGGGAGGAGTACTTGTATTTGGTGGATTTTTCCTACAACAACAGTTTTCATATTTTGATTGACATGGCACCTTTCCAGGAACTTTATGGTAGGGAGTGTAGGACACGATTGAGTTGGAACAGATTGGAGGATAGAGTATCTCTTGGACCGGATTTGTTACAAGACATGGAGGAGGAGGTTGTTTTTATTTTCCAGAGGTTACAATAGGCACAAGACATGTAAAATAAGTATGCATATCAAAGGAGACTCGACCGTAGTTATGATTTGAGCATGAAGGTGTTTCTTCATTTATGACCTCATAAGAGTCCTATCTGTTAAGGAAAAGGATCTAAGTTTTCTCCTAGATTCATGGGTCAGTTCGAGATCCTGGAGTGGATCATTCCCTTAGATTATCATCTAGCCTTACCACCCATCTTGTCTCATGTGCATGATGTGTTTTAGGTATCTATTCTTAGGATATATATCCCAGATCCATCTCATGTATTTGATTGGACCGCATTACTAGTGTAGGAGAAGGGGAAGATGATGGTGGATCCTGTGCGTATTTTAGAGCGTAGGACCCTGGGCCTCTGAGACCGAGAGATTGATCAGGTGTGAGTCCAGTGGGACAAGTATGATGATATTTCTCCTACATGGGAAGATGCTACATTGCTATGAGTCTAGTTTCTACACCAATTTCAGTAACTTCCACGAGGAATTCAAGTCTAAGGGAAGGGGGATGTATTGACCAATCCTCTTTTACACTTATTATATTTTTATTTCAATTAATGTTGACTATAGACATGAACATTATCCTATCATTTTGGTTTAGCATGAAATTAGATGATAGAGATATTCTGACTATTGATTGATTGTAATTCAGAGTATGATTTGTGTGATTTCTTAGAGGCATAGAAATACTTTTTATATTGATGATGATAATGTGTTTTTCGCATATATATTACTAACATTTGGAATTATATTCATGTTGAGTAGGATTTAGCATTTAAACTAATATCATGATCTTGTTGATATTGATAAAAGATAGAATTAATATGTTGTTTAAATTTAAGACAAATGATAGCATTATTTAGTAGAGATGATGATTTAGCTATATGTAGATGGTTAGTGATTTATGTGTGTATATTTTATCTTTGATGCTTTGATGCATCTATGAGACTAAAGGAGGTATCGTGTGATTTTGCAGGAGATTATATCACAACAATCAAAAGGGCATGAAGACCAACCACAACGGAATACTAGATGGATACAATGATGGTGATCATGAAAACTTGTGTAATGTTGTTGTCTTATAGTTTTAATTTTTTTATGGGGTCCCCATGGGGGGTGACCTCCAATTGTGACCATTGGCTATGTGTGTAATTCTTTCCCTTGTATTTTATAAATTGTAGAGTATGTGATTTATTTTTTAATGTAATTCATTTAATCTTTTATGATTAATGTCTCTTTATTAAGTGAATTAATCATGCTATTAAGTTATTTGTGGATGTGACAAATGGAATAATTTATTAGATTTGTTGGTCTTTTGGACTATATAATTTTGATTGAGTGTTGTACAATGTACCTTACCTTGGAATTTCGGATTTTAGCTTAAGGGCCATTTTTCGACACTTATGGGACAAGCTAAAAATTTTCCAAACCTCTTAATTTCATATACCAACCCTACCTATGGATTGGGGGGTAAAAAATAGACCCCCATTATGTGTTTTCTAAGACAAAAAAGTGACATTTATTGCACTTTTATTACATGAGATTTAATTTTTTCCTTAGGGGGTGTGGGTTTAGATTGTGTTTGTAAGAGGCTTCTCATTCCTGTCAACCACCAATTTATTGTGCAGTGGGTTTGAGGTTTTACTTGTGTTGTGGAGTTGAGGATAAGTGATGTGGAATCCTACATAGAGCCTCGTCACCCTCCTATTCCCTTTGTTAAATATATACAAGTTTATTTGTTTGTTTGGGGGTTACTTCATTTCATTTTGTTCTCTTGTATTTTTGGAGTTGGAACGTTTATGAGTTCTTGTTGAATTTTTGTATCTTGTTGGAGTTTATTGAGCTTGAAGGAGCTTGGAGTGTGATTCCTTGATCAATTTCTTACTATGGAAAGGTAGGAGCTACACTCTTTTTTACTTTTTTTTAATGTGTGTATTGCATGTATTTGAATGAGTTATGTGCTTATTGGGGTCTTGAGTAGAATGCCTAAGTATGGTGTAGGAGAAGGCTATGGAAATTTTATATTTACGGAGGCGTAAATTTTTTTTAATGTTTTGGAAGGGAGTTGGGTTGGGTGCCACACCTTGGATAAGAGAATACTTGTAGTTCTTACTTGGTTCTTTTTTGAGGGAGACATGAGGGAGGCATAAGAGTTGTTTAGGGGTTTTGAGATGTATATTGGAGGGTTTTAAGGTGCAAACCTAATCCCATTGGAAGGCATACGTGATTTCCCCATAGATCCTTGCTCCATTGGATTTGCATTTCAAGCCTTGTGTATTGTGAAATTTGCATTCATGTGATTGTTTCTTCTCATTGAATGTGTGTTATATGGTTGTGAAATTTTTTATTGTGATGTTGAAGAATTGTGTAGTTGTCATGAGTGTGATCCATCCTTAATTGCATTTTTGTTGGGGCTTGGGGGCTAATGAGGAGGATAGATTCTTCTCCTCATTGGATTATTGGTTGGGTGGAGAGTGTTGCCTCTCCCCCATTTTTTTTGTTGTGATTAAAGTGAAGAAATGGTGGATCTCTTATTTAATAACTAGGACTTAGAGTGTTTGTTTAAATTTAAAACATTCCTCCAGTATAGAAATTTTCTTGTAATTCCCACTTAAGGTGGAAGACTAGTAGATTGTATTTGAAAGAAAAGTTGCATTGTATATTTTTTTAATAAGTTGTAATATCATATTTTAAAAAATATCATTAAGGAATGTGTCTTTCCTTCCTCTTATAATTTTTTGCATGTAAAGGAATGATTTAAATGGATATCAAGTTTAAATTTTACCTTGTGTTGAAAGAAAAGAAAGTGTAAATCTGAATTTTTTGCTCTAAATGTGAATTGGGAGGTTGTCATAGCCTTATTGTGGGTTGAAATAGTTAAAAAATCTTTGGTTTTGATATATTTCAAGTTAAATTTATCCTTTTATATCTATTTTCTTTCATACATTCATTTTTAGAGTTCTCTGGCCTACACAGTGATCGACACCGGTCACTCTTAACCAGTGTTGGTGTACTTACTAGCAACATCGCTCATTGTTTCATACTATAGTATTTAAAATATAACTCCAAGCTTAGTTATCAACTTAATTTATGTCATGACTTGCATAGCAACCTTAAATTCAATGAATAATTGTGTAAGAGTCATTTAGATCAGTGTGGGTCAGAAAATGTTGAAGATATGTCAATATTTATAAAATGGACTCATCTGAACCATCGTCAGTATTCTTATGACCGACATCGGTCACACGATACTACAAAAATTTCATTTCTACAAAAATGACAGTCATTTTTTGTGCCCATCTTTATATCAGATGCTTCTGAGACTGTTATACGTTCTTTGAAACTGAATAAGAAGTTGCTCATGGAAATAATATTTTACCCCCCATGTATTTGAAAAAATATTCTAAAAACTTATCATTAAAACAAGAACAATGCTAGTAGTGGAACGTCAATAGCACAGTGGTTATCGCGGTCATTGAAGATACCGCCATTGGTCACCTGTGTGTGGATTATTATGTTTTTACATGTATTTCATGCCAAACTATTGACTTTTATGGATCTAGATTTCAGCTAAAGGTAGAGCCAGCCTGTGAGGGTTGTGTATTCTTGTTGGACCCATACTCCAACCTACATATAGGGATTTAAATACATAAAACTCTTGATCTACAAAATGAGGTTTTTCCGCTTCCATGAAAACAAAAAAAAAAGAGAACTAATCAACAATAGATCTCAAACCAAATCTAGGATAAATGCTTTCATTGCAATTAATAACTAATAATACATAATTAAATCTAAGATTGAACTATTCTAAAGGAGGAGAAAATGGATGAAATCTCCTTCTTCTAGCACATTGGGTCTAAGAAGACTTTTTCATGATTTCCCTTAGTCCATGGCATCCACTCCTTCAACGTGCAAACCAAAGAGAACAAATGAATGAGCTTAGGGTAAGAAATGATAAAGAAGACTACCTTAAGGATGATTAGGGTGTCTTTTAGGGTAGATCTAATCTTTTGGTCCTTATTGATTTGATCCAAGGGTTAAGAATCAACCCTACATTTGTTAGGTGAGAATATTCATATCATGGTTGTGAAATTTTAAATAGATCAAATTTATGTGTAATTGGATGACTTGGGTCACTTAGGGCTCTAGTGTATTAAGTTAAAAATGTAACCCTTCTAGTAGGTTTTAGTGAATGATTCTTTGGAATTTAAACAAAATAATTTAAGAGAACTAGGTTAACTAAGGACAAGGGTTTATTAAATATGGGTTGAATGTTAGTATCTGTTGGGTTTTTAGATGGTACTTTTAACAAAACCAAAGTCATGGGACAAAAATTCCCTCCTCTTTATGGGAGAGGTTCCCTTATTGAAAGCAAGCAAAAAAGCTTATATATAAATGTACAGCTTTCATCTTATGGTTGGACCCCTAACATCTTGAAATGATTTTATATCAAAAGAGATTATCAATACAAATGAATGGAAGAACTGAAGAAAGGAAAGAACATATTTTAACAGGACTTTTAGGAAATATAGATAACAGAGTATAACCCTATACATACTGAGCAAGAGTGATTTAGAACATAATCAATCACATTCACAGCATAAGATATCATTCCACAGACACAAATTTCTAGAAATCATATCAATAAAAACACAAATTTTCTTATCACAGATGATGAATGAGCCACAAATTTTAGGTAAGCAAGAAAGGACAATGGAGGAAGATAGAGAAAAGGAGAAATTATTTTATATTGATTTACTTTCGACTATAATTACACTTCAAAAGCATCAAAGTATAACCTTTTCAAAGATCCAAGATCTTACATTTTCTAGATGAAGCGAAGAGAGGCGAAGAAGAGAAGGAAAGAAATCTGATTTGGAAACTCAACCACCAGCCATCAATGCCCCTGCAAATTGACCTAAAATTTATTAAATATGGTTTTTTATTTCTTTTGTGTGCTGAAGAAGGAAGGATGGAATATCAGATCAAATTTGATCTAGTTGAAGCATTAAAATCACATATTAATGGCAAGAATTTTTTTTTCCATATTTTCACCTAAATTAAGATATTCAGCCAGTTCTCCATGTCTATTTGGTGTGTTGGAGAAGGAAGTATGGAAGATTGGATCAGATCTAAGTAGTTGAAGCAATCGGATCCCATATTAATGGATTGAAATACATTTTCAAGATTTCCAACTATCAACTCCTGCTAGAAAAACAATTATGCTGGAAAAATAATTATGCTTCCATGGCGTAGAGGAGACCAATACCTTTTCAACAGTAAAAAATTTGTCGAATTTCAAACACTAGAGTGAAATTTATGCTCATTTGAATATTTGAATCATCACCAATCTGACACTATGATAATTCACCACTGGGAACTCCTCATGCTATGATTATTTACTAATACACAACCTTTAGTTTGGTCGATGTAATCTGAAAACACAACAACAAACATAATACAAGAATACCATAAACTATGATAAGAAGGGATGATGATAAATCTGAAATATAAGTGTAAATTATAATATCAACATGAAATTGTTACAATCTCACCCATGAGGTACTTTAAGTGTTATTGACTTCACTTGCCTTCCAACAATAACTATGGGAGAAACTTCACAATTACACCTCTTAATGGCTTCTTTAACACACCTTCAAAATGATGGCTTCCCTTACACACTTACTCATACAATATTTCTCACTACTTCCTTCTATGCTAAATGAGGGGGGCGGCCTCTTTATTTATAGGAATTCAGGCTTATCCACCCTATCTCTAAGATAGGATAGGAAATCTCTTCCGGCCAATCATATTCCATGCCTAAACTCTTGGTTTTACATGTAGGCTTATCTCCTAAGATAAGATAAACCTTATCATCTCACATGGGTTCCATCTTTTTAGACTTCTCCACAAATAAAATACACAAAATATTTATGACATCACTCTTTGTCCTTATTACAAATATAATATTTCTAATTCCTAATCATGTAGACCCTACTTCTCTACTTACCCAAACTTTGACATTTTAACATTACCGGACCACTTATGAGAAATATTTACTTTTTACAACATTCTTATTATACTTTGACTGACTTTATTGGCGGCACTATACTGACGGTGTCGTTATCTTCTATTGGATGCCATTACTAATTATACTTAACAACATCTTATTCCTAATACATACATTAATAAAATAGAAATTACGGAGGAAAATTTTAATGTTGACATTTTCCCCCTTCCTAGTTTCTAGTCTGTCCTCGGAGTAGACTCTTATGGACATTCTAAAGCTGGTGCCTAGAAAATCTTTAACTTGTCATGGTTGACCCATTTCGTAATGGGAGTACCATCCAATTCCTCTAGTCAGTATGTACCATTTTCATGCACATCTACTATTTTGTAGGGCCCCATCCATATTTGAAGAAATTTTCTCTGTCTTATTTTTTTGTATCTGGAATCATATAGTAGAACCAAGTCATTCACGTGAAATGGAGACCAACAGATCTTTTGATAAAAGTATTCCTTTTGCTTCATTTTCTTCTTATAGCTTGTATCCTTTGTTATTTCCCTCATTTCCTCTAGCAAATGAAGATGCACCAACCTTTCTTCTACTAAATCACTTTCATCCATCCTTTCCTTTTTCATAACTCTCACAGTAAGAATATCAAACTCAATAGGAAGAACTGGATCAATGCCATAAGCCAACTGAAATGGGGATTATCCTATTGCTGAATTTGATGTTGCCCTATATGCCCACAATGTTGCATGAATCTTTTTATCCCACTTATGTACCTTCAAGGCTACATCTTTTGCTATAATTTGACACAAAAAAAAATTTGTTTGTTGCACTTGTCCATTTTTTCTTAGCTTGTATGTTTTTTCCTTCATGTGCTTAATAGAAAACTTATTGACTAGGGCTTCTACCACCTCATTAATGAAGTGGCTTCCTTGATCTGTTACAATTTTTAATGGACAACCAAATCTGGTGACAATGTGTTCATATATGAACCTTTCCACTTCATCCATAGAAGTTGTTTTTAATGGCCTAGCTTCAACCCACTTAGTTAAATAATCTGTGGCAACTACAATATACTTATTTTCGAGTGGGGTAGTTGGAAGTGCACCTACAATGTATATTCCCCACTTTTCAAAGGGACCAAGTGGAAGAATAGGGCATAATGGAGCTGATGAAGTCTTACAGTTACCATGTGTTTGACAAATATCACATGTCTTACAATAACTATAACAATCTCTAAAAATAGTGGGCCAGTGATAACCTACATCTAAGATCCTTCTTGCTGTAAGTTGTCTAGAGAAGTGTCCTCCACATATACCATTGTGGAATTATTCTATCAGCTACTTTCCTTGATCACGTCCAACTGCTCCCTTGTACTGTCCATTAGGTCCTATTCGAAATAATACTCCATGCAGAATAGAATATGGATGACTGGCTTGAGTAATCTTCCTCTTAGTCTTTACATTGGCACCATCATGAAACTTGAATTCATTCAGATAATTCCAAATATCTATGTATTCAGTAGGGATTGTGTCAGGGGATGACAATGCTACAACTGAGAAATCATCATCATCACAAGATGAACCTAAACCATCACAGGCTTGAGAGAGTGCATTTGCATTAATATGCTTCTTTCCTAGCCTATCTATTATATCAAATTCAAATTCTTATAACAAAATTATCCATCTTGCTATCCTCCCTGATGGATTAGGATTATTTATAATATATTTTAGAGCCTGATGATCTGTTACAACTATAAATTTCTTCCCTAGCAAGTAATTTCTAAACTTCTTTATAGAAAAAATGATAGCTAGAGACTCTTTTTCAGTTACAATATAATTTACCTCAGCATTGCTCATTTGTCTGCTCCCAAAGTAAACTGGATGATCATTCCCATTTTCATCCTTTTGGCTCAGAGTACTCCCTAGTGCTGCATCTGAGGCATCAATATACACAATGAATGGCTTGCTCTAATCTGGATTCTTTAAAACAGGTGAAGACACCAAAGCTTCCTTCAGTTGTTCAAAAGCTTCATGCACCTTATTTCCTGGTTCATAAGTAACATCCTTCTTCAAGAACTGGGTTAGTGGTTATGTAATCTTTGAGAAATTCTTGATGAACCTTCTATAGTAACCCACATGGCCTAAAAATGATCTCAACTTACTTCTATTCATAGGAAATGGTAACTCTTTGATTTTTGAAACTTTATCAGGATCAGTACCAATACCATCTCTAGATACAACATGCCCTAACAAAACGCCTTTAGAACATCCAAAGACACACTTTCTAGGATTTAGTGAGGCTTATGCTTCATCTAACCTTTAAAATGTTGTCTCCATCTGGTGCAGGTGGTCCATCTTGCTCCCATAGATGCAAAAATCATCCAAAAATACTCTGATGAAGTTCCCAATGTAGGGTTCAAACACCCTATTCATCAAGTGCTGGAACGTTGCCAGAGCATTACACAACCCAAAAGGCATAACTCTATAAGAAAACATTCCCCAAGGAGTGGTGAAAGTGGTCTTTAGCTGATCTTTCTCTGTTATACAAACTTGGTTGTATCCGCTATATCCATCAGCAAAACTATAGCACTCCTGGCTAGCTACTTCATCCAAGATCTGATCTGAGAATGGAAGAGGGTAATGATCCTTATTTGTTGCCTTGTTGAGCTTCCTATAATCAACACAAATGCGTAGTTTCCCATTCTTTTTTATTAAGATCACAATGGGAGAAACCCATTCTGAATTCTCCATAACAAATATGAATTCTGCATCAAGCAACTTATCTATTTCTTCTTTTACAGTCTTGGAAAAATTAGGATTCATTCTATATCGCATTTACTTTATGGGCTTAGCACCATCTACCAGCTCAATAGAATGTTCTTCCCAAATTACTTGACGGAGTTCCTTGTAATCAAAAGTGAATATGTGTATGTACCTTTGAAAGAGCTAGAGGTAGGATTCCTTCTCACTCTCCATCACTGCATCACCAATCTTTATTTGTTTGAGACGATCATCAATTTATTCTTTAGATAATTTTATGGGGTCATGAGTCGGTGTGACTGGAAGGATATCCATGACTGAAACATCAACCTCATTTTCTTCATCTTCGGTTTCCACTTAACTGGTACTAGAGTAATCAGAGGATGTCCAATCATAAGTTTCATCACTTGAATCCACAGGTTTTGCCTTATGATGTCGAGGGATCACATTTATCTTCACCCTCTCTCTACCACGTCCAAGTGTCATAAAGCCTTCATTCCAGTAGTTTCTTGCATGAACTCTCCTTAGCCATGGTCTTCCCAACAACATTGGGTACACAACTGTACCATTTTTCATCACCTAAAAGTCTACCACACATACAACACCCATAACAGATATTGCCACATTTGAAACTACACCTTCTGGTTTAGTTTTTTCCTTATTTAGTGACCTTAACATAAGTGTTGAGGGACGATCAATTTTTAACCCCAACATATTCATTACAGACTCAGTCATTACATTAACTGCAGCACCTCCATCAACTAAGACATCATGAATTGAAATACCATTACATAGTACCTTAGCTTGTGGAGCGTAGGGATCCACCTCTGCCTCCAAAATAGGGACCTCAACCTCCTTCCTTCATTGAGCATTGAGTCCACTTCGTAGCTCCCGCCTCTTCTCAGAAGACATAGCCAAGAGTTGACCATATGTAATATTTGCAGGCCTTTTGGACAGATCTTCTAAGATGGAGTATGGTCCTTGTCCCTGTGAAATCAGAAAATCCTACACACCCAACTTTCTTCTCCTATGTTTCTTACTAGTTTCTCCTTTCATCTTCTTAGGATCATTTCCATCTTGGTTATATTTTTCTTTCTTTCTTTTTGTTACAAACACATCTACATTATTTATGCTCTTATCTACTACATCAAAAGAATTCACATGTGCTTTTCCTTTATCATTATCTCTTGTACCAGATGTAGAAGCTCTATCTGGACAATTATACTTATAATCTCCCTTTTTATAACAATTATAACATACAACTTCAGAAATATTTCTTTTTGGACCTCTATCTCCTCCTTGAGAACTAAATTCCTTTCCTTGAAGAAGATTAATAGTTAACTAGCCCATCTTCCTGAGCAGATATTCATACTCAGTAGATGTACTAGGAGAAATATTTGTGCTCACTGAGAGTGGTTGTGGATTCTGGACCAAAGGTGTTGGTGTAGGCTCTACTTTAGCAACAATTTATTTGGGCTCCTCTTCCATGCTTTCTTCTTGCCTTCTTGTAATCTCTTTTGCTTGTTCAATGGTAGCTGGGTGGTCATACTTCACTCATTGTCGGATCTCTGGCTTCATCCCAAGAATGAAGTGCTTACAGAGGAGATTATCCATGCCATTCATCAACCCATCCGCTAATCCTTCCTTCCTGGATCTAGGCATCGAGCTTCCTCCTTAGCTCTAGAACATGAGCATGATAATCTCTTATCTTCTCCTTCTCTCCTTGGGTTAGCTTTGTGATCTCGATCATGAGATCTTCATATTTCTGTTGTTCATCAAATTCTTCAAGAAAACTTTTAGTTAATAAATCCCATGAGTTTTTCACATTATCACCTAGTGTTTCAAACCACCTAAGTGTTGAACCATCCAAAAAGGTAGGAAAAAATTCAGTCCATTGTTCTCTTCTTATGAGGCCATTACAAATACAAGATTGTTTAAACTCTTGAATGAAAGATGAAGCATCTTCATTAGATTAGGCTAAAAAATAGGAATCTTCCCCATTTTTAAATGTAACCACAGTGAAATATCAACTCACAAGTACAATCAGTAAGACTTATGTGCACAAATAATTGGACTCACTATGATAGAAAGTGACTTTACACCTTTCTACAGTAAAATAGGAATGACCACGGTAAACTATGGTAAAACTTGGCTTACTGCGGTTAAAACTGACTTTACTGTGGTAAACACTATTTATGGTAAAAATGAAGTTATTGGGGTAAACACTATTCATGGTAAAAAATGAAGTTACTGTGGTAAATACTATTCATGGTAAAAGTGACTTTACCATGGTAACTCCTATGCACAGTAAAAACAAAGTTACCCTCCAAATTATTTCTGACTAAGTGGGAATATCTTTCTAGAAAATACACCAATGAGGAATGGTCCCAACGATAGAACTAAAATGTCGTCACCAATCCGGCACTATGATAATTCACCACCAGAAACTCCTTGTGCTACGATTATTTACTAATGCACAGCGTTTAGTTTGGTGGATGTAATTTGGAAACACAACAACAAACATAACACAAGAATACCATAGAATATAATAAGAAGGAATGATGATAAATCTGAAATATAAGTGTAAATTATAATATTAACATGAAATTGTTACAATCTCAACCATGAGGTACTTCAAGTGTTACTGACTTCACTTTCCTTCCAACAATAACTATGGGAGAAACTTCACAATTACACCTCTTAATGGCTTCTTTAACACACCTTCAAAATGATGGCTTCCTTTACACACTTACTCATACAATATTTCTCGCTACTTCCTTCTATGCTAAATGAGGGGGGTGGTTTATAGGAATTTGGGCTTATCCACCCTATCTCTAAGATAGGATAGGAAATCTCTTCCGGCCAATCATATTCCATGCCTAAACTCTTGTCTTTAGATGTAGGCTTATCTTCTAAGATAAGATAAACCTTATCATCTCACATGGGTTCCACCTTTTTAGATTTTTCCACAAATAAAATACACAAAATATTTATGACATCACTCTTTGTCCTTATTACAAATATAATATTTCTAATTCCTAATCATGTAGACCCTACTTCTCTACTTACCCCAACTTTGACATTTTAACATTACTGGACCACTTACGACAAATATTTACTTTTTACAACATTCCTATTGTACTTTGACAGTTACCGTACTCTACTTTATTGGTAGCACCGTACTAACGGCACCATTATATTCTATTGGATGCCACTACTAATTATACTTAACAACATCTTATTCCTAATACATACTTTAATAAAATAGAAATTACAGAGGAAAATTTTAATGTTGACAGGTCCCTTCTCTTTATTTAGGAGTGACTATATTGGGTTCTTGACACATGGAAGCCTCACGTTTGTTTGGGGACTCGCTTTGTATTTCACCTCTAAAATTTCACTGAGATGACATGTGGTTCTTTCCATTGGCCTTAGACCTTTCAATGGTTGATTCAACTTTTTGAGGCTCTGGGACACGTGGTGGGCTGGCTCAAGTTTGGGTCTCTTTTTGGGCTGTGCCTTTTGAATTTATGCCGATGAGGCATGTGGAGAGTCTGCACTCACTTAGGATGTTGTTTTGAACTTGGATTTTTAAGGTGCACCATTGGCATGAGTGGAGGCTTCCGCTGGCTCTTCATACTTAGTCGATTCAATCGTTGGCTTTATCTTTTCAGACTCTAACCACATGGAGGTCTTACGCACATTTGGGGTCTCCACTTTTGTGCACCATACCAAAAGTGAACCGAAGAGACATGTGGCACCTTTCGCAGTCATTCCATACTTAGCTGATTAAACCAATTAGGATCCTTCAATGCCACAGAGCCAATTTGACACTTTTACAAAAATAACAAAAAATGATAAGTTCACCAAAAATACCTGCCACCCCATATCCAATCATAGATGCCCACGTAATCATGGATGATGGGGAAAAAAATTGATAGGGAAGATATGCTCGTCATTCATGACTGTAGAAAAATACAGAGGAGGGGAAGCTCCACCATTTATGCCCAAAAAACAATCTGCTCCTTGTGGAAAGAAGAACTGTAAACAATACCAGGCTCGATGTGATCCACGACCATAGAAAAAGGATTTAACTATTTTACTCAAATGGAGGAAAAAAAATTTCTATCTCTCCAGACTTCTTACTCTACTCAAACATCTCTCAAAGGCACCAACTCAAATTTTTCAAAACTTGACTTGAATAATGAGGGGAATTTTGAGGGTCACAATAATTGGCTCTTTCTGGGGATGACTTGGATTGGATAGAGGAATCAGGAAATATCAATAACTCAAGAAAAACTCTAGGAAAATAGACCAGTTCCTTATCCATTGGGCAAGTAGAGTCAAAGATAAAACCAATACAGAAAACAACACACGTGGAAGGGAAACAAACCCAAAAAGAAAGACAAAAAAAAAACAAAACACCGCACACATTATATACAAAAGGACTATCTAATCACCTAGGACTTAAACAACTTCAAATAATGAACACTATAAGGAAGTGGGAGAGAGGATCCATCCATATAATCCAAGTAGAAAGAATTTTCTCTAGTAAAGTGTCTGATTTTGAAAGGACCAAGCCAAAGATAATAAAACTTACCATGGCTTCCTTGAGGTTCATGTATTTTATCCCACAACATAACAATGTCTCCCACTCAAAAATATATGGTCCTAGCCTTCTTATCAAACAAAGCTTTCACCTTCAGCTGATGAGATGAGATCCTATCAAAAACATGCATCCTGTCTTCACCCAGCTTTTGAAGATACATAATTCTTTTGTCTCAGGAACTGATGAAACTTGAATTCTCAATAGCCTTCATCAAGTGCAAGGCTAGTTATTCCAATGTTACTGGAAAATGAGATTCGACACCATACACTACCTAAAATGGAGACATCCTAATTTCTCTTTTGGGTGTAATTCTATCTTCCGAGAGAGCATCATAGAGCTTCTTGTGCCAATTCCTTTGAGAGTCATTGACAAGCTTTCTAACGATGTTTTTCAAATTCTTATTTTTTGATTTTGTTTGACCATTCCTTTGAGGATAATAATATAAAGAATGAGCAAGTGAAATTATGTAGCCATAGTAGAATTCCATCATCCCAAAAGAATAAAAATTGGAAGAATTATCAGTCACAATCTTGTTTGCTACCCCAAACCTTATGAAGATGTTCTCTTTGATGAAACTACACACCACCTTAGAAGTAGTGTTTTTGACTGGAATAGCCTCTACCCACTTTATGAAGTAATATGTAGCAGTTAGCATGTGAGTATGTCCAACACTAGAAGGTGGGTTAAGAGTCCCAATGAAATCCAATCCTCACTGTTGAAAAGGTAAATCAATCACTACCGGTTTGTGTGGTAAAGCAGGCAACTTAGGTATCCCAACAAAATTTTGACAGGTTTCACACTTACCTACCCATTTTGATGTATATCTGAATAAGGTAGGCCAATAGTACCCCACACAAAGGATCTTATGGGAAGTGACATGAAAAGAGAAATTCCCACCACAAGCCTAATCATGAAAAGATGAAAACAGCTTCTTTTGTTGCTCTTTGTCCACACATTTAAGTAATCTTCCATCTATGCCTCGCTTGAACAAAGCATTTTGCCATAGTACATACTTTGCAGACCTTATCTTAATAGCTCTCTTTTCCTTGGCACTCAAATGGGATGGACATTCTCCATAAGAAAAAAAAAGTGCAATATCAGCATACCACTCATCTATTGAACTGAGGAAGAGAACAACAGGTACATCAGCTACTTTTGTGGATAATTTTTCATTAGCCCCTTTACTAATAATCTCACACAATCCTTTGCCATGAACTAGCTTAGCTGGCTTGATATCATGGTCATATTCTTAGACCTTTGCTACCCAATTTCCTCTCTTAATTCCAAACTCCCATTGTGTAATAATAGACTTGATGGTTATATCAGGTACAAGCACAACAGAGTGAGAATTAGGGATATAAAAATGAAACTGCTTTACAGCTTTGACCACTACAAAAGCATGTTTCTCCATCATAATATATTTTAATTCATGATATTTCAGAACATAGCTCATGAAGGTAATTGGAAGTTCATGATTCTCTGAATTTTCCTGAGTTAGCACAACAACCAAGGTATTCTCTGGAGCATAGCAATAGATAATAAAATCCTTGCTAAAATCAAGACAAGCTAAGATGGGAGTTTTAGCAATGGTTTTCTTGATATCTTCGAATGATTCCTTACCTTTAGAAGAACAACCAAAGATTTTCTTTCCTTTCATCATATGAGCAATGCTCATAGTTAGTTCTACAAAATCTAAAATTAATCTCCTCGGAAAATTTATTTTTCTAAAGAAAGAATGAACACCCTTTTTGCTTGTAGGAAGAGGAATCTGTTGGATTGCTTGAACTCTTTATGGATCTATCTTGATCCCTTCTTTAGAAATAATATGCCATATTAACTTGCCTTCAATAACACAAAAGACATATTTCTTAGGATTGAGAGAAACTCCATGTTCTCTGCATTTTTGAAGAACTGTTTCCAAATGCTGAAGATGATATGCTCTTGTTTTGGAAAAAACAGTCAAATCATCGAGGTACACAACAATGCACCTTCCCTTTAGGCTGCCAAAAGATAAGTCCATTTCTCTCTGAAAAGTGGCACCAACATTGATAAGACCAAATGGCATTCTCTTGTAGGCAAAGGTGCCCCAAGAGGTAGTAAAAGCAGTCTTGTGCTTATCTAGGGTACTGACTTCCACTTGATTGTACCCATAGAATCCATCTAGCATAGACAACATCTTAGATCCTAAGACAACTTGAAAAAAATGATCCATCATGGGGAGTGGATAGTTATCTTTTAGAGAGGCCTAATTCAAATTCCTGAAATCCACATAGATGTGAATCTCGCCATTTTTTTTCCTCATAGGCACAATGTTGGCAATTCAAGTTGAATGATGTATAGGGAAAATAATATTGGATTTTAGTAACTTCTGGATCTCTTAAAAAATAGTATCAACAACCTTAGGATTATAATGCCTTTGATTCTTCTTGAAAGGTTTGATCCCAGGTCTTAGAGGGATATAGTGTTGCATATCCTTTGGTTGAAAAGCCTTAAGACATTCATATGAATAGGCAAGAACATCGACATACTTTTTTAATAGGCTTACTGCTTTCTTCTTCTCTTCCTAAGTGCAACATTTTCCAATATTCACCACCTTGGGTTCATCATTGCTTCCAATATTGACCTTCTGATACTCAGCAGATTGTTGAGTCCCTTGAGAAGCTTCAAATTTGATGACCCTATCATGTTTGTCAAACAGATCTTCTAGGGTTACCAATCCTTTGAGAATCTTGTTACCCTTAAACTTAATACATCCATCCTGGTCCATTTCTTCGTTGATATCTTCTTCATTAAAGGGGACATATTCTCTACGCAGAGTTTCACTTCCTTCAAAATATAACTGATTGAAGTTATGTTTAAGATTCGAGAAAGAGAGAAATTGTTGATCATCATCGAAAACCTGCCAATTGTTTGCATTATCTGGCACACTAGGCCTATGAATCATTTCAATGGTAAATTTCTCTTGACAGAAATCTGGATGAGGAATCAACAAAGATCCTAAGACAGCTAGAGAATCAGTTCTAGTATTCTTTTCTCTTAGCACAACTTCAATTGAGAAAGAATCAAGAAATTCAATGGAATCCCAAAAAAAATTCTATAATGCTTCAATCTCATATTCTTGACTTGGTAAAGATCCCTTAACTATTTCATAATAAACTTTGCATCACCATGAACATAAAGATTCTTTACTCCTTTTTCTTTTTCCATGCTCAACCCAAGGATGAGAGCCTCATACTCGACTGTATTATTTGTATTTTCAAAATGAAGCTTGAAAGAAAATGGATGAAACTTCCCTACTAAAGAGATTAACACTCCACCAGTTCCAGAATTAGCTAAAGAACAGCTTCCATCAAACTCCAAAGTCCAAAAGCCATTGGGATCATGAACCACTCCCTTAGGAATTTTTTCCTCATCTTGTGACATAATCATTTAGTTATCATGCCCTATATCTTCATTGAGTATTTTTAATTTTGAATCATCACTATTTTACACAATGTATTCAGTTTATTTCTCAGGTACAAACTTCTTCATTTTTCCATTGACCAGGATCAAGGCATGTGACCAATCCATCTAAATTTCTCCTCCTACCCTTTTACAGAAATTCCTATTCAGCAACATACCATATGAGGGAGGAATATCAGCTACCAAAATAGTGGCTAAGACCCTTTTCTCTGGAAAAGCAGTGAAGGCTACTTGTGCATCTTTAATCCTTCCCACCAAACGAACTTCTCTACTCATCATGGAATAACAGGAACCAAAGGCACGTGTTGGAGTCAAGCCCAACGCAGGAGCTAATTTTAGATGCATTACATTATCTGATGCTCACGAGTCTATAACACAATTGTTGAGTTTATGAGAAGCTATGAGGAGAGTCACATAGAATGGTTAAATTTTCTCATTAGGGGAAATGACTGCAGCCACAAGGCTTGGTTGAGATGAGGAGGAGGGATGGGAAAAATACCTTTAGAAGTATCAGATGAGGTTTTGGATTTGGAATTGACAAAGTTTATCATTTTAACAAAGGATTTTGGATGGGTTTGGTAAAACTCTACCATTGAAATTTTGATTTTGGTCTTTTTGAGGTGATCAACGATATCAAAAGACTCGGAGATGGATGGGGCATCACTACTAGGAATAGGAGGAACTTTTGATTTATCAACTTTAGGAATTGAAGGATAAGAAGTTTTGGAAATAGAGGTATAAGGAGGAGGATTAACATTACTCACCTTTTACATGGAGGCAATGGGAATAGGAGCTCCTCTTCTTGCAACCACTGGAATCGTTATAGGAAACTCCTTGGATTGCTTAGCAGGCTGCATTAGCTTTTCTTTTTTTTTCATTTTCTCTCGAGTCATAACAACATACAACTCACTATTCATCTCTACCACTCTTTCATCATATTCATCTTCGTCATCCATACCTTCAGTGGTAAGAAAATGAACTTGATATCCACCAAGTTCTTTCAATTCTTCATCAAGCTCTTCTTCTGGGTCTTCAAAGTCTTCATTAAACTCCTCATCATCAGGTTCTTGAACTTCACAAGTTGAATGAACTGAAACCTTGATAGGTAGGCCTTCAATAGCCAATTTATTCTGAGAAGGAGGTAAGTGCTTCCTAGGCTGAAAATTCCTTCTTGGAATATCTTGATAAGGAGTATGTTGAGCCAATTGATTTTTTATGGCAATGAGGTCATTTTCCAACTTCTACACTAATTGATCTAAGTTGGATCTAAGAGAGGAAGAGGTGTATGCTTTAGATTTTGAAGTTTCTCTTTTCAATTTACTAGACATGATCAGGTCATCCTCAACACTGATAGCTAAACGTTGATCAACATCCAGAGTTGCAAGGTTAGCTCTCCTTAGTGCATAGATTACTTCAGGAAAACTAAGCATTGATGATGAAGAATTTTTGGATTTGATCTATAGGATGAGTTTTCTGTGGAATTTTAAGAACTAGCTTGTTTAATTTAGCCACAAACTCCTTCATGAGTTCATGTGGTTCCTTCTTGATATGAGAAATTTGAGCCAAGAGGGTGTGCACATATTCAATAAGTTTTAAACGTTTATCAAACTGAGTTGTCAAGGTCATCCAATTATTAATTGACCCAACAGGAACATGATAGAACCAATCAGTAGCATTATCCTTCAATGTTTCCATAAAGATCCTGACAGAAACATCTTCATGATCAACCCCAAGAATCCCGCATGAAACAATTAAGGATGCAATGTGTTCATCTGGGTGTACTTTCCCATCACCTCAGAATTTAGGTAAACCTTTCCTACTACTTCTGGGTAACTCATTCAATGGCTGAGGAAAGAGAAAGGGGCCGAATCTGTTGTCCCCAAGCCAGAGGTGTTGCCATCTATGGGAATATTTTCTGAAGGGGAACTGAAACACCAACAAGTATCAAAGAAAGAAGATTAGGATTGAGTTGTTTTGGAGGAATGTTATTCCTATAATTTATGTCTTTAACAGGAGGTGTGCTTGAACAACGAGTTCATATGTTCCTTCTTGCTAGAAGAAGAGAGAAGTTTTGTCACTCCAGAAGTTGAAAAATGAGAATCTTCAACCCCAAGAGCTTTCTTCCCATGTGTATAACGTAGAGTCACTAGATCAAAAATGATCTTGAAGTTGTTCTTTAGAAAGGGATATGTTTTAAACAAAATCCCCAGTGGAGTCGTAAAAAAATATTGGTTTTTAAAATGGTACTTTTAACAAAACCACATTCAAGGGACAGGAGGTCCCTCCTCTTTATGGGAAAGGTTACCTTATTGAAAGAAAACAATAAAGCTTATATACAAAGGTACAAATTTCATCTTATGGCTAGAACCCTGCCATCTTGAAATGATTTTATACCAAAAGAGTTATCAATACAAAGGAATGGAAGAACTAAAGAAAGGAAAGAGCTGAATTTAACAGTGCTTTCAGGAGATATAGATAGCAGAGTATAACTGTATACGTACTGAGCAAGAGTGATACATAATAGAATCATTCACATTCACAACATAAGATATCATTCCATAGAAACAAATTTGTAGAAATCATATCAATAAGAAAACAAAATTTCTTATCACAGAAGATGAATGATCCATGAATTTCAGGTAAGCAAGAAGGGACAATGGAGGAAGATAGAGAAAAGGGGGAAATCCTTTTATATTGATTTACTTTTGACTATAATTACACTTCGAAAGCATCAAAGTCCAACCTTGTTAATGATCCAAGCTCTTACATTTTATAGATGAAGCAAAGAGAGGAGAAGAAGAGAAGGAAAGAAATCTGATTTGGAAGCTCAACCACTAGCCATCAATGCCCCTGCAAATCCACCTACAATCTGTCAAATATGGTTTTGTATTTCTTTGGTGTGTTAAAGAAGGAAGGATGGAAGATCAAATCAAATTTGATCTAATTGAAGTAGTCTGATGAAATATTAATGGCACGAAAGATGTTTCCCATATTTTCACCTAAATTAAGATATACAACCAGTTTCTCCATGTCAATTTGGTGTGTTGGAGAAGGAAGTATGGAAGATCGGATCAGATCTGGGTAGTTGAAGCAATCAGATCTTGTATTAATGGCTTGAAAGAAGTTTTTGAGATTTTCAACCATCAAATCATACTGAAAATAATATTTTATTCTTCCATAGCATAGAAGAGACCAAGACCTTTCCAACAGAATAAAATTTGTCAAATTTCAAACACTAGAGCGAAAGTTATGCTCATTTGAATATTTGAATTGAATCCATACAAAAATGGTGAAAATGCAAAAATGGATCCACGGGCCTGAAATTGAAATTGCACCTTTAGCAAAAAAGATGCAAAGGGAAAAATTTACCTACAACCCCGCATGCCCACAACTTCACTTTTGATATAGGTCTGACACATTGCTCTACCTAAGAGGTAATGGAGTCGCGAATTACATTATAATTTTACTTCTTTTGGAAACAAGGCTCAAAATCTCAAAGTTCTCTGCCGATCCGCTTCCCCGCTTTGACTTTCGATGTGGGCTCAACTTTGTAACTTTACTCCTTTTTGCAATAAAGCCAAAATCCCCAAAAGGATGTGACGACCCACCTTCCTGCTTTAAACTTAAAAACGGGCACATGTCATTTTGCGGGCCTTAGGCATTCTGTATTTTTATGTTTTGACTAATTCCCTTTTATTTGGTAAGGCCACATGTCTTACCTTGGACACGTGGAGGCTCAGTGCACATTTCAAACCTACCTCCGGATTTTGTCTTTGAAGTTATGCCCAGCTGACACGTGGAAACTTCCCCAAACCCTTTTGTACTTATCCAATTCAAAGGTCGGCTCCATCCCTTCTTTGACTCTAAGACACGTGGAAAGATAGCACTCATTTGGGGGACCACATTTGCCTTCAACCCTTGAAGGTGTGCATTTGAGACACATGGAGACTTCCGCAACCCTTATATACTTAGCTAATTCAACGGTCGGCTCTATCCCTTCTTTGACTCCGAGACACGTGGAAAGTTGGTGCTCGTTTGGGGGATGGCCTTTAGCTTCGAACCTTGAAGGTGTGCCTTAGAGACACGTGGAGACTTCTGCTAGTTATTTTATACTTAACCAATTTGGGCCCTCCCCTCTTTCTCTGTTTTTGGCTGGGTCCCTTCTTTTTATTTAGGAGAGATTATGTTGGGTTCTTGACATGTGGAATCCTCGTGCTTGTTTGGGAACTCACTTTGTATTTCACCTCTAAAGTTGTGCCTAGCTGACACGTGTTCTTTCCGCTGGCCTTAGACTTCTCAATGGTCAATTCAAATTTTTGAGGCTCTGGGACACATAGTGGGTTGTCGCAAGTTTCAGGTCTCTCTTTAGGCTGCACCTTTTGAATTTACACTGATGAGGCACATGGAGAGTTTGCACTCACTTAGGATCCTGTTTTGAACCTTACTTTTGGAGGTGCACCATTGGGATGCACGGAGGCTTCCGCTGGATCTTCATACTTAGCCGATTCAACAATTGGCTTTATCTTTTCAGAATCTGACCACGTGGAGGGCATGCACACGTTTGGGGTCTCCACTTTTGTGCACCATACCAAAAGTGTGAGGAAGAGACACGTGGCACCTTCCGCGGTCATTCCATACTTAGCTGATTAAACCAATCAAGATCCTTCGGGGCCACAGAGCCAATTTGAAACTTTTACAAAAATGATAAGTTCGCCAAATATACCTACCACCCTGTATCCAATTAGAGATGCCCACGTAATCGTGGATGATGGGGCCAAAAATTGACAGGGAAGATACACCCGTCATTCATGACTATAGAAAAATATTGAGGAGGGGAAGCTCCAGCATTCACGCCTAAAAAACAAACTTCTCCTTGTGGAAAAAAGAACTATAAATAATACCAAGCTCAATGCGATCCATGACCATAGAAAAAGGATTTAACAATTCTATTCAATTGGACGAAACAATTTTTCTATCCTTCCAAACTTCTCACTCTTCTCCAACATCTCTCAAAGGCACCAACTCAAAAATTTTGAAACTTGACTTGAAAAATGAGGGGAATTTTGAGGGTGATAACAGTGTCCAAGAGGGAAACTAATTAACCTAGTAAAAGAAATCAATGGGCACTTATCTAGTGATGATAATTAAATTCACATTAGAAATATATTAAGAATAATTAATTAATAATCTAGACTGGATCTATCCTATGAAATGCAACTTTGCTAGTAAGAATTAATTAAACATATATTAGGATTTGACACCCTTGTAACCTAAAACAAAAAATAATAATTTGCCACAACTTTCCGGATAATTGTTTAAAGATTAGTTATGTTTTAGAAAATTGAAATTATGGGCATTACATCATATCTATTATTTTGACAATTTATTACACTAAGTTAGGGACTAACTCTGACGTTTCCCTTGTTCCATAAATATAGAAAAAGTTCCATCGCAATTGTGAACAAATATCTTACACATTACGAGAAGTGTCACTTAACATGCTGATGGTGCTATGTTGGAGGAAAATATTTCCTACATGTATCCCAAGCTTTCAGATCTCTTCTTCTGAATAAAAGGATTTAGGAAAGAAGGATTTTGAGATTGCACAACTGAAATAATAACAAATAATGGAGGAGAACAGGAATGCTAACAATGCTTTTGTAGCAAGTACATTGAAGAAGGGCATGTTAGATAAAGTCACCAACATCAATTAAACT
Source organism: Taxus chinensis (assembly GCA_019776745.2). NCBI lineage: Eukaryota > Viridiplantae > Streptophyta > Pinopsida > Cupressales > Taxaceae > Taxus > Taxus chinensis. The sequence goes on from CM034147.1 coordinate 811,962,715, forward strand.
TTATAATATATTAAATCTTTCTTCCTTGCATAGGTCTATATTTTAATTAATCTAGATCCTCTGTTTTCTTCTGTAATTAGTTTTCTTATAACATGGTGAATTGTAGATAAATAAATTAGGAGTGACAAATGAGCAAGAAATGGCTGAAGCAGATCTTCAAGTAGATAAAATATTAATAAAACAGTGGGAGAAAGGTACCTCTGAATCCAATGCAATGGTGAAAGATGTAGAGGCTTACCTGCTAAAATCTATATCCAACCCATCGCAGGCCATAATGGTGATGGCGGTGCTGGAGCTACTATTGAAGAACTCAATCGACGAAGTGTATTTGGGATAGGTGAAGGGATCAACTCCCTAATGGACCAACGATGAAAGAATAAAAGAATCCTTCAAAATATTCACCTCCTCTCTCTTGAATGTGTCGAAGAGGAACAAGAATCCTTTGTTGAAGAACTAGTATGGTCTGTCACACGTTTCATAGACACTAGTATATCTGGGCACTTATGATTTCCAAGGAGAGCAGATTAACATTTCCATTTAAACTATGACATCAATTTCATGTCTCTCAATTGAGTTGGCCTAATGGTGAAGAACATGTGCTCTTGAAATAGAGGTCACAAGTTCAAATCTTGCAGGGGGTAGGGTATGTATGCCTCATTTGTAGAAAAGTTAGTTACCTCCCGCATGTGAGTACGAGGTAGTCCCATATGCTATAAACCGCTTGTAGACCCAAAAACAGGCCGCCCCACGACATTGTGAACTGTAAAAACCTATTATTATTATTATTTTATACCTCAAAATTAATACATATCAATATTTTTTTAAAAAATTAAAAAAAATCAAATTATCTAAAATCAAACTTGTCATAGTCATGATAGTGGTTTAACTCCCTTGTAATGCTTGTATAGCTGATATTATTATTATTATTCTTAGAAAGAAAAACACATTGGAACCCACATAGATATGAACGGGTCACCATCAAAACATCATTAAAATAATCCACAATGTCTCTTAAGAGTAGACAACAACAATGTATCATTTTGGGCAGATTTTATTATGTTGTTTGATGCTCTTTGTGGGAACATATGAAGTCGACCTATATTATATTATATATAAAGTGAAGTTTTGTAGCGTTTTCATAACCACACCCTTCCTAAATACAAATTTAAATATAAACTTTTTCATATGAACTTCACAAGAATGGGAAAATAGAATTGTCCTTGTTTTTCCAAGGAATTTAGCATTTTAGTACAACTATTGATTGTACTTTGCATTGGCCATCATGTTATGTTGTTTTTATTACAACCATTTTTTTTATTATTATTATCCTTCCTAAGATAGGTTATTGAATGAGATGTAAAATGTCCTTTACTATTTTATTATTGGGTTATGATTAATTCTAGATTATTAATTAAATACAAATATTTAGGTTCAAATATGTATATATAGTATTGAGAGATAGATTCATTGGAATATGTACCCCACACACTCATAAATAACGTGTATTTTGCTTTCTGATTAGTTTAGAAGCTGATATGAGTGTGTCAGGAATATAAACTAGCAAGAAAATTTCTTGTAAAGATTATGTTCTTTGATTCTAAAACAACATTATACACAAGGACAAAATCATTATCCCTTGGACTAAACTATTTGTTAGTTTTTGCATGTTGGACATTTTGGTATGGGCTGCAAATAGAGTTATATAACTTCTAGAACATATGTGAATGATTCGTATGTGCCTCACTACAAAATATTAGGTTGCAACAACATGTGAAATGCTCTAAAATCCTTGTCCCAATACCATAATCATTGGTAAAACCATGTAAATAGATTATTGTTTGGGTTGAAATGCAATATGTACACTGCCTATGTTGGCATTAATCTAAAAGATTCCTTAAACCACATGCAATTCTCCACCTAGAGATGCGACATAATATTGCATGGAAGTTACTATATCTGACAATGTGAACAATTGATAAATGATTTATATTGATTTGGCTTTGTGAATTCTTGATTTGGGACACTTGAATCTTGGACCTATTTTGGAGTTCTTCAAACCTATGTAAGGGTTGCTCCTAATGTCTTATGGCGTTTTAAGAAATTTTAGGAGAACCTTGTTTTTTTAGTGATTTGTACTTGAGGAGTTCTTAAAAGTGTCAAACGTTTCCATGTAAGCAAATGGTTGCATTAGAATTTTTTATAAGGATTTTCTTGTATTTAATTTTATATTAAGGTTGACCTATAGCGGAGGTGCAGACCCATAAACGATATATAAATTAGAAAAATGACAATTCAATGGCCTTAGATAGGATCGTTCCACCCAAAATGAAACTATTAGATGATATGTTCTAGGAATGAAGTACAACACTCTGAAGTTCTTTGTATGATAGTAAGAAATAATGGACTACTTGTTAGTGATACAAGAATTTCTATGAGTGGATTAGCAAGGTAATAAGGAGATTAAGTGATGCAATACGAATAAGTATGGGCTAGGATATAGAAATTTGACTTAAAGCAGGTGTGTAAGTCATGACTAAATAGATTAAGTCGATATTGATATTATCAAGTGCTAAATTACAATTTTTTAGGTGTTTACATTCTTCCTTGAGCTAGGAATTAAAATTTTCTTGCTTAAAGGAAAAATAGACTTCACTGTGTTAACACACTTTGTCTTTTCTAGATTTTTTATTTCTTGAGATGCTTTGGTGGTTACATGATCTCAAAGTGAACACCTACAACATAGAGTGTAGTCAATGTCCATATAGAAAAAAATGAAATTTAACTCTAAATTGGAATTGAACTCGAAACTTGTAAATTAAAAGTGAACAAAGCTTGGAAGGAGTACACTTATATTCCTTGCCAATGTACGATCTTATTTGGTGAATCACATGGAGAAGGGTATTGAAATTTCAAGCAATGGAGGATTAGGAATTATCAATCCCCAATTTATAAAATTAGTATGAACCAAAAAGTGGTTGAATGTCACTTGACCCAACACAAAAAAATATAAGGAGGTCGGGTGTCACTTGACCTGATGTACAAAATGAAAAAAAAATGGTTTTACTTGACCCAACTATCCTCAAAAGAGAATGAGGGAAATGACATCACTAGGTCCATATCTACTAAGGGTTTCACTAGACCCAAATGAAAACCATCCGCCCATGGAACCACACCATTGCATATGTAGCTGGATTCCAAATGTGCAACGTTAAAGAGGATTAAAATACACTCAAGCCCCCATCATGCATTTTATTAGTTCTAAATTGAAACATTGAAAATGTAAAAAAGAATGATGTCCATATTCACGACCCTGTTATGCCAATGTGATATTACCAATGCATGCCAAATAGAAAATGTGTAACTCAATATTGGATTAAAAGTATCATTGTGCCCCTGTATTGTATCATAAAATGTAGTGAAATCTATAGGTGAAATTAAGTATCTATCCCTGAACCTATATTAGAGACCTCTAAAAATTTGTATTTTCTTGAAAATTTATAAAATTGGCTGTCAAAGCTACATAAGATAGTACCATCCATTAGGTTAGTAATATATAATTGTTTATCACTTTGTTGGATGGTTTTATTCATATTAAAACTTCGTACCAAATATTTATCTATACATATAAATATGCCCATGTAACATGTCCCATTGATTTATATAATTTGTAATTTTTTTGTGTTCCTAAATTGTATTGATATTTTTGTAATAACCCCATCGATTGCCTCCTTTTTTTAGGTGAAAGATATATACTGTAGCTCACTTAGATAAAAATAAATGAAGTGTGTCCATATTAGATATAACATATAATCATCATTGGAACACATAGAAGATAACTGAAGGTGGCCAGGACATAGAACCTGTACATGCAAGAGAAGGCATGATATAAATAATGGCACAAGGAGAACAAACATATAATTGAATATAAATATATAAGCACATAAACATACAAGTACAACAATCCATGTCACATAGAAGGAAAAGTGCCACATAAAAGGGACATAATGGTGTCACACACAAACAATGTCTGAAGGTTAGCACAAAAAAGACAACATAGGCCACAAATAGGGGATATGTAAGTTTTGCATAAAATCACATATAAGGCCAAATAACACACACAAAAGACAAGGAGATAAGAATTCCAATATGTAATGATAAGAAACAAATGATAGAAAATAGGTGGATGAAACAAAATATACTTGTCCTATATATTTGCATGTGTTAATCCCAAGAATACAGATAAATGTCATATATCATAGTTCATATAATATAAGCATAAACATGATATGAACGAGAAATCTATAGTAAATGGAATGATAACACTTGATATTTAATAAAGATTCCCCAAATTATTGAGGCCACTAGGTAAGAGGGAATGTTTAACATATATGATTATGTATATTCTTATGTATCCTACACAATTCTCACATACCTAGGTAAGTGCACGAAGTTGGGGGGCGAAAAAGCAGACAAGAATATGAAAAAAAGTAAAACGTGCTTGGGTTTTAATTTTTTTCGCTCGGGATTCACCGAACCTATAACGCGTAAGCATTTCAAACAAGTGAAAACTCGTACGTGTTATAACGCGTACGTGTTTTGTGTAACATGGACCATGCATACATGTTTTGGTGTTTTATACTTACAAAAATATAAGAAATTAGGGTCACTCTGCACCTTATGGAAGTAGTCTCATAGCTCCAACAACTATAATCTAGAAGATAGTTTTTCAAAATCTAATCTGGTCAGTACTTACTCATTTTCAGGATTTCAACAAATGACCTAAAACTTTCAGGGCATATATATTGTAGTCGGTCTTTATTTTGGGAAAGAATATAGTCATTTAAAAAGTTTTTTGACCTTCTAAAATGGATTTTGGCCCTACCACTACTTGAATTCATACTAGATTTTAAATTTGGTCCATAATTCACTTTAGTGACCATGAATTAACTCTATGATGTTTGTCTACTTCTTACTAAAAAGAGATCCTCACCTTGTAGATAGAGGATTGTTCCTTGAATGGGATTCTTGTCCTATGGCGAAAATGAGGTGATTGTAATGTGCCTCCTCTTTAAGGTGTGATAACACTACTAGGTGTTGAATGAGTTGTTACAAATAGTACCAAGTGAATTACATCAAGTGAACTCAGATGATTGGTCATTCTTAGAAACATGGTTCTTCATATAAAGATCATCCCCTCACCTTTCTTAGCTCTAAAATCATCCTTTCATGAAATCGAATTCATGATTCTCATACATGCTTTTTCTAATATGTCTCTTATGGAGACAAATGATGCCTTAATACTTCACAAATAATGGTCCTTGATAACTCAATGACATGACTAGCTCATTTTAACTTGTTCTTAAGGGTGTTCAATTAACTACAAAATTGCCAAAAATACCTTTTTAGGCCTTCAAACGAAGTAGTCTCTCATAAAAACTAAATGAGTCGATCGATCACCTTAAACACTATTCCTTATACACTAAAACGCATTGAATGATCTTTTTAGGACTTTCCTTAGGGTGAGGGTTTATGGTTTAGGGCTAAGGGTTTAGAACTCAAGGTTTAGAGGTTAGGGTTTAAGGTTTAGTGTTTAAGGCTCATAGTTCAGATTTTAGGGTTTAGGGTTTAGGGCTAAAGGCTTAGGGTTCATGGTTGAGGGTTTATGGTTTAGGGTTTTGAGTTTAGGGTTTATGGTTTAGGGTTAAGGATTGAGGGTTTAGGGTTTAGGGGTTAAGGTTGGGGGTTTAGGGTTTATGGCTCAAGGTTTAAGGTTTAGGGTTTAGGGATCAGTGTTAAGGGTTTAGGGTTTAGGGTTGAGAGTTGAGGGTTCAGGTTTCAAGGTTTAGGGTTCAGGGTTTATGTTTGAGGGTTCAAGGTTTAGATTTTTTTCTTAGGGCTTATGGCTTCGGGCCTAGGGTTCAGGGCTTAGGGTTTATGGCTCAAGGTTTAGGGTTTAGGGGTCAAGGGTTTAGGTTTTAGGGCTTAGGGTTTAGGGTTTAGGATTTAAGGCTTAGATTTTAGGGTTTAGGGCTCAGGGTTTATGGTATAAGGTTTAAGGTTTAGGGCTCTGGGTTTAATGTTTAGGGATCAGGGTTTAAGGTTTAGGGTTGAGGATTTAGGGTTTACGGTTTAGGGTTTAGGAGTTAGGGTTTAAGGTTTAGGGTTTACGGTTCAAGGTTTAATGTTTAAATGTCAGGGTTCAGGGTTTAGGGCAAAGGGTTCAAGGTTTAGGGTTTAGGGTTTAGGGTTGAGAGTTGAGGGTTCAAGGTTTAGGGCTCAGGGTTTAATTTTTAGGGTTTAGGGTTGAGGGTTTATGTTTAAGGGTTCAAGGTTTAGGGTTTTGGCTTAGGGCCTAGGGTTTAGGGCTTAGGGTTTAGGATTTAGGGCTCAAGGTTTAGGGTTTAGGGATCAAGGTTTAGGTTTTAGGGTTTAGGGTTTAGGAATTAAGGCTTAGAGTTTAGGGTTTAGTGACTTAGGGTTTATGGTATAAGGTTTAGGGTTTAGGGCTCAGGGTTTAAGGTTTAGGGTTGAGGATTTAGGGTTTACAGTTTAGGGTTTAGGAGTTAGGGTTTAAGGTTTAAAGGTCAGGGTTCAGGGTTTAGGGCAAAGGGTTCAAGGTTTAGGGTTTAAGGATAGAGGTTTAGAGTTAAGGTTTTAGGGTTAAGGGTTTAGGTCGCAGCGTTTAGGGTTTAGGGTTTACGGCTTATGGTTTAGGGCTTAGGGTTTATGGTTTAGGGTTTATCATTTAGTGTTTAGGGCTTAGGGTTTAGGGTTTTTTAGGGTTTAAGCATCTTTAGGATTTAACATTTAGGACTTAAGGTTTAGTGTTTACGGTTTAGGGCTCAGGACTTAGGTTTTAGGGTTTAGGGGTTACGGTGCATGGTTTATGGTTTACGACTCAGGGTTTGGGGTTTAGAGTTATGGGTTTAAGGTTTAGGGGTTACATATTAGGGATCTAGATTTAGGGTTTAGTGCTCAGGATTTAAGGTTTAGGGTTTAGGGCTCAAGGATTAGGGTGTAATGTTTAAGGCTTAAGGTTTAGGGATTAGGGTTTAGGGTTCATGGTTCATGGTTTATGGCTTAAGGTTTGGGGTTATGAGTTATTAGTTTAATTTTTGGGGGTTAGAGCTCGGGGCTTTGGATTTAGTATTTATGGTTTAGGGCTTAGGGCTTAGGGTTTAGGGTCTAGGGTCAAGGTTTTAGGGTTTAGGGTTTAGGGGATTTATTATTTTGGTTTTAGGGTTTATTGTTTATAGTTTAGGGTTTAGGTCTCATGGTTGAGGGTTAAGGGTTTAGGTCATAGAGTTCAGGGTTCATCGAATTTGTAGGCAGAACATTCAAAGAGAGTCATAAAAATTTGATGTTTTTCATCTGTTGATATTTTGAAGGAGGGAAATGTCATATTCCTGATTGTCCAATCCTTCCAAAGACCCTAGTATTCCTCAATCCTTGGATGTACAGGGAGACACTGTTACTTGGCTTCCATTTATAATGATAGAGATATTTGAAAATTTGTGTTATGACCTCTAAATTTATATGAATTTCAAGTTGCTTGGAAATCACATCACACCCTTCACTAGGATTGATGACTACCCCTATCTTTTTGTTCAGGGGATTTTGAAAACATCCATGGGTTTATCATATAAGTAATTATCAATGAATGGAATCTCACTAAGTTGTAGGCTAGGTAACTCCCATTTAGAACTAAATAAGAAAGATTTACTAGGTGATTGATAACCCCTTAGTGTTCTTAGCCATTCCCTTGTTTCTATGCTTATTTTGAACACTTTAGGAAGTTCTGTCAAATTTACTATCCATTCCAGTAGAACACTTGAACTTTATCTTTCTTTGGAGGAGAGGATACTATAGGAAATTCAATTATGATCCTACACCTCTGCATTGATATATTCTCTATGTTTCTTTTGTTTCCTTTAAGATTAATTTTTTTTGTTGTGATGGTTATTTTTCCATCTTCCAATGGGTCATCCTGACTTGCATAATAACATACATGGAAATATGAGAAATGTGAAATTTGTTTCAGAGTGAGAATAAATTTACATTTAAGAGCGCAAGTATATGTGGGGAGAAATAAGTTTGGAAGAGATGTGTAATATATGCATTACAAGGCACAAGGTAGATGTCATATCCATTTAGTTACTTGTCCCACGTCTCATAAACAAGGTAGTTCTATAAGCAGACTCAATGATGGTTCTAGGCACGAAACTAGGAAATATTGATGAAATATGGTTTAGGGTTTAGGGTTTAGGGTTTAGGGATCATGGTTTAGGGTTGAATATTTAGGATTTAGGGCTCAGAGTTCAAGGTTTAGGGTTATGGTTTAGGATTTAGGTTTTAGGTTTAGGGTTTAGGGTTTAGTGTTTATGGTTAGGTTTTGCAAATCGAGGTTAATTATTTAGGGTTTAAGGTTTAGGGTTTAGGGTTTCGGGTTAAGGATTTAGTGTTTAGGGATAAGGGTTTACGGTTTGTGGTTTAGGTTTTATGGTTCAAGGTTCAGGGTTTAGGGTTTATGATTTAATGTTTACAAATTAAGGTTTAGGGTTTATGGTATTCGGTTCGAGGTTTAGGGTTTATGGATTAGGTTTTAGGGCTTACGGCTTAGGGTATATGGTCTAGCATTTAGGGTTTAGATTTTAGGGCTCATGGATAAGGGTGTAGGGTTTAAGGCTTAGAGTTTAGGGTTTAGGATTCAGTTTTTAAGGTTCTTAGGGTTTAGGATTTAGTTTTTATGGTTCAGGGTTTAGGGTTTAGCATTTAGGGCTCGTGGTTGATGCTTTAGGGTTTAGGGTTTAGGGTTTAGGGCTTATGTCTTAGGGTTTAAGACTTAAGGCTCAGGGTTTAGGGATCACGAGTAAGGGATGAATGTTTAAGGTTTAGGTTTTAGGGTCTAGGGATCGTGGTTAAAGGTTTAGGGTTTAGGGTTTATGGCTCAAGGTTTGCATTTTAGTGTTAAGGTTTATGGCCTATGGTTTAGGGTTTCAATTGTAGAATTTAAATGCTAAAATATTTAGGCTCAATGCTGAAATCTTAAAAAATTACCTGTGTACTGACAAGATTATACTTTAAAAACCTATCTCCTAAACCATGACTCACAGAGCTATGAGACTAATTACATAAGGTGCAGAGTGACCCTAATTTCTTATATTTACATAAATAAATTTAAAGTATAATAAATGAAAAAATTATACTTAAACATTTATTTATGTGGCCAGAAGCATGTCAAAAGCATACATAATGTTTATCCTACACATAACGCGTACGTGTTTTTGTTTATACTACACATAATGCGTACGTGTTATAACACGTACGCTTATCCATTATAATGTGTACGTGATTTACATTTTTTCTTTTCCCAAGCCATGCCTCAAGGCTTGGAATCCAGTTTGGATCCCCAAGCCTAAGGCATGGACCTACAAAAACACAGCAAACAACGTGTTTTTACAAGAAAATGTAAAAAATTCCACTTCCTCTATGATAAATCAAAATAAAACAATTGATCCATTTTTAAAAAATTATACCATGATGTAGAGAAAAGTCTCTTCTTTCTAAAATTATAATTTTTAAAATTTTCTCACTAATATAAGGTTTCCATATTATTTATTTTCTAACTATGCCTTTTTATAGCTATTTTTGGAAGTGTAAATATGTCTATCTTTCATGGTGTATTTTTTATTTGGGTGATTGAAATTTTAAAAAAATTATACTAGCCCAAAATAGGCATAATTCTATACATTTTGAAAAAAAATATATCTAATTTTCAATATTTTTTGAGGTAATTAGGGGGGGGCACGGTCAGAGCTCCATTATTTTTCAAAACATAAAATTTTTGTACTAGAAATATCATAAATAAAATAATATTTACTAAAAAATCTAAAAAAAAATGGAGCCCAAACTAGATTCTCCTATCTATCTTTCTACCAAAGGGTTTTCAAAAATACTAAATGGTGCTCAAAAAATGGTGGGGGGCACGAAATTCACTCTATTATGTTTTTTTAACAAAAATAGGAGCATTTTTTGGTATTTTAGTTGTTTGACCCAGTTAAACTTATTTTTTTTCAATAATATTTAGTAGCTTAGAAACTAGAATTACAATGCTACGATTCATATTTCTAAAACATCTTCCAATTTTGAGTGTAATTATTTCAAAAAACTCGTATGAGTTGATTTTTTTTTTCAGAAAAATGCATCCACTTAAGACCCCCTTTTGGACCCCAACTTGGTGCACTTACCCATATACATGTCTCCAAATTCGCACCACCGATTTTGGCCTTAAGGGCTAAAATGCTAGTCTCGAGGTTGGATTTGAGTTTGATTATTTCATTGTATGGAGCTGATGTTTTTGGTCATGGATAGAATTTAGGAACCTAAAATGATGGTATTGATATTTTGTAATGATATCTTGTGGTTGTTTCATATTGAAACCTTAATGGTCTAAATAGCTCTATTAGGCTTTCTCAAGAAGGTGACTGAAACAAGTGAGTTAGATCAAATTTATCCACATGAGCTTTGCATGTTAGTGCCTTATAATGTTGGGACATGTGTTCTTGATGTGTTAAATGATTTGGTTGAACTTTGAATTTTTCTTGAATGTGTTTTTATTTAGATTCCTCAAGAATGAATTTTGATTCGAGTTTTGTTGTTTGGAATAGTTTCAGAGATTGAGCTGGATGAAGGTCTTGCACTTTGGGTTGAAGGATAAAGTTATTTGTTACATAAAATATATTCAAATACCTTTATATTGGTATATTAATTGATCCTTGATGATAATATTTTCTATGTGAAGTTTTTCATTGTTAAGGACTAATTTTTTGGTACTTACCGACCTAGTTTTCCTAGGTTGCAACTTGGCCTATTTCATAGTGAAGTTCCATCTCTTAATGGTTCCTAATATTCTTGGTGATGCTTGGATATTGTTCGTAAGTTTAATGATGATGATGGATTCATATAAATGCTTCTAGATACCCTTGAATATCATATTACAGTTGATATTCTTGGAGATTTTGTTTTGGGCTTGTTTGAGAAGCCTTGAGCTTGTTAATGTTGTCTTAAAACTTGCTAACCTACTTCAGTAGTTTGAGTTTATTTATATGATGTTCTTGTTATGGTTTTAAGTTGGAATGAATTAACTATATGGTCATGGCTGACCCAAAAATTTTATAAGATTGTGTTGTGTATATAGTTAAGTGTGTTTTTATCCATGGGGATGTAAGCAAGATATAGGAGAAATAAGAAGAGTGGAGAGGGTTGATGGTTATATATTAGAAAATTAAAAAATACCTGATAAAGATAATGGATCATAGATGCAAGTGAAATTAACCTAATTAGACTCTTAAGAAGATTTGAGTGACTTAAGAAAGAGATAAATTTGATAACGGTTTGTTGTGTTTATAGTTGAACTTGGATCACAATCATTTGTGGGAAAATCATATATTATATAATTATTTATTTAAAATCTTGTATAATGATTATTATTTGTGAAATTCCTTTGTTATAAGTCATATTAGAAAACATTTAGGGGTTTTTGCTCCATGTGGGATGGGTGCCTCGCTACAAAAATATTGTGTAGTCACAAAATCATGCACTTAATATTACATTTATACTATCAGGTATGTTACGTTATAAATGGATCTTGTGTAATAAAAGTATTCACTAATGACCCACCCTTTGGTCTTGTTGTCAATTGTCCTGACATCATTGTAGTTTTTTGGGTTTAGTTGTCACTTGTCATTACATTTTTGGGTCTCTTTTAGGGTATCTTAGATGTCATAATTTTCTCATTTGTCATCTCTAGGTCTATGCTTGAGCGCCTAGGGTTGCTCTGGAGCACCCTGGGGTGCCTCAGTCCGTGATTTTTGGCACCCATGTCATCGTAATTTTTTGTCCTAATTTATTTATCCGAGGTTGTTCCTAACGGTTACCCCATGCATTCCTCTAGGTCATAGTTGGTAGTTTCAAGTCACTAGTGTTGAAATTTAAGTAAGATATCCCTATATAAACAAAAAATACTCACTACATTATGGGCATACATATTACTATCAAGGGAAGCTATCTATTAAGGAAAGGAACTGCATTTAGGCATCTTCTACATTTGCATCACATAAGGATAGGGGGAAAGGGTTGTACTCTTGCCATCCCTCCAACATTGACATTTTACATATAATTATTTACTTTTACTACCACGTCATTAGAGCTAGTGCACCTTATACACAAATTTATACACACACGCACATAGAACTACATTGGGTCCAAAGTGTAGTGCAGTGCTTAGTTGTAGTAGCACTAGTTTGGAAGCTGAGGTTAGTATGACCTATTCAAATGCATTTTTATTTCTTAGGAATTGATGTTTTATATATGCTTTTATAGCTATATTTTCATACAACATTTATAATGACATAGGGAACATTATTGTGAAACCCGTGTGATAGGAGTGAAGGTGTTATAGATATATTAAGACAATGTAAAATTTAAGTTATGAACTTTCTTACAGTCTAAAACACATAGATTATAGACAAGGGAACCACGTGGCACTCCAGTACCCTCCCAAGTGCCTTAATATAGTCAAACACTCAAATTCTACCCTTCCCAATGCCATTTAGTTATAGCCTGCCCAGTATACATACCAATCTACTATAGTCTAGTAAACAACAATGTAATTTATTTTACAAGTTAGCACCATATCCCTCTTAGTTCCATTACTTTTATTTATTGAAATATAAAAAAAAAAATAGGTCTTGCACTCCAATATAGTATATTTTTTCTATTTAGATTAACTCATAAAATAGCTAGAAAATCCTATATTTAGTTAATCATTTTGGTGAACCCTATGTTTTGAACATTTTTCTTTTTGATATTCTTTCATACCCTATTTGGTAAGTATAGTCTTTCTTTTTCCTCATCATGTCTCATTTTAGTGTCAACCCTATCTATGATGAGGGCGCCATCGCTAAGCTTAAGGATTTATATAGTGCTCCTATGATCTTACCTAATGATATTCAACAAGCCCTTTTGGAATTCCAAAAACATATGCCAAGTTATCCTAACGATTATCCTATAGGCATATGTCTTGTTGATGACCCTATTTCTTTCACTCGTTGTACGTCATGCCGTCCCGTTGCATATGATACTTCTTATCCTTATTCTGATTTTCCAAAGTTTTATATCCCTTTATCATTGGTTATTTATTAGGAATTAATTCATAATATGGTGTACCTCCTCCCTCTCCTCTAGCTAATCCTACATCTTCTACATCTTCTATCACTTCTGATAGTTTTCCCCACACCTCCCCTTTTAGTTTGCATTCTCCTTCTTATTACATTGATGATCCTAATAGTTCTTATGGTGACCATAACATTATTTATGGAACCCCACCTTCTATTGATCAACATCATGGATATCCTTATTTCCATACTGATGCATATGACTCTCCTGCTCAATTGTTATCGTCTACAGAAGTTATATCTACTATTGCACATAATTCATCCCCACCATTGCTTATTATTCTTCTATTCTCACATCTCCTACCTCTCCCCCTGTATCTTCACCTATTTAGGTTTCTTCCTTGATTAACACACCCACTCGGACATATGTTCATACTCCTCATTTTATCGTGCCTATGCCCTCTTCTTCAAGTGAACCTTTAATACCTAACTCCACTCTATCGCCTCTTCACATTCCCACAATCACTCATAATGGAAAAATTCAGCCACTCAATATTTTATTCACATCTCCCATAATTCCTTTTCATGATATTCTATCCCTCATGCATGTTGTAGGACAACTCAAATCTCAAGTCCATACCCTTACTTTAGACAGTAGAGCCTATTATGCCTCTATTGATAACAACTCTTTACATGGAAATCCTATTTCTAAAAAGATTCATAATTTTGCCTTCCCCAAAGGCATTTTCATGCCTACTTTTACATGCTTCAACAGTACCAGTGATCCTTATGCTCATATCCTAGATTACTACACACTTATGGATGACTACTCTAATGATCACTTGTTGCTCAAGGCCTTCCATCATAATCTTATTGATGACGCATTATAGTCATACACCCACTTAGCCTATGGGTCCATTAGTACTGTCTATGATATGGAGGATGATTTCCTCCATCACTTTATTCTTAACATGATTCTAGGGTTACATACAACCACCTTCAGAGATTTCATCAAGGCTCCTATGAACATGTCAAGGCTTATATCTTATGATTCAATGCTTGTATACACAAGCTCGTTTTACATTCTAGTGAAGTAGAAAAGAAATTTATCTTTTGTCATGGTTTTATTCCTCCACTCAATGAAAGGCTCCAATATGACACTTGTGATTCATTCATTCTTTTGTGTTATAAGGTTATCGATCTAGAAAAAGATATTTAATCCTCACATGTCGTTTCACCCCTATATGTTTCTCCCCTAGTTCCATCCATTTCTCATCTACCCTCATCACCAGCTGAGCATCCAAAGAAACATCCACCATTGTCTAAAGGGAACTTTAAGCAAGCTCCACCATCTTCTTCCCCACCCTCACATTCTCTCCAGTTCCATGACAAGGTCTTTCTTCCACAACTCTGCCTCCTTCACACAATCCTGTGTACTTCTATCCTCACAGTTGGCCACATGATATACTTGGTATATTACTCAATGAATGATTTATTTGGTTACACTCCAACTACCACCATCCTCCACACTGATTAAAACATCAACATGAAAAATATTATTACAATTATCATCACATTTCTGGCCATAGGGACAATGCTTTCTTTTCCTTACGTCAAAATATACAACAACTAGTTGATTCTGACATCGTCTCCTTTCCCTCTTATGATTTATCATTATCTCCTTGACCTTGTCAGCATAGGCATACCCCACTTACACCCTCAACACCAGGTAATCAGTTTCTTTTTCATGCTCCACCTCCTCATGTTTTCTTTACACCTCATCTATCATTTCCACCATCACATTCCTTACATCCATTACATTAACATTATCCACCGCTTCATGCTGCTACATCTCACGATTTTTCACCAATCCTTTCATACCCCATTATCACTACACATTATCTCCCATTCGGTCCATATACTCATTCTCCATCCATTTCACATGTCTCCATTACGACCCGCCATCCTTGTCTTTGGTACGTGATTTCTATCACCTTACCCCTCGATGAACCACTTGTGTTCTTACGGTTCTTACATGACTATTGAGGGATTAGTTCTAAGAATATTTCATCACATGCTTCATCATTCATCTTATGCACTTCAATCATTTCTCGATGATGCACTCTTGCTTGCATGGCTCATACTTGACTTTTGAGGGGTCTTATTACATGATCCTATTCATCCCTATGCTAGGGTCATTGTTCCTTCCCCCACTCTTACTTTAATCACCTTACCCTATTATGATTATATTCAATTTTCACATATTCATTATGATACATTTATCTATTTCCACATTTATTCTATTATTACCATTCTCTTGCCTACACACTACACATTTTATTTATCCAATTACTCATACTACATTAGTTATCTACAATGTCATTTCCCATGCCTATTCTATCTATCATTACTAACATCATCATAAAAATTTAAATTCATCACATACATTACAATACACAGGATAGAACATAAAATATAGAACCATACCATACCCATTACATAGTAAATGGAAAAACATATCAACATTGTTATAATATATATAAAAAATAGGTTGTCTATGGATACATCATCCATACAATCCTCATTTGAAAAAAAATGTCCCATAATTGGGGGGCAAGGCCCCCACATCATATACAATCATTTCTATCATGCCTCATCATCACTATCACTCTCATGTACTATGAGATCCCTCAAACTAGATGCCTCCCCACCGACCCGACACCGCATTTCATGACCCCAAAAATTCTCCATATGCCAGCACAACATAGCAATCTTCATGTTCCACTCCAAGAATAGGAACTACAAATCTACATATTTTGTGAACACATCCTAGACCAGGGGACCACCACCTACCACCTCTCAGGCACATCGAGTCTCCTCACGTATCTTGTCCCTCTCTGTAAGCAGAAATATACATGTTGTCACTGTTATGGTCACTAGTCAAACAAATGTGCACACTCTCCTTCAATATTTTGTATGCACTCTAGTATCCCCCACATAGAAAATCACTCGTCACGTTTTTTCATAAATCTACAGATCAATGTTTCTACTACCAACGACCAATAAGAATATATTGCATACAAAACATACAACGCTAGGTTCATTACACACGTGAAAAACAACATAAACAATTTAGTGACCACACTTTACATATACACAAATACTTACACTATGCATCATCTTCTACTACAAGTTTAGGGACACCTCCCTCACTCACTCCTCCTAGTGGAAAATCCATATTACCCACAAACATTGGATATAAAAATAGTCACCAATACACTTCTCACCACACTCGATAATCCTCTGTACACCCTACATCATCTCTATCTACAGCTCATGTAGTTGGGTCTACCTAGTATGGCCCTAGTGGCATCAATTGCTCTACTATGGGCCCCGACCTAGCATCCTCTCACTTAAGGGCCCTGACAGCTCGTAACCATATGCATGGATCTTGGGGCACATCTTGAGCCATACCAAATATGTCATGATACTCTCTCTCTACATGAAACAACTCTACAACATCTGGAAATTGATCCTCTAGCCATATGGCCCTTTGAATACATTGCAACTGTATAATATCCTTAGGCCAACCCCATAATCCTGATATGGCTTCCATATCACTGAATACAGCCCCATCCTATCTATCAGGGATCTAAAAACTATCTCTGTCTATTTTTGTACTATAGATATGCATGAAACGTCAAGCAAATATTTTTGGATGAGCCCACTCTTTGCGTGGCCCTACAACTAGACTCAATATAGCTATATGTTGTTATGCCTATACATTTAGTAGTGTGGTGGCCCATATACCCCCACCATTCTCATCTTGTGTAAACTAGTACAAGACGTTGTATAGATGGGACAACACAAACCATGCCCACGCATATCTCTTCCCATCCTCCTCTATCCACTGGCATATGTCATGCATCTTATACAAGATGTCAAAACCCCCTCCCTTCATTTTTATACATGATGTAATCACCATTGTGATGAATTTACGCAACCATGAAACCCTACTTAAATATCACATCCAAAATTATATGGACCTTGGTAGGTACCTGGGCCCCTGCAAAACATCGTCTACTTGAGTGCGTCTAATGCTACATATCCACTACTTCCATCACTCGTACCCTCTCCCCAACAAAAATAAATTGTAGTATGTGATATACATCATCCAACATCATTGTCATATCCCATGTAGGCAAAAAAAAATGTGTACATATTGGCACACCACATCTCACATAATGCAATCAACATGGTCATATTATGGGACACATCCCACACCCGTGTTATATTTCGGTAGGCTGGCACAATCAACCATATCCCATTGATCATCTTAAAAACTCAATCCTAGTAATGTGCTCAAACACTGTCCACCATGAAACTCCCTTGAGTGGATATCCCTCAGCACAACACCAAATAAAAACAAACGAAAAATTAACACACTTCCCATTGTCAAATAAAATAATTCAACATATAACAAACACATTTCTTAGCATTATCCATCAAATAAAAATTTTATGGACCATGGCACCCAGATGCAGGACTGGGGTGCCCCAGAGCAAGACACTAGCACCCAGTTCCAGGCACTCCAATCCCATGAGTCACTATCACCCTCACCGCTCTTATCTAGGTCCCAAATGCAAAGAAATTCAAAAACCCTCAATTTTCAAAAATTCAACTAAAATACCTAGTGCACCCTATATTTTTTCAAAAATAATACACTTGCCAACTCCACAATAGTACACGACACCACAGTAGTCACCACTTTGTCAAACCAGTTAGGACATAATGGTCTCACTTGAGGCATCTTTATTCACTCCGTATACACTCTGACACTCATGTAAAAGATAGATGAAGTGATAAGTTACCTTTTCACTTTACTATTTATAATCACATTTCAAATTCCACCTTTATTATGTTCTATATTTTGCGCTTATCACTACAACTAATACACGCTAAATCATTTCACTTATATCATGATCATTTTTATTCCAATTTACACCATGTTTATGGCATTCATTTTACAATTCCTCCTATCACCGTATTGCACATGTTTCATGCACATTAAATATCCTTACCATTATCTATTATGCATTACACACGCACTTATATCCTCTTGCGGTTACTTTCAGTATAGAGTCCATTCTTGTTCATCCATCCCCCTTATGTCACCACATGTTCCAATATTATGATTTCAACTCCTAGAAATTTGTACTGTAACATTTCACCATCAAGTCCCCCTAACGACCTAATATGTGGGAAAAAAATGTTTAACACCTCAGAAACACAACCACACACTATTTAATATCAACTCCCCATAATGACCTAACTTGGGGGCAATAAGTGACTAAGAATCATTTTACATGAAATCTCATCAATTTCTAACTTTCCCATAATGACCTAACCTGGGGGAAATTAGTGAAAAACCTCTCCAGGAGTATCCAATCAAAATAATCAATCAACCAATCAAAATCAGCTCATTCAAACCTACGAGTGATCTCCTAGATGACATAACTTGAGAGGTATATTCACCACTTCATTTTTAGATGATATAACTTGGGAATTTATTCTATATTCCACGTTTGCTTCTAGATAACCCAACATGGAAGTCATCTCTTTCATTTTTTGTTTGCTTCCTAATGACCTAACTTGGAAGCTACTTCTTTCATATCACGTTCGCTTCCAGATGACCTAACTCGGAAGTTGTTTAATTTTCTATTGCATCCACTTCTAAATGACCCAAATCTAAAGCCTTCACATTATCACAACACCTGTGGAGTGGGGGTAAGAGTGCCTTTCCTCTATCACTCCAATATGGGTCAAATGTTTAATCAAAATCATTTAGATCCAAAATCACAATATTATTAAATGAGTCCATATGTAATGGCTAGATCTTCAGGATTTAGTTAAAGCTTGGAGAATAACATATTTTCTCCCTTCACTCTTCCTATGGTGACAGGACACCCAAATCATTCAATAATTCCATTCTTACAAAAGCGTTCGGATTGGGAACTAATAACACCCTACCCACCTATTTGTTATTCAATCGCATTCAAAATCATCATATATCCTAATCATCATTATCATTTCCCACACTTCATTGTGACGCTTGAATTTTTATGTTGCATGGATCAACTCATTCATCCATGATTCGACATGATTTTATAGTTCTATCAGCACACTTCTACTACACATCTGCTCATTCTTCTTCAACATGTGCTTCTCCAAATTTTTCACAGGTATGCATCTCTATCTACTTTATGTTACCGAGATTTCCACTCACAAAAATAAAGTGGGGAAAAATGTAATCACAAAATCACACACTCAATTCATTAATACCACTAGGTATGTTACTTTATATATGGATCTTGTGTAATAAAATTATTCACTAGTGATCAGTCCTTTAGTCTTATTTTCAAATAGCCTAGCATCACTTATATTTTTCAGGTTCAATCATCACTTGTCATTATAATTTTAGGTGCTCTTGAGGGTATCTCAAGTGTCATAATTTTCTTAGTTTGTCATCTCTAGGTCTATGTTAGGGTGCCTAGGGTTTCACTGGAGTTCCCTGGGTGTCCCATTTCATGATTATAAGAACCTATGTCATCGTAATTTGTGGTCTAAATTTATTTGTTTGAGGTCGGTCCTAACAATTTCCCATGCATTCCCTTAGGTCATAGTAGGTAGTTTCAGGTAGCTAGTGTAAAAATTTGATCAAGATATTCCTATATAAATATAACATACTCACTACATTATGGGTAGGCATCTTACTATCAAGAGTAACTATCTAATAAGGAAAGGGACTGCATTTGGGCATCTTCTACATTTTCATCACACAAACATAGGGGTAAAGGGTTGTATTCTTTCCACTACATCCACCATTTGCATTTTACATCTAATTATTTCCCCTTACTACCGCGTCATTGGCGATTGGGAACCCTAAGCACAAAATTACACACACGCGCACACATAACTACATTGGCTCTGAAATGCAATGCATCACTCAGTCGTAAGACTACTAGTTCGGAAACTAAGCTCAGTCCTACCTATTCATATGCATTTTTCTTTTTTAGGAATTGATGTGTTGGATATGGGTTTTACAGGTATATCTTCATATGACATTTACAGTTATGTAGGGAACAATATTGCGACGCCTATGTGATAGGAGTGAAGGCGTTACAAAGATATTGTGACACTATAAAACTCAAGTTTGAATATTTCCTACAATTTATATCACCCATATTATAGACCAATGCACCCCAGGGCACCCCAGTATCCTCCCAGATGCCTCAGTAGAGACAAACACTAAGATCTTACCCTTCCTAAGGCCATTCAATTATAGCCTTCCTAGTTTTCATACCAATCTGCTACAGTATAGTATACATTTAGGTAAGTTAATTTACAGGTTAGTACCATATTCCTCTTAGTTCCATTACTTTGATATATTCAAATATTAAAAATAATATAGGTTTTTCACTCCAATCTAGCATTTAGTTTCTATTTATATTGACTCATAAAATAGCAAGAAAATCTTATTTTTCATTAACCATCTTTCATGATGTGTAATATTCATCCAAGTCCTTTGTTTTGTGTAATATAAGTATAGGTTTTCATTTGTTTTTTCTTGCCCTTGAAGGTTTCCCACTTATATTTCTTGTCCATGTTTTGGCTCATGTGTTGTGTTCTTATGAATGTATGTTACACACCTAATAAAATCATATTAAATATATATGGTTGAATGGATGTTTCAATAAATGGTAAATGAAGTAAAAAACAAATTGTAACAATGATTTAGCCCCCACTCAGTCACTATTATTCTAACAATTGGTATCAGATATTGTTCCTTGTGAAAAAATCCTAACAACTTGAAGCAGATCCTAAAAGTATGATTGGAAAGTGAACTGATATTTGGAGGATAAAGTATGATATTTTTGAGTACTTTTTATTTTGAATTGAAGAAAAAACTTATGATATGGAATCAAAGAATGATCTATCCATCAAAGAGTTGAAATCTCACATTACAATTTCTACATAGGATCTAAATGTAAAATAATAAGTGTGTTGCAAGCTCAAAGATGAAGTTGAAACCCGAAGAGTTAGAATAAAATATTGTATCAAATATGAAGGTGAACTAAAGTCCTTTAAATTGGAATTGGATTTGACATTTAGTAGATTTTTAGATATATGAAAGGATGGGGAAGAATTGTGTTGACAATATGATAGATCCTAGTTATTTTAATGACTTGAAAGCATCAAAGTAAGAAGATGTTCATGAAGAGGTATGTCAAAGTGCATTCTAGCTTAGCAAAGGAACTCAAAAGTTTTGATGCTAAAGAAACATTCATGGCATCCAAGAAACCCAATCATGAAAGTAAATATAAGAAGGATTATTTAAATGGAGAGGTGCACATCTTGAAGTCTAGTACAATATTGAGATAAAAAAACAAGTTAATCAAGCCCAAACCAAATCATAAATCTATGATTTCTATGGTTGAAAAAAAACTAGAAAATAATCAAATGTGTTTATCAAGTTTTGACTCAAAATTCAATTAAGAGGGATTCATAGATAGACTAAATAAATAAAACAATGAATGAAGATAATTTAGTCAAAGTGGATTCCAAGACAAGTGATCCTATTAAAATCAAAAGAGTTTTAATGGTTTATACCAATGTCTATAGAAGTAAGATTGATATTTGGGAATCTCTTGAATTTTGGGTGTTTTAGTGAACTAAGATTCAGAGGTTGCCTAGACTTGGGTCTAGGTGGCAGAAAGCATGACATGTTTGAAGGATTTTGTGAGGAATGAGTTTGAGTAAGACAAGATTATGAAAATAATATTACATAGAATCAAGTTAAATTGAAGACATAGTTAAAGGATGGATGGTATCTTCATCTGAATCCTTTTCATGTGCAATATAGTGTTTGATAAAGGCCTGGCATGGTGTTTTAATAAAATTCAATATATCTATGAGGTTTCTTAGTCCACATATAGGGTCTCAACATTTGAGCTATGATCAAGTAAGTTTCATCATCTTTTGTCCAAATTTCCTATTCATTAATAAAATTAATGCACTAGCTACTACAGAAATTAGCAACTTAGAAATGGTTGATTCTTGAAACAGGCATTGAATAATGGATCTTAGTTGCGAGACCTACAAATAAGATAGACTTAAAACATGATTTTGATTAGATAAATGTATACAAGGGATTCCCAACTAGGTGGTCCAAGAAGCTTTTGTATTTCTTGGTGGATGTATACATCTATTTGTTAAGAAAGGATGAAATAAAATAAGTGTTGTAAATAACATGCAAAAACAATAGTAACACTAAATTTGGAAACTGATTAAGATGGATTTAAAGCTGATTTTAATGAAATGACCATAAAAAAAATTGTTACCTGGTTTGATTCTATGGCAATGTAGACTGTGTAAAGGTAGGTCAAGGGTCACCTAGGAGGATGGATCTAAAGTTGTGGGTGAAATATATAGATTTACAAGGTTTGATATTAATCTAGAAGTTGATAAGAACTTGTAACTAATGTTACAGGATCTGCAGGAGAAAAGAAAAAGAAGAAGGGTACGATAAGAGATAAAAAAAAAATTAGTTCAGGATATATTATTATATAAATAGGGTCCCCGTCGATGATGACTAGGGGGGATCAGTGGAGACTGTAGAATAAAAATGCAAATATGAGGATGATAGGTTGAAAATGATGACTTTTAAGAAAAAGGAGTTGTGTGAGCTAGTTGTTGAGTGTTTTCTTAAGCTACTCTATACCTAAAATATGTTACAATCAAAGCATATATGATAATATGATAAATATATAGAAAGAGATATGATAATGATAAAAATATTTCACAAAAATTATGAGTGATGCCAACACGTTGAAAGGATGTGCAAGAGGTCTATGGATCTCAGGACTGCTCCAGCATGAGGAGGGTTGCATGTATCTAATTTCTTCTTGATTGATTGATTTTTAATGCATAATGGAAATAAAAAAACTCATTTTAAAGAGGTTAGATGATGACAAGGATGGGTCTCCACTGATCATGGGGGAAGTTTCCTCGATGGGTATGATTTTATGATTTTGGTCAAGATTTTGGTGCATATAAATATAGAGCCAAATTATTTAAATCATGTAGGCGGGATTAGGTTTCTTAGGGATGAATTTAAGTTGGTTAGGGCATAAAAATAGATAGGGTAAAAGATATAAACGAATGGTGGTGTGTGGGTAGAATAGAAGCATCCTAATTAGAAAGTTAGTTAGGGAAATGCAAAAATGATTAATTCATTAAAATGAACTAATTAATTAATAAATATGGGATAATTGGGCATGTGAGATATTAAAAATTATTAATTAATTAATATTATTAATTAATTAATAATTATTGGGATGGTAATTTAATTAGATTAAGGGGATGAATAAATATATGCACGTGGGTGATCAAGTGTATAAATATTGAATTTAAGTGTCTACATTTTGCCCCTTTTTGTTGAGTGGTTTGGGTTAGCAAGTCATGAGACAAAAACAACAAGGGTTGAATAAGGATAAAGTATTGATGATAAGATCCCCCTTAAATGGGGGATCGATGACATCAAAGAAAATTGACAATGTGTTTGAACAAGGTAGGTGATGAAGGGTGGGTGGGTGACGAACAAATGGGTGAAAGCATAACTATGGCTAGATGCCCCGGGTAAAAGGATCACAATAATGATGGAAAATATAGTGGTGACTCAAATATCAACTCATTAGGGCATTATTTTGGTCTCACCGAAGATGGAAAACAATGTTCTATAAACCAGTGAGTGGGATAAGATCACTGCAATATGGATGCATGCTGAGATGACCAAAAGGTCATAATCAAGTCACAAAAATATGTGCACCTATTTGTGAAAAGTATGTGAAATAATTCATAAATGAGGAACTGAGAAAATATTTATTATCCAAAAGGGATAAAGATCAATGATATGGTGCCCAATGGGACACAAAAAATGGTTGAGAAGGGAAAATGAAAAAGTGAGTGGTGAAAAAATATGCCCCAAAGGGGAGAGAATGGCCACAAAGGAAAAAAAGGAAAAAAAAAAAAATTCCTCATGTGGGGAAAGGTATGGCCATAAGGAAAAAAGGAAAAAGTATGCCTTGAGAGGGGAAAAACATCACCGCAAAGGTGGACTTCGAAGAAAAAAAATGAGAAGATTCAAATATTTCCACAACAGTTGACTTGATATAATGAGAAGATTAGTATGGCCTTAAATGAGGACTTATGGAATAGATATGATTACTCATACCTAAAGGAAAAAGAGATGACCAAAAATTTGGACATAAAGAGTATGTATGCCCAAAGGAAGATTGATTATGGCAACAAGTGTGGACTTATAGAATATGTATGCCCAGAGGAAGAGATAATTGAAAATGTTAGATGAAAATTCCCAAAGGGGGAAAATATAAATGACCATAAATTTAGAATTAAGGTCAATAAGAGATGATTCCCTAGAAAAGGATACCAGAAAGGAGGGAAGAAACCCAAAATGGTTAGCGCTAAGGAAATTTGATGGTGATTGAGGTGAATCAACGATGACCCAAGGGGGTTGACGGTGACTAGGTGTTGATGGGATATATAAGCCCAAACATTGGCCAACAATGCCTATTTTCACATGCAAATTTTACGAGAGAAAGCAGGGTGATAAAAGAGAGATTGAAGAAATGGAGGCTTCCTAAGCTATAAGGAAATGTCAAAGGGTGCGAAGGATGGTGAATAACAAAACTCACTGTGGTTTTTGATATAATTTAATGATTTTTTTACATTTTTTTGTAAAAAAATTATGATGCCAAGGGTAGTTGATGATGGCCCAGGTGGTTTTACATTGACCTGTCCCTAAGGAAAATTGAATGACCTGAAAACATGTTAACCCGAATTAGGTCGGTGTCGACTAGGGTTTGATTGGCTAAATTAGGATTTATATTAAAATTCAGGTGAAACTTTGGATGGATTCTGTATGAGAGGTCTAATGCATATATGTTCTCTTTATGATAGCAGGCCAAAGAGACCTTATATTTGAGATATTGGGTGTTAGCCTTATATGATTAGATTATAGGGGATGTGATAGATGATGAGTAGGACCATCTATTTACATTTGGATTAGGTGATTTTATACATTATCATAGGATCCCATGGGATGTGTGGCTTATAATCGCTTTCGTTAAGAGGTGGGATAGGAAAACATGTACATTCTGGTTTAGGATGGGGGAGATGACTATCACCCTGAAGAACGTGTATCAGATTCTCATGATGCCAATAATGGGTGAGCATATAGTTCTTATTACTAGTGACGATAAACTATAACTTTTGACGTGGTTTTTTGGAGCCAATGCACCCTGTATCATTTTTTCTTCATGGTATTTTCTTATGAGCATAGATATGAGGCTAGGGTAACATGAAGCCAATTGATTTGCATGGTTATGATGGCATTGTATTTCTATTATTTTCCAGACTCAAGAGGAGCTTGATTTCCATGGGTGTTGACTACTGTAGTAGCTGATATTATTGATCAACAAACTATATTTTCATTTGGGACCATAGTGTTGGCTTAGGTTCACCATGAGCTATCTGGATACAAGATAGGTAGGAGATCAAGGTTGGATGTAGTCTTCCTACTACATTGTTGGGCCTATAAGCATATCACAGTGATTAGACCACCAAGGCTTCTATTGGTGATAGGAGAACATATCAAGCTAGAGGTGGGATATTTGATATGGAGAGTTGATCAGGACTTTAGAGACGCGTGAAAGAGGGGTGGATTGGTTTGTAGATCGGTTTACAGAGTTAGATGTTGATCAGATAAGGTGGTGGCCATATGATTATTTTCCCTCCTGCCCTGGTGTGCATTTGGAGTTAGTGGGGATGAGGAGGATGAGATAGGTGAAGGGGAGACAACTAGAGATGATAGAGGTAGTTCAGTTTGATAGGGTGTGATGATAATTTTGATTCATTCAGTCAGTACCTCATGATCTAATTTTATATAGAAGGGAGGAACTAGACAGAGATTTTATGAGTCTGACTATGATAGACCCATTGGATGAGGAGGATGTGATTTGGGATGATGACGATGATGTGGGAGTAGGAGTAACATACTTCAATTGGCACACAACAACATGGGAAGCTTGGGTGCTTAAGGAAGGAGAAGAGGAGGAGATAGAGGAGATGGAGGTTGAGATTGAGATGGCTCTAGGAGTTGATGTAGAATCAGGAGGAGAGGCTACAAAGGTGGCACGCTTGCATACTGATTTACATAAAATGAGAGTAGAGAGAAATACATAACCTTGTAATAGTGGGATGTGGTCACTAAAGAGAGATATCGATTAATTCATAAGAGAGACCACTACAATAGGCGGAGGGAGGCCTTCAATGCCTACTTTGGAGATATGGCTAATATTGTAGTGAAAGAGTTAGCCAGTGGTGTTTAGGAAACAACATAGGGATCAAGACATATGGTACCCCGTAGCGTGATTGGTATGAATAGATATTTAGCATTGGCCTTTGAGGAAAAATATTATGAGGACATTGTGATCCATAGGCTACTTCAGACATTGAGATACTGGGAGTATCTCTAGAGGAAGGCAACAGGTGGAGTTGGGCCATTGAGGATTACAACGAGTATAACATAGCCATGAGGAGAGGAGGGAGGCTAGAAGGGTGACGATGACAGATTGGGTTTAGTTTTTCTACTTTCCCCAGATGGAGAGGACTTGAGGGCCTCAGATATTAACTTTACAAATTTTGATAGTATTTCTACTTTGAGGGATCCTCATAGAGGGCCATGTTGTATGGATATACATTTTGATATATGATATATGATTTTTTCATGGATTATAATGTGTTCATTATGTGATGTGATGGATTTTAGTGTCATGATGATGGATTTTAGATTATATGTGATGGTGATTTAAAAATATACATTTATTTTATATTTGATGACGATGGTGAAACATATGTATGATTAGATGTTATTTTAGATATACATGTGTATGGACGATGATATAAATGTGATAACATGTTTAGTGTTTAAATTTGACTTTAATCTAGATGATTAGGATGCCTATGGGTAATATGTGATGGAATAAAATTAAGAATGAATTTGATTAATGATAAACGTGTTGTAAGATAGATAACTTACAAGTCATTGAGATGAAGAAATATGTGCTAAAATATAGATGCGATAGGATAAGGAAAAAAATTCCTTGCAATGGTGGTGGAATATAGGTATATTAATTCCACACTGTAGTGATGAATGTATGAGGAAAATATTCTTCCAATTGTATCTGAGGTAAATAAAAAGGGAATCTAAGTAACACAAGGCACATGTGACAAAATAATATGTTAGCAAATGGCTAAATTTAGTTTTTCATTCCAAAGATCACAAGGAGATAATGGATGAAAAGATCTCATAAAGCTAATGTTGACATAAAAAAGAGGTTTGAGATGTACCTTGTACAAAGGAAAGAGTGTCCTCCAAAAGAGTTGTTCTCTAAACTATGTCCTTGCTCTAGGAAGGGGAAAGTGAAAGGTGATAAATGTGGGAAGCTTTCTTCAGATTTTGATAAAGTGGAAGGTTGAACAATGTGGGAAGCCTTCAAATGCCATAAGGAGTAGTCATCCTTCGATGGTATGGTATACTTTACACAATATATGGATCCCAAGAATAAATGATAGTCATCGTTCTAGGGATCAATCTATTTTTTATTTATATTTTGATTTCATGCTTTTGATTTATTTTTTTGCATGAACAATTAAAATTCAAGGGATCATTCTGTCTTTTTGATAACTCTCATTTTTATTTAAGAATCCATGAATATTTATTTTTCATGGGAGAGAGTGGGGACAAGCTAAGTAGACCACATAGGAGGTGATATCGATGTACAAGAGACATCCTTGGACCCATTACATGGTCCCAATAGGTAAATAAGAGGGTGATGTATGTAATGATCATGGAGTTATCACCTAAGGGGAGAACCTATCTATTAGGAATATGCTATGGGAAGAGCCATGGTGCCCCTATTTATGGTCACATCTAGGAAGTCATGGAAGACCTCATAGTTCCAAATCATCATGATGAGATACGGAATGGGATGAGATGGATGAATTATCTGAAGACATGGCTAAGGGAAAATTTGTAAATGTATTAATATTAGAATGGTCACAAGTGGAATGTGCTAAGTGGTATAACTTCTAGTTTACCTTCGAGGGAGGCTAGACGATAGGCTCCTGACCCATACTTGTGTATATGGTCCAATAAAGTTAGGGTAAAAGTTTACATGTTAGTTACTTTCTAGAGTAGTGACATTCTAATTTTGTTCGGGGATGAGGCCACCGAAGTTAAAGTCATGTTGAGAAGATAGGACAAACAAAAATAAGAGGAAGATTTTTCTATTAGGAAAGAAAATGGTATGCGTTTAAGATGAATAAATGGTATCCCTGGAGGAACAAGATAAATTAGGATCACATGAGATGAGTTAAATAAATATTATGAAATAGGAACTGCAATAACTGGTTTAAAGCCATGGTGATTCCAAAGGGAAAGACAAATATGGCTGAAAAGGTGGTTGTAGGAAGAGAGGATGAAATTATGATCGAATAAACCGAGCTAGAGTAGATAAGATGATGTTGAATATGGAAAGGAAATAATCTCTGAACAAAAAAGTCATATAAATAAGTCCCCCTAGCATGGGAGGACAAACCGATGAAGACAAGAAGAAATATGTTAAAGGATTGATAATAGGGGGTAAGATGTTATCCTAATGAAAGGGATGTAGATAATATAATGGATGTCAAAGGATATGGAAGTCAAGAAGATGGTCTATTAAGGTGAACAATATTGATGAAAAAGGGAGGACCCTTGTCAATAGAAGTGATAAGAGAAAATGTAGATGGGTGAATGGACCTACAAATATGATCATATGGAAATGCGATAAGAGGGGTTACGATGGCTATGGATGAAGAATTAGATGGGGAAGGGGAATCATTTAGGAATTCCTCTCGCTCAGTGAGATTGTGTGCAATGGTCTGAAGGGCCTTACAATGTTCGGTGTCATGGAATAGTGTGCAATGATAAACATTGATGCAATATAGATCAAACCATGAGGAATTCGGATGGTTCAGGTTGAAGGCTCATATATGTGGGAGTGTGATAGTAGAAGTATGAATAAAATGTTGGAGGACCTCCACATATGATTTGATGTGGGCACCAAGGAAATTCTTGTATGATGGTGTGGATGGTGAAGGTAAATGTGGGTTGGGTCAAGGTCTAGGTGGTCTCAAAGAAGACACAATCGTGGATAATTTGAGGTTTTTTAGATGATGGGGATAGCCCTAGGAGAGAATCATAATTTTTGGATTTGGATGGGTTGATTAGTCACGATAGATAAGGGGGTCCTAACACACAAGGATGAGGCCCTAATATAGAAGATGTAGATTTGGTCTTGATAGGAGGGATGACGATCTTGTTGTTAGGACACTCAAGGGATCTCTATGGGAGCATACTAATGTTTTTTTATATTTTTATTGTTGAGGAGTATGGTTGGTAATGATAATAATTATTTTGATAGGTGGATCAAAGGATGGGGATGTGGCCAATGGAGGAAGTAATTTTTGTATGGATTTTTCAAGAGAGGAAGGGAATTGGTTCGATGTGGGAATTTATGGTTGTGTGGATGAGAAGGGACGATTTACTATGGTAGATAAAAGTTTAATTGCTCTCCAATATTGCTCAAATTATGTAGGCGGTGTAGAAGAAGGAGATAATGGAGATGTGGTCATGATAGTCAATGCGGTAGCAGTCAGTAGAAGCATAGAAAGAGGCATTGGTATGGAATCTAAGTATGGCAGAATAGGAAAAAGGTGGAAGAGATGTGGATGGGAAAATAGGGTTCGATGTAATTTTTTGAGTAGGTTTAGGTGTATAATCAATAGTAGGAGTATGTGTGGATTATAAAATGGGTGTTTGGATCACGCAATTGATAATGTCTATATGGGATGGTGTAGATGGTGTATGGGTTGGGTAAGGATGGAGGAGGGGATGAGTGTCAACTACATTTATTTGAGGTGTCTGAAGTGGTAAATAGGTGAATTGAGGAGATGTGACAGGTGTGATAACAGATGTTGATGTGGTAATACTAGATGTCAGGAAACTAGATTTGGATGAGATAAGTGAGGAGGTCAGAAGCAAGGAGATAGGTGGTATAGATATCAGGTTAGATATAGTGTTAGGCGATATGGAAATGGGTAGAGATATATGTGATAATAATGTCAATGTAAGTGTTGTGACATATGTGGATGTAAACGCAAGTGCGGTTAATGCTAATACAGATGTGGTAAGAGTGGGACTAGTTTTAGATGAAAGAGAAGCAGTGGAGTTTTTAAGGTTGTAGGTAGTGGGATCATGGATATAGTGGATGTGATGATTTCACTTGAAGGGATTGTTGGCACACTATCTAAGATAAGGGTAGATGATGATGATGTTAAAATAGATGTGGGAAAATGTTTCCTATGTATGGTGTTGATTGAGAATGGGTTTAAAATCGATGTGATGTAGTAGATGAAATCGATGGTGGGGGATTAGGAAATGCCTTTCTGAAGATGTCATGTGATGAAGATGGGATTTCTTATGTGGATGTAGAAGCATGTTGATAAGTAGGTTCATGGTAAGATGATGAGGATAATCATATATGGGAATCGAAGAAGGTCTAGAAGAAACCATTGGTCTCGATGGGGTCATGGTGGACTACTTAGAACTACAAGAGGAAAATTTTGGTTCCATTATTAACTAGAAAAAATAACCAAACATTTCCATTTATGTTTCAATTAAGAATGTGAAAGGAAAAATGGAGATGGATAAAAAAATACCTAGAAGAAGGTGATCTATGTTTTGTTTTAGGTAGGTTATGGTTGGGAAATATCTTAGGTGGCTTGCTGTTGGGTGATCAAATCCCAATTAGTCTACCGGGAAAAGGAAATCTTTTGATGTGTGATTTGTTTTATGTAGTTTAAGGTTGTGTGTGATAAGATGTGTGATATAGAAGATTAAAACCCTACTTAAGCTATGTGGGAAAGAAGGTTGAATAATTAATATTATTTTTAAGCCCAAAATGAAATGTGATGTTGGATGAAGACATAAAGAAGAATGGGAAATTACAATGCAAAAAAGGAGTAACTAGGGAAAAAGAGGAATACCTTGATAACACTTTTTCTATTTATCTACACTTCTTGAGTCATGAGCAATCCAAGCAATGAACCCAACATGAAAAAGCAATAAATCAAACTGTCACACTACATTGTTAGTAGGAAAAAGGAAAATATAGAAAAGAAAGAAGCCACCTAAAGGGTGGTCCCACTGGGCATGTCAGGAATGTTGTCAAAATTTCTCGTTCGTTAATAAAATTAATACACTAGCTACTAAAGAAATTAGAAAATCATAAAGGATAGATGGATTATGTTACTTCCAATGCTTAATGCTTGATATGGGCATTGAATGATGGATCTTTATTGTGAGACATGCAAATACGATAGACTAAAAACAAGATTTTTATTAGATAAATGTATGCGGGGGATGCCTGACTAGGCAGAGTAAGAAGCTTTTGAATTCTTTGGCACATGTCAACTCCTATTTGTTTAGAAAGGATGAAATAAAACAAGTGTTGTAAAAACAAAAATAATACTAAATTAGGAAAATGATTAAGATGGATTTAAAGCTTATTTAATTGAAATGAACATAAACTAAGTGTTACCTGGTCTGAGTTGACGGTGTCCCTAACTGTGTAAAGGCAGGTCGACAACAACCTGGGAGGATAGATCTAAAGTTATGGGGGAAATATGTATACTTGTAAGGTTTAAGAGTAATCCAGAAGCTAATAAGAACATGTAACTATTGTCAGAAGATCTGTAAGAGAAAAGAAGAAGCAGAAGGGTAGGATAAAGAATGAAAAACTTAGTTAGGATAGATTATTAGATTAAAAAGGCCATGATCGACAACAACGAGTGGGATCAGTGGCCAATGTAATAGAAAAAATGCAAAGCCGAGGTTGATAAGATGAAAATGATGCCCTGAAGCAAAAAAAGAGTTATGAGAGAGGGTTGCTGAGTGTTTACAATGTTTCTCTGTACCTGCAAGATGTTATAAGTAAATCATATATGATAATATTATAAAGATACAAAAATAGATATGATAATGATAAAATATCTCACGATGATTTTGAGCAATGAAAGTGCGCTAAAAGGATGTGTAAGAGTTTTGTGGATTTCTCAGGACTGCTCTAGCATGAGGAGGGTTGCATGCATCTCATTTCTTCTTGATTGATTTATTTTTTATGCTTAATGGAAAGAAAAAATTTGTTATAAAGAGGGTCGATGGCGACCAGGCTTGGTCACCACCGATCACATGAAATTTTTCCCGATGGGCATGATTTTCTGATTTTGGTGCTTTTAAAGATTGGGCTAAATTCTTCAAAGAATGTAGGTGGGATTAAGCTTTTTAGGGATGAATTTAAGTTTGTTAGGACATAAAAATAGATAGGGTAAAAGATAGAAAAGAAAGGTGATGTGTGGGTAGGATAAAAATATCCCAATTAGAAGGTTGGTCAGGGTAACGAGAAAATGATTAATTAATTAACATGAATTAATTAATTAATAAAGATGGGATAATCGGGCATGTCAAATATTAAAAATGATTAACTAATTAATATCACTTAATTGATTAATAAGGATTGGGATGGGCATTTAACTAGATGAAGGGGATGAATAAATATGTGTATGTGGGTGATCAAGGGTATAGATATTGAATTTAGGTGTCTACAACATCATGGAGGAAAAATGAAGAATTTTGAAGCATGAGCAAGACTTTGAAATACATGAAGGTATGTCTTTGAGTTTCATTACTTGAAGGAATAATAGAGTAGTAAGTGAAGAACTCAAAGGCATGTTCCTAGGAGGAGTCAGGTTCTACAATGTCTAGGTTGATGGTATGCCCCTATATATTGAAAACGTGAAGATGGATTTGAACTTCAATACACTTGTTTTAGGTATGATGTGGAGATGGATTATGTTGTAGGTTTATATTATTCCTCAATCAATTTTTTTGAGTGTCCTGTAGCTCATATCATATGGAGTTATCTAGTTCAAAATAGAGTATCTAATTCATTTGTTGAAGACTATCTCGTGCTCTTGGAATAATATGAGTTATCCCACAAAATAAATTTTTTTATTCGGGGTCATGAAATTTGTATTACAAGATGATATTAATCTAAATAAAGGTGGAAAAATTAATAACTGTTGGTCAAATATTGAAGAAGTCTAGTCAGGAAGTTATGTACAATCATTTCATGTCACTGTGGTATGATTACAAATTAATTCCTACATCAAGAACTATCTGTACAAATGTGAAGTTGAGAGTTTTTAGAAACTTGAAATGAATTGATTTGTTTCAAGAAGGTAAAGTTCGTCAAGTCATAATCAGATGGATTTTTTTTTGAGGAAATTCAAAATCATGAGTTTAAGTTGCGAATTCTAGATATTGTGCTAGTAAATCTAGTTCAAAGGTATGTAACAGGTTTATAAACATGAAATAAGGACAAAATATTGCATACTAGGGCTTAGTAGCATGTTTAATTTTCTAATAGTAAGCTATGGGTACAAGGAACCCTACATAGATCATGAAGATATGTGAATAATCCACAAAAAGTATACAAAGAGACAACTAAGTATTCTAGGAAGAATTGTAAATTTTTCCAAGTATATTAGAGAGGGAGAGCTTGTCAAATCTCTTATAGGTGTTATATGATGTAATAAGGTAGTGGCACTTAAATTAATTTCATGACTAAGAAATTTGTGTTAATATACTTATATGATAGTTGGTGAATATATGAGCACTCAATTTTTCCTTTTTAGTTAGCTATTGGTCATTTAAGGATAGGGGGGAAACCTAGATAATCGTTCATGTGCTTGGTATGATCCTCTTGGAGAGATAAATTAGGCATTGTTAGACAAAACATTTTGTTTAGGAATCTTAGTCTTGAATGGACATATGTTAGAGATTGAAGGCAGAGTTATGCTCTTACCATAATAGATACCTAGAAATAGGTGAATAGTAGGTTTGGAGCTAAAATATGGATAATATACTCTCAAGGGGAGCTATGTGGAAGATTATATCAAGTCCACATATACTACTGATGTTATAGAAGACAAGAAGGGCTAGTATAGTCCAAGGAGGAGCTAGTGAACCATGAAAGTTATTATTTCCCTTGTGTATTCTCTTTTAGTTTTTATTTTCCATATTGGGTCATCATTTTAGCCTTTATAACAGATTTCAAAGGAGGAGAGTAGCATCTAAAACATAAAAAAATAGGTCTGGTATGTGTGTTTTTTCTTATGGTTGTCATCAATGAAAAATGGGAAGATTGTTCGCCACTGAGTCTAAGGTTGACATTTTTTTCAAAGGTAATTGATGAAAAATAGATTAAATAATGTTTAGGAGTCTCTATGAGGTTTTATCCAAGGTCAAACATGATGGTTGATTGGTAGTGTCTAGATTTGTGGTCTTCACATGGTGTGTAGACATAATTTCGAGCATAGTGAAATCATGGATGGTTATCTCGATGATTTTAAAATACCGGTATGTGTTTCATCATGGTTTAGATAGATGGTGTGAGAGGTATCCAAGTTTCTACATGTGATCTCCATTATCAGTTCATCAGGTGTATGTGTTAATTTAGGTCATTATAGGCATATTCCCACGACCTATAAACATGTGGGTTTGGTATAGTGGCATGATATTTTGAGTAGTACAATAATTTTGAAGCATTTATAAAAGGATTTTTATTTTATATGAGGTGTATGAGGTGATTTACATCATATCTATATTTTTTTTATGATGTTGCATGGTCCTTGGGAAGCAAGAAGGTGGACACAAGATAGTATAACAGAGATAAGTCTTAGTGGATGAATATTTTTAAGAATATTTGTGCATAAATGAGAATTTTTCAGTTATAAGAGGTAGTTATGGTGCTTCAATTCAATTTTTAGGTCAGAATGAAGATATTTTCTCAAGATATGAAGGTATTTGGTAAAACTGAGTTGTCGAGAAGGTGAAATCAGCTTGATATGTCAACTTGTTTTGATCACCTTCTCATGCACCACTTTGTATCATAAATTTTTGATTTGGTGGATGCTTTTACATTGATTCTATAGTGTTTTATTTAAAATAATGATGTCGTTTTATCATCATATTTTTATGAAAAATCATTAAGAAGTTAAGTTTTTTTGAAACCCTAGTTAAAACCTCATAAGAGATTGACTTGGAAGATTTAAACTATTTAGTCTCCAAAATGTTTGGGAAATTATATTTTATGCTTCAGGGTTTGAATTTTATTCATCATAGATAATTTTGGTAGTGGTTTGTTATTCAAGATATTTTAGGAAGAAATGAAAAATCCCTAGTTTTGTGGTGATTTGTAGTTTCATGTCTGAGATGGAAGTTACAAAGATGAAGATTAAATTATAAAAAAAATCCTTGCGAGATTCTATAATTTTTAATTAAAGTGTTTAGGTTGATTAAGATGATAAAATTAAAGATATCAGTCTCCAAAGTTGCACTACCAATTTTAGCCTGAAAGGATAAAATGACAACCATGAGGTTTGAGTTTATTTTGATCAATTTTTTTAATACCTAACATGATGTGTTTAAGCTTATGGAATGATATAATGAGGTGGTTTCATGTTGATACCCCAATGGCCTAATTAGCTATATAAGGCTCTACTCAATAAGGTGAAAGAAACAAGTGATTTGGATCATATTTCTCCACTTGAGTTATGAAAGTTAGTATTTTAGCATGTTGGTATAACTTTCCTTGATGTGTTCCATGCTTTGGTCGAGCTTAGAACTGGTCTTGAAGGTATTTTGTAAAATATCAAGACTGACTCTTAAGTCCCAGTTTGGCTATTTAGACGTGGGTTTAAAATATTGATAAATTTGATGGCCTTACATTATGAGTTGAACAATAAGGTGAGTTGTTCTAGAAATTATATTCAGAGACCCTTTCTATTGGCATATGAATTGATCCTTGATTATAATATTTTCTATGTGAAGTTTTTCTATCACCAGGAATGATTTCAAGTTTTTTTGAAGACCTAGTTGTGCTAGCTTGAAAACTGGTGTGCTTCATGGTGAATTTGAATGTATCAATGGTTCCTAAGCTTCTTAGTGATGACTAGAGATTTTTACTTAGTTTCATGATGACAATTGATTCATGAAAAAGTTTCTATATTCCCTTGAATATCAGGTTTTAATTTGTTATATCTTGGAGAGTGTGTTTCAGGATTATTTGAGAAGCCTTGAGCTTATTGGTGTTTCCCTGACCCCTGTTAACCTACTTGGGTATTTTGAGTTAATTTATATGATTTTCTTCTTATGTTTTTGAGTTTTAATGACCTTAATATATGTTCATCGTTGATCTAGGAGTGTTATGACCTTGTGTTGTGTAAATAAGCAAGTGTAATGATTCATTTTGAATTAATTGAGTGAATTGTTCCATGGGGATGTAAGAGAGATAGAGGAGAAAAATGAAGAGTGAAGAGGGGTTATGGAAATATCCTAGAAGAGTAATGAATACCCAAGAAATATATAGGATCATAGATGTAAGGGAAATTTACCTAATCAATCCATGAACAAGAAGATTTGAATGAGTTACAAGAGAGAGAGTTTGATGAGGGTTTGTTCTGTTTCCAATATGAACTTGGATCATAATTAGTTGTGGGATTAGAATTTTTTTGAGAATTCATTTATAATTTTATGTGATGATTAATATTCATTTAAGTCCTTTGTTATGATTCATATTAGTAAAGGTTTAGAGGTTGGTACTCCTTGTTAGGTGGGTACCTCACTAAAGAAATCTTGCATGATGTATAATATTCATGCAGGTCCCTTAATTTTTTGGAATATAACTAGCGCTTTTTCAATGGGTTTTATTTCCCTCAAGGTTTTCCCACTTAAATGTTGTGTCCATGTGTTCTCTCTCATGTTTTTTGTTATTGTGAGATTTTTGTTACACATCTAATAAGATCATATTTAATATATATTATTGAATGGATGTTTAATGACTATTGCAAGAAATTGTAAATGAATTACAAAATTTGTAAGACTTATTCACCCATTTATTAGTCTCTGTACTTCTAACCACTATGTAATAAACCAAACGTATGATAGCTCAAATAGACTAAAACTCCATGTTGTTCATAACACAAGTTCAAATAAAACATATCTAGGGAGCGTTCCTCCATTCTCCCTAATGAAAGATATACATCCTCCTAAGGAGAGGAAATTTGTAGAAAATACAGGAAAGAATAAGAAATCAAAATTTTATATGAAATTTTCTCCTATAAAAGAAGTCGATTCTCAGCTAAGGATAAATTTTCCATCGATGGAAAAATCAATAAATAAATACTCAACACCTATTATGCACAACAATGTATGTATACATTTAAACATTGTACAAAGAATGAAGAATACAAACTTGAATGTTACCATGTGGTATGCATTTTATATCCTATATCAGATGGATCTCTTGCAAGAAGTTTTGAAGTAACTACCACCATATAAAAAAACTATGATAAATCAAAACTCTTCAGTCATCTTATTTTAACCCAAGGACGAACAAGTAAATAAATCCAAGATATTATCAATCTTCTATATATCTATGATTGTTGAGAATCATCTAGTACATAATTTCATGATAGACTAAAGTGCTAGCACTTTTGTAATGCCAAATAAAATAGAAGATATTTTAGGAATTTAGTATAATCTATCTTTTAAGAGTGTTTCACAACCCAATGGTATAACATTACAAATACTACAACTCATAAATAATCTTGAGTCAAGCCTCCATGTTTGTACTAAATTGACCATTACCCAAGATATGCATGTTATTCACGTACCATATTTATTTTCCCTCTACTTGTCAAGGTATTTCATAGATAAAGTGGGCATATACTTTTCCACCATTTCGTCTCTAATAATTTTAATGAATAGGTATGGCATGCGGTTTATAATCAAAGATGATCCATTTTGATCATATCATGTTGAGTTCTGTAATGACCTTGCCCCCATATCTAACTGCATAGTTCAAGAAGAAGAAAAATGAATCAATATCAATAACACAAGTTGACCGACCTTTTCTAGTGCCTAAGATTTTTTGAGATGAATAACCAAATGGTGTTATGAGTTTTATCCTTATGGCACAAATAAGGAAAATAGTTTGGAAACTTGGTATATTCAAGAAAAATATCTTGGTTGTTCCTATATCATATAAGGAAGAGGATGATGCATTAGGTTTATGAAATATAATATTTGATAGATAAAATATTATAAATGGCCCTAGAGTAGGTGTGTTTTTAGCTTCTCTAGTAGATAAGAAATTGTATTTTTTTCCCATTGATCATAGTTTACATACTTAAATAATGTGTTGAGGTATGAGGCATTGATGGATGGATTTTTATCGGTTGAGAAAAAGAGAATTAAAGTATTAGAAGTGCTTTGAGACATTGAGTTAGTTGTTAATTAAGGTAGTTTTCTAGGATCATGTATAAGGCCATCAAAAGATAACCATGTGATGTTTTGATATGAAATATAAAATAGAGACCTTCAAGAAAGGAGGTATTTGTTGAAATGAGAGAAAAAAAACATAGCCAAAAATAGGAAACATTCCAAATTAGATACATTATGGAGTGGGCCATACATCATTGAAAATTTTAGGAAACACAAATATGAATTGTCAAATATTATTAGGGATAAAAATCCTAATCTTATTCAATGGGTTTTATCTTAAACCATCCTTTCGACTGATTCTGGTTTTATCTTGTAAATACTAGTTTAGTTATTCTTGTGATTTCAATTTTTGATGATGTTCTTTGAATAAGTGTTTCGTAATATAATTTTTTCCCATTTTATAATAACCACAAGTTAGAGAGGATGAGGAGAAAAGAAATCAAAGGATAAATGTACTATGGAAATCATAAAATCTATGGATCGAAGAAGAAGAATTATATCACTTTCGAGGGTCATTCCAAGAATTAAAATGATTTTGTGAAACACCATAGCTAGAGTAAACATGATTTATTAGAGGTTTTTAAGATCATTTATCAAGTTATATGCTTGATTCATGCCTAATGGATATGTCAGGATAATAATTAGTACATCTAGAAGGTAGACATCCCCTAGAAGTCACCAATATGTTTTCAAGTAAAAAATCATACTTATCTAGATAACTTACTTTATATTCTAGACATAGGTGGCTTCAGGTAAAAGGCTGTGGGAAAGAAATTTGAAAGATATATTAAAAGAAGAAGAATAAAAAGATACATATAAAATGTAAAGTGTATTCCAGAAAAATGAAAAATAATAGAAAAAGGGAAATAAATAGAAAATATGCATCACATAAAAGGATTCAAAGTTTTGCAAGATCAAAGAGTGAAGAAAAATGAAATTTCATAGGGAAATCTAAACCCACATTGGGTTGAAATGTTACTACCTAAGGTAAAATGCATAATCCACAAGAAATCATGGACCATTCACTCCATTGAATCAACAACAGTACACTACTATCATATCACAATTCTGAGTGAATGAGAATGGTACTATCCTATCTATGGCATATCGCGTCCAGTCCAGATTAGATTGGGGGGGGTCAGCGGCCCCTATCCCTATATAGATAGGCATGCACCGAGGGCGGAGGTCGGGGGCTATGGGGAGATACCTTCCGTGTTCTCATATATAGATAGGGTGGTCTATTATTTCTCTATAGAGACAGAGACTATAGCTGGGGGAGAGGGACTCTCCCGTACTATATATAGCATCTGGGAATCAGGCCATAGTTTCTGTATATAGATATGGCCCACCCCATCCTCAAGATACGTATGGGTATGGGTTGACTATATAGCTGTAGGCCCATTGTGTGATGCCTGCCAATGGACCATTCCAAGATCACCAAATAACATGAAAGTTATTCAAATACAACTACGAAAGGTTATGGATTATCTAAAATCCTCCAAAAAGTGATGAAAGTTTTGGAAGATAAATACGTGCTCATGGATCATCATAAATATGATGAATGAGATAGATTAAGGTCTAAATCAATTTCAATTTTAAACCACCCACACCATCTAGCATTAAATCTTTTGTTGTATAACCCTCATTTCTAGATTTTTTGATAGATTGTGATTCAAGAAACCTTTGGGTCCCATACTTTTTTTATAAAATTAAATGTCAAATGGACCTTTTCGGTTGGTATAATAGTTATATTTCTTCATTGTTCGGTGACATTTGATATCCTCTCATTATTTCTCTAGTTTCTATATATGTGAATGTGAAGGCATAAGTTAAGGTTATTTTCTACTAATTTTTTTTAGAGTTCTACCCTTTTAAGAGTTAAGCCTATACTCATGAGGCTCTAGAACAAATTTCTGAAGTTTCACACACCATGGCTCTATGGAAATTTAAATGAAAAAGTTTCTTGATATTTTTTGTATGTGTGATCTTTTTATTTTAAATCCATTTGTGTTTAGTTTGAATATATCAATCCTCTTTTAATATTTCAGTCTTTCTATTGTGTGTGTGTGTGTGTGTGTGTGTGTGTGTGTGTGTGTGCACGCACACACACACACATTTTAAGAACTTCACATATATGTCTATAAGAGTCAGAACTAAGACCTATTTTAGTTCAGTCCATTAAATTTTATTTATTTTATTATTTCATCCTTCTAAACCCTGGTCCCTTGGAAAACTTAGAATAAAACTAGCTAAGAAGTAGATTTGAGTGATAGTTAGATTAGTTACAATGAGCTAATTTAGAAGGAACCTATTATCTCTCAAAAGTGCACCCTGGTTGAGGGATAACAACAGGGCTTCAAATATTTCTTATCTCCCTCACTTTTATAGATGCAATGGAGACACCTTAGGTTTGTAGGTATACCTATTATTGAGGTGAGTCTCAGGTATTAAGGCTTTTTTCTTATTGATGTATCCAAAAAAATAAACTTTAAGGTATTTTTGGAGTTTTAAGGTTAAAAAGATGGTTGTAACTGAAATTAGAATGGGGTGATACACCAAAAAAATTGAGGGATTTGAATGAGTACATAAAATAAAATAAAATTGAGAACAAATTACATAAGCACAAACCAATGGGTTTCAGCTGAATCCTAAGGCAAAACAATTATGTATTGAGGAATAAATCACAACACAGTAAACTAACATGCACACTAAGACTATGCATAAAACACCAAATTTGTAGAAAGGTAATATAATTAATTCAAGAAATTAACATTCACAAGAGCTAATAAAAAGATACACAGCACTACAAATAATTGGAAAGGCAATAACTGGTTAAAAAATTTCTTCAGCATTCCTACATCCAAATTTCCTCCTTGTTCCTTGCTAATGCACACAATATATAGGAAAAAAACTTCACCCACCCCTCCTAAAAATAGATTACGATCAGTACTAACCCATGAATGTTAATTTTAACCTTTATCATGAATAAATAACGAGATAAAAATAACCATGCTTTTACAAAGAGGCAATCATAGCCTTAGTTCCAAAAATACACTAATTCAAAGTGTAGTTGACTGTTATATTTTTAATAAAATAAATAAAATTGAGTGAATATTTTTGTCGAACAATACCTCTTGCTTGCTATGCAAGTCTCCTCCAATGCAAGTGCATGATCTTTGTCTTCTTATGCATGATGAGACACCTGTGAGAATGTTTGAAAGAAAATAATACTCTTATTTTGTGAAAAATAAGGTATTTAGGCTCTTCTTTAATCATGTTGGATCTGATGTTAACGCTCTACATGCATTATCCTTCTTGTCTTTTCTCAACATGTCATGAAGATACTTGGCAAAAGATGTTTTGCAAGAAATAAGGTAATGATTCACCTTTTTGTGGGATCCCTTTAGCAATGTTTAAGGTATATTTATTTTAAAGTTTAAGGTAAAGAAAACATTGACCTTACTTTTGCATTATCATTGGTGTATTTTATTTGGCCATGTAGAATATAATAGTTAATTATTACTTTCCCCCCCTCAAATGCACTCATGGAATACATGCATCGATCATGAGTCACAAGGTAGTTAAGTTTGCATTGTTTATCATTTCGATTGTGACTATTTGATCCTATACTGACTTGATCTCCACAATTGATCTTAACCACTAATGGTTGTGGTGAGTTTACTAACCTGGTTGAGTTTATATCGGAGATAGTAATCGATTTATGATCTTTTATTATTGTACTCGCTTGATTCGAACCATTGATAGAAACTTTTAATTCATTGATTTCTAACTAAAAATGAGTTAGGTTGAGTAAAAATATCTTCAATATTATTATTTTTACATTTCTCCTTACTCGTTTCAAGCAGCGAAGTCATGCCAAAATTTATTGCGACCGCTAGATTTGTGTTCTCTCGAGATCGAAACTCTGCAAAAATGGCTCAATGAGGATTTGGGTGTGTGAATATTATGAGATCATTTTCTTTGCATGGCCCTTTCATTCTGTTATGGATCAAGTCATTAGAACTCTCCATGTATTTTTTACTTTTTCTATGTTTTCTCAGTTACCATTATGTGAACCAATGTGCTTTAACTGTAAGTTATTATTTTCTGCATAAAGCTCTGGTTTTAATATCGAGATATGGGAAACAATTTAAATAATTCTATTCTTTATTTTCCCTTGTTAAAAGAACTATTTTCTTGAAGTCTTTAACGATTTTCAAATGTGGTTTCTAAAACCCTTGGATTTGTTTTTTGGTTCTCTTCTGTGCCTCAATATTTGAGCTTAAAAACTTTTGTTGAAGACTTCTAGGTCTTTGATATGCACTAAAGTTTTGAGATACTTGCATTCAAAACTGAGTTCAAAAACTCATCCTAGGTGTCACCACTTTTTCACTATGTATGAAGATATTTGCGGGTTTTTGAAAGGTTCCTCATAGCGGTGAGTTATGTCACTTTCTAAAGATATTTGCAAAAAAATTATAGAAATTGAAATGTCGTTGATTGTAAAAATATGTTTCTTCTCTACTTTGATTTTTCAATGAAAATAGTAGGTTTTTTCTGCAAACGGAGGATCACTTTACAGCCATGTAGTACTCAGTCATCCTAGTATTCTTTAGGGTTTTAATTTGTTTCTTTGATGATTTCCTGGGTTGGCATGAGCTTCTGATCGTTTAGCTCTATTTTACTAGTTGTGTCTGACATTAAATACTTCATCTACTTCTGGAGGAAATTTTAAACTTGAATATGCATGTTTTTTCTTTTCCCATTGTTGTGGCCCTTGCTACTCAAATGAATTTGAATATTGAATCTATTATTTTGGAAGTTCCATTTGCTTCTGGGTTATTCTATTCATTCGAGAAGGTTTACATTTTTGCTTCTATATTTAAGACACCATTTTTTTTCATTCCACTTTTGTATGATGACATTGTAGTCTATGGTTTTCATTAATGAGATATTTTAATTGTTTCCATTTTATGTCTGTCAAAACTCTTGAATCTTAATGAAAACGTGCACTTGTAAGACGTTACATTTTTCATTGAATTGCATAGCTTTTATACCTTCAAAACTTGGGCATAGTATTCTTCATTTCAAACTTTGTTATTTTTCTTGTAATGTTCCTTATCTGTAGATTTTCTCTCAAAATTGAAGAAATATATCTTCATTATTAATGACTCATGCTTACATTACTCCGATGCTTTGCTAACTAATGCATTCCTTAAGCTATTCAGAAGAACAATTTTGTAACTACATACATCATATTTATCACTAAGCCTTGATGGTATTGAATTTGTATACCTCCTTTATTTATTTCAAAATGAAAAGGTAATTGTATGTATGCAATCTTTTGAACCTGTAACTTTAACATCCTCTTTACTTGATCATGCTATACATATTAAAACTTGAAAACTAAAGAAAACTTGCAATATTTTTTGTAAGGATTTATTGATGAGCAATGTAATTGCAATATCCTCTTTCTAAAAGGATGTCTATCTTGTTTTTCATATTTTTGTATCATGTTTCAGCAAGTTGAGACTCCTATCATAGAACTTGGTGTTGCATCCTCTTTATATTT
This sequence comes from Taxus chinensis, assembly GCA_019776745.2. Taxonomy (NCBI): domain Eukaryota; kingdom Viridiplantae; phylum Streptophyta; class Pinopsida; order Cupressales; family Taxaceae; genus Taxus; species Taxus chinensis. Next base: position 812,007,053 of record CM034147.1, read on the forward strand.
TCAAAGTACTTTTGTATTATTCCAAAACTTGGTTGCAAAATTCTAAAAATCTGCATATGGCCATAGTTTGGGTCATTGCAAAAATTGGTTGCATAACCACTTATAGATTGTGTTCTACACTTGTCTGCTACCAGCAAAATTTTCTTCTTAATTTTGATAACTTCTCTCTGAGATTCTATATCAAAAAGTACTTGCTACTTCATTCTTTGTACTTGTAATCTATCATTCAATGATATTTTGAAAATTGATTTCGTATCAATATTTTATAATGTCTTTTCATTTGAATTTGATCTTCAAGATCTACTATAGTATTTGTTCATTGTAAATTTAATCTTGTTAGCACTTCTAAATTTTGACTAAGCCTTTTTGTATTAAACAATGCTTATTCAAAAGTTATTTCATGTTCTCAGAGACTTAAACTAAATGCTTAAAAAATAGATACACTTATTTTCTATATTTCATGCTTAAATTGTTGAAGACCTCTTCAATTTTATGTTTTTGTATCATTTTCTTGCACTAAGATTTTTCTGTGAAGTAACCTTGACCTTCCTGATTCTGAATTCAGGAAGTTGACTGTTTGATAGCTTGTGTAAATTTTTACTGCTTACAGTCTTGAACTATGAAGTCCAACACTATCAATATTGTTGGTTGACTGCTAAAAGTATTGTAGTTATACCTTGATGTATCAACATACAAAATCTTGTTATTGAATGCTATTACTCTTCCTATAGCATGTACCCTTGATCATTTGCATGTACCTTAATCATTTGATTACTATCATGGCAATGCAAACTCAAATATGTTTATGTACTTGTGTTGATCTAAAATTTGTACTGTATTTTCTTACCTTATAGTTATATGATCTAAGGATGAAATGCTCTTACTCTCTTAATAATCATGACCAAAATACAAGCAATATGTACCTTTTCTGAACTCTTTTCCTTGAATTTTGTTTGAATAAAATATGTATTTGTTTGAGTTTATTTTAAATCATGACTTACATTCTTTTCCACTACAACATGTACGTCCACATTTAGACAAACTAGTCAAAAAAATAATAGGATTTTTGGCCTCTCTTGTGTTCTAGAGTGACTTTCTTTCTCTCCCTTTATGTCGTTCATGATTTTGAGAATCACTTGTGCTTCTACAAGATACTGTTTCTAAATTTTGTATCAGTTACTTGATGTATCTTATACATGTTGATTTTAATAGATTCATCTGCTTGAAGCTAAATAGCAAATGAATACATATTAGACCCTGAGCTCAAGTCTGATATTCCTTTTATTTCTTTTTTCATATACATTGTAGCTATTGGATGATGTAGGGATAAAGATGGAGCTGGAACAGGAGAAATGAAGACTAGGATAAAACACAAGGCAATGGTGGGTTTCTTTTATGTTTTTTTTCTTTTAGTTGTATACAAATGTATCTCTTATTTCAATAGTTGTAAGTTACATCCCACGGCTTGTGTGGGAAACATTGAATTTCCTCATCAATAAATGATATTATTTTTGTAATTGAGTTGTGTACTTCATTTTACTTTCATATTTTATTATATGTAATTATGGTACATTAAATTAAAAAACTTAATAACATACTTAATAACAAATAATGATAAGAAATGATCAAATTGAAAATAACTGTAACTTAAAAATGAACTCTCAGTCATGCAAACAACAAATATGTTTTTTGTTTTTGAGTCCAAATCCTCATATTTGTAGCTATTTTTTCCTTTCTAAGAGTTGTACTTAAGTTCTTGAGATCTTTTGTGAAACTTTGATGAAGGTGAACATGGAATAACAGCATACATGAGGTGTTGCATTCTGCAATAGCACACATAGCTACATTTTTATTTTTTTATCCAATTACTGAAACATAAAACCCTTAAGAAACTATATGTCTTCCCCTTAGTTAGGTTCTTCTCATCAATTCCCTCCATATAAAAAATTTTTCGAGTTGCTCATTTTTACACAAGTGTAAAAAGTGTCAATATTTTTTGCTATCTTGCAGGGAAAGCTGCTTGCTAGCCTATAAGACCAATGTCTTACTCTAGTCTATTTATCATGGAGTCAAAATCATATAACCAAAATCTTCCATTTTCTGAAAAAATGACCTTTCTAAAAAAAAACTAAAGCTGGGAAAGATTTTGGTAAACTAGACCACATGCATGACTACACTTATTAAATTGAAAAACATTACAATATGCATGAATTGTACTTATTGAAAGAGAAATTCTACTCTAACTAACACTAAAATATTTTCAATAATAGTGTTTGAGAAACATATCATTCATAGGAATGGGAATTTCCTCTCCATTTAGCCTTGACATATTAAATGCATTGTTCTCTTTACAAGCTGAAATCGTGTAAGGACCACTCCAGATTGTATCAAACTTCATGTGGTTTCTTGGCTTTGCACGATCAACATCCCATTTCAGGAAAATGTTTCCTTCATTAAAAATTATGAAAGTATCCTTTTTCTCAAACGTTCTATTTGGATTCTTTTCCATTTTCAAGTGAACTTGATCTCTTAGCTCTTGTAGTTCCATCAGTTCCGCATAACGAACCTGCATTATTTCATTCTCAAGTAATTCCATCTGATGGAGTAAATCCAATGTGGGAAGCTCAATTGAAATATGCATTCTTTCCTCACGACCATAAACAAGCTTGTGCGGTGAATTGCCAAATGATCTCTTAGGTGTCACTTTATCAGCCCAAAGTGTTGAATTTAACATGGTATGTTATGCTCTTTGATTGTTCCTGAGTGTTCTTTTAATGATCTTTAACATATTTTTTGAGTACTTTCAGCTAATTTGTTACCTTCTAGGTAATAATAAGATGAAGTAATAAGATAAATACCATTCTTCATAGCCCAATCTGTAACTTTTACACCAAGAAAACTAAGGAATTATCTAAAATGATAGTGGATGTAACACCAAATCTGTAAAATATACCTTCATAAAATGTTAAGATTGAATTCTCATTAGATTCTTTCAAAGCTATTGCTTTAGTCCAATTTGTCAAATAATCTATGACAATTAAGATCCACTTGTTTCCTCATGACGAAAGTTGATTTATCATGCCAATGAATTCAATTCCCAACTGCATTAATGACTAATCCACAAAAATAGGGTGCAAAGGCAGTGAAGCTAATCTTTATTACCTAACAAAGAAAGCACACTTCTTACAATTTTTAATCCATTCAAAATAGTCCTTGAATATATTGGGCCAATAGTAACTAGATTTCATGATTTTTAAGGTTGTACTGCAAGAAAATAAGTGACCTCTGGTAGGTCCTTCATAAAATTTAGAAATTAATTGTTGGACTCTATCATAATCAACACAACGTAGCAAAACTCAATTTGTCTTTTTTTAACAACACACCATCAACAAAAACATAAGGTAAAACTTGTAATCTGGAATACCTTCATTTATTCTTGTCCATACCTTCCACATAGGTGCCATGTCACAAGTAATCAATCAAATTTATCATCCAAATTGACCTTGGAACCTTCGAATTGAGTTCCGGTTGCTGATTTTTATGATGTAACAAAATTTCGGGTTGTTGATACAAAACTACATCATCCTGCAATGACAATGGATCCTACTGTATTTCCATATCACCAATCAAATGTTCACATAAACCTTTTCTTCATAATATTTTTTCAACACATATGTCAACAACATAATCCATAACCTTTGTAATCCAAACTGCTCAATTCTCATTTAGTTATTTATTCAACAAGAACACTTTAACACTGGGATGAGAGACTAAAACATATATCTTATTATTAGAAAACATGTACTCAAATTTTTTTAGTCCTCTTACTACTGTAAGTAAATTTTTTTCAAAAAAAGTGTACCTTTTTCATAGTCATGCAAAATCTACTCAAAAGAAAGCAATTGGATGTACTCAATATTTTCATCATTAACTTGAGTTAATATGGTTGAAAATGGTTTCAGCTCCTACAAGTGTATACATCAGTGAAATTTTTATCAAATTATGGGATTTTCCTAGACTAGGAGCGTGTGAAATAGTTGTCTTGATTGCTTCAAATCATTTTCTTCCTTCGTTGGTCAAAGAGAAAGTTTTATCCTTTCTTTAGCTTGGTTGTTAATCGCTTGAAAAATGCTACAAAATCTAGAACAAATCTTCTAACAAAGTTGATTTTTCCAAGAAAAATTCATAATGATTTCTTATGATGAGGCAAGGAATAGTTGTGAAATTACTTCAATTTTGAAAGGATCAATATCTAAAACCTTGTCTAGAAACAATATGTCCAAGTAATTTACCTTAATAGTACTAAAAATATTGACTTTTTGGGATTCAACGATATTCAAAACTTCCTACAAAGCTGAAAAGTATCTACCTTAGATGCATAAGATGATCATTAGAACTCTTCAAAAATATAGTAGCATCATCTAAATATACAACAGTATGCATCTATTTAATAGGTTATGAAAATCCATGTCCATTGCACATTGAAACGTTGTGCACCAGAATTAGAAAGTCCAAAAGGCATTTTTTTACAAGCATAAGTCCCCCACTTTGTGGTGAAGAATTGTTTTGAATTTGTCTTCTTCACGCACAAGAATCTGATTGTATCTACTATAATCATCTAAAAAGGGACAACTTGTCTGAACCTAAAACTATTCTTAAAAATATGATCCATGTTGGGCAGCGGATAATGATCTTTTAATGACAACCTTGTTAAGATCTCTAAAATCCACGCATAGCCAGAATTTCACCATTATTTTCTCCGAACATGGAACAAGATTAGCTGACCCAACATTGAGTGTCTTAATTGGAAAGATAATATCTAGATTCAATCAACTTGGATAACTCTTTCCTCATCAAGGGTCTCAATCGTAGGATTTACAAGCCTTTGTTTCTACCTAACTGGTTTCGAATTTGGCTGCAAATATATGGTATGCTGAGCTAAAATAGGAATCAAATCCTCTCAAATCTTGGTATTTCCAAGCAAAAAACATCTTTAAATTATTTGTATAAATGAATGAAATATTATTTTTCAGCTAAGGAACATACCTTTCCGATCAATAACTTCTTTTCATCATGTCGACTAAGATCTCTTCATCATTATCTACTTGAGTCGAGATCTTTCCTTTTTCCTTACTTGAGATTGATCATCAGAACTGAAAGGTATCTTCTAATGTGACCAGTCCTTGGGGCATCTTATTTGTCTTCAATTGAACAATTTGGTCACCATATAAATGCTACATTTTTTCTTGATTAACTGTAGAAAAGTTCAACTTCTTGCTGCACAAATTTCTATAGATGTTTCTCATCATCTTCAAAAACTTGCCAATTTTCTTCATTATCAGGTACTAAAGGTCTAATAATCAGCTTAATATGTGTGGTTGTACTGTTGTTGTTTTCAATCTATTCTAGCACTTCGAAGCTAGCACCAACTATCTGCAAGTCCATCTGCATGTTTGTTTTCATCTCTTGGAACAGATTGAATATTAATAGCATCAAAATCATCCATTAAGTCTGAAACTTTATGCTTGTAAGATTTCAGTAATGAATTCATTACAACACATTAAATTTTTTAATCCTTGATTTAATCACTAACTCATGAATCACCAAAAACTTGTAGCACGCTCATACCTCTTTTTCTATGGCCCATTGTAGGCCATGAATTAATGTTTCATATTTAGCTACATTACAAGTACATGACAATTGTAGACTTAGAGATGAAAAAATACCTTTCATTTGTAGGGGAATGTAAGCATCAAACCTATGCAACTTGTCCTTTTTTTTTCTTTGCTCTCATCAAATTGAAGCTTCCACAAGCCTTCTGCTATCTTTTTTGTTTTGGACACCAAGGAGAATTGGTGCATTATTCTTCATGCAAACAATAAATGCAAAATAAATCATTCTTCCAATTCTTTGTAAAGGGACCATCAAGCATGTTCGTTCTTGAGTTTTTTTCATCCACAAATAGATTAGAAACACCATCTAGTGTAGAAAACATGTCTTGTGACATCAAAATCAGACTATGATTTATGGCTGCATAATTTGCTCACAACATTTAAAGCATAAGGTTTAATATGAAATCTAGCCAAAGGCTCTTAATTGACTGTAACTTTAGTTCCATACCTGTTTTGTAAAGAAAAAGAATGACCAATCTTCAAAGAAAGATATCCTCCTATCTTTATTGTGAAATATCTTGATAAACATAAAGAGCAAATTAGGGAGGTATCTCTACAACTAGTAACATCTTACAAAATAGAAACATTTGAAAAAGCATGTAACGTTACCTCCAAATTTCTAATGGCACCAACTGTGTTAGCTTCTATGTCCGTCCATCTATCTATAACACACATTTCTTTGTAGGTTCATACTGCAGGCCTAATTTTTCTACAATTTCTTTAGGCATTACCATGTTCCTTGCACCACTGTCAACCATGCAGTTATGAACTAAATAATCTCCAATAATCAAGAGATAGATGAAAAGGTGAGGTGGATTTTTAATATCATGGGCATTTAGAACCTTTTGTATAATCCACTTAAACTCTTTTCATATGATCTTGTCTCGATTGTACCAAGAATTATATCTGCTTTCTGAGACTTTCCTTGTCTAGTTGGTTTTGAAGAAATATGTAACTTAGCAAGCTCATGAGAAAGTATGCTCCTGATGTCCTGGAATACTCAAAGCATTCCGCAACGAAATACTAATATTATGCTTTTTCATTAGCCTCAACAATATTAAAAGAAACAACAACCTTTGAAAAATATTCTACACTTTTTAGCAGCAAGCTTTAGAAAAAACTGACATCTGGTTCAGCAACTTTTGAAATCTGAGGTATGAATAATCTTCTAGAATCAGGCTGCAACTTGTTTTTTTATGCTCTTTAGGGGATGAACTGTTTGCTTTGTTTTGAAGGAATAACATGGAGTTATTTGCTATGTTTTTGGACATGTCCACTTGTTGATTTATTGGTAACTATCGGTAAAACAAATCTATTTTGTTAATGTTTTTATTTATCTTGAGCCCTTTCTCTAAGACCTAGTTGTGACTAACAATAAAAAATTCTTCTCCAAAACTAGCTAATTTTTTGTTCAGGTGGTTTCTGAATTCTGAGCATCCTTGTTGCCCACCCTCTATTTGAGGTATAAATGATGCTTTCAGATTGAAGTTGCTCTAACAAGGCTCGATATTCAGGAATGCATTTGGACAATTAGCAGCTGAATGAGGTTGATTGCAAGGTGAAGCACCATTCTTCTGAAGGCCATGTTGACTGGAACAAGAGCACTAGATGAACTAGGAGCCTTATGATATAAAATCCCCTGGTTGAAAAGGTTGCCTATAATTTTGATTTTTGCTAATATGGTTGCCTATTCTTCTAATTATGCTAATAAGGTGTTCAGATAAGGCCTGGTAGGCTCAGTCTAATTTATCTCTTTAATTGTTGTTACCTTCATTTGTCATGTGTTTATAAAGCCTTAAGTACTTCATTCTGATGGTGTTGTAACAATAGAATCTTTTATAGTATGGTAATAGGTTGTGGTAGAGGTGCAAAATATGCCATAATGAGGCATAGAAGGTCTTAGGGTTAATTTACCAACATGAATGAAGTTGTTTTCATCTCCTAATAGTAATATCATAAGTTTTTGGGAGCATATTTCCTCCCATAGATTGTATCATGGCTGATGCTGTCACTATTTAAGGCTCTAAGATAGTATAAAAATATATGATCAACTTAAGGCTTAATAGTGGCTAGAATTCTTTCCCATGTTCTTGCAAATCTGATTTTAAAACTAGCCATAAACTCCTGAAGAGATATCTTAATTATGGATAGTCATTCCATAAGAGATAAATTATCTAAATTATCTTTAAATTGCTTGTGTAATAGATTTCCCAATTCTTCCCAAGTTGTTATAGTCCCTACTGCTAAGGCTCTATACCAATGCAAAGCTTGTCCTTTAAATGATGCAGCTAAGAGTCTTAAATATACATCTTCATGAGTAATATTATGAACTAAACAAAGGGGTGCAAGGCCTTTAATATGCTCATATGGGGTAATATTATTTTCACTAGTAAATGGAGGTAAAACTTTAAGGTAGTAGCAGGTATATCAAGATAAACAAGAATAATTAAAGGGTTGCCATTATTGAAGGGTATAAAATTCCTTTATGGTTGTGGTGGTTGTTGCATGGTGATTGTTATCTAATTTTTCCCATGGGACAAAATTGGACAACATGGGTCAATTGGACCCACTAAATTTTGTCTTGAGGGAACATCTGTGGAATTATAGGAATTTTCATAATCATTTCAGAGTTCTCCCCTATTTTGGATCTTGGAAGCTAATGGGCTTGCTCGTAGTGCAAAATTGGCCTCTACGAGCCCACTTCAAGTGAATATAGGGAGAAAATAATCAAAATTCGTAAGCTATGTTAGGGATTCTTAGTATACTCATATTATTCCCCCATTTTCAAGAAAGTACCCTAGGAGAATCGAAAGAAGGGTCAAACTTAGACTTAGAAATCCCTATAGTGATAAGCAAAAGGTAGCTCACTGGGAAGCTCATCGCACTACTTGGTGAGTTGACATAAATGGATAAACCAATGCAATTTAAGCTTGAGCATGTTCATTTTTTCTTTGGGTTTTGAGTTAATGATTAGCAGCTTGAGTGCAAATTTCATGGATAAGGAGTTTGGCACGATTGAGTGGCTAGGTCGGTGTGAGCCAACCAAGTTGAAGACTACAGGACACGCAAAGGTGAGTTTAATACTAAGTTAAACTTAGCTCGAGGAGATAGAATTGGTAGGATGCTAGCCCATCTAAGTAGGTATGATGACGAGCAAGTTTGAGGCACATGTGGTAAGGAGGCTTAGCCTAGTGGAGGTTGCTCGAGATGGTGAACGTCAACATGGAGTCAAGGATATGTCGAATGTAATGGTGGGAGTCATCGGCCAAGTCAAGAAGGGTCAAGGTCTTGGTTCATTGTAGTGAAAGAATGGAAAACAGGTAAGATCATGCACCAAGAATTTAGAGGATAGGTAGAACTCAGAGATAAAAAAACATTTGGATGTATTTGGAAGGTTGAGCCAATTTTCAGGGAGCCATAGATAAAAGTTCGCACCAGAGAATATGTAAAATTACAAGTGGAGCTTAAGTTGTCAATCAAAGAGCTTGCAACTCATTAAATAAATAAAATGGCCTAGGATAACCATCTACAGCTTGGTGAATTGATCAAATTGAGCTCAATGGTACTCATAAATAACTTGGATTTAATTCAATCGATTAAGGTCTTGGCAAGACATTTGAGGATTTTAAGATTGACCAAACTAGAGAAGAAGAATCAAGCTCAACTCTCATTGGGAAACAAGCATGGAGGTCGACATACCTGACTTAGGTGGGTTCGACATGACAAGCAACAAAGAAATCACAAACCATGTTCAATTGAAGCTGGGTTGAGCTCAATACTATGAAACCATGAAAACGGTTTAGTTCGAGTTGATGAAATATGACCATCATCTAGAGAACCTCAGTCGAAATTGAAGGACTAGCTCAGCAATTGCACAATGGTGTTATCTCAGAGTTGAGCGAGAGAAGCGAAGACAATCGGATTAGCATAAAAATAAATAGAGTATTTTTGGGACAATATTGGTGGCTCAAGACCAAGACTGTGGAATTAAGCATAGACAACAGTAAGCGTAAACGTGGCGAGTTACTCAAAAGTCACATAGAGGAGTCAAGGTGAGTTATAGATTAGGGCTCGTTATCTTGGATTCAATCAAGCCCATAAAAGTTATGAAAAATAGGCTCATTGATTCAAAAAATGTGAGAAACAATCTCAATCTCTAGTGAAATGTTTGGGGAGGCTGAGTTGCATCGATGAGCTCAGTGTGAGATTTTGGGGATTATAGGAATAGAAGCGAGGTGTGATCTGAGTGAATGAGCTACCTAGGGTTAATGTGGATTTATGAGCTCAAATCGTCATGGATATATCACCAGATGAAAATACGTAATGCTATATCATGGTTTAGAAGAGTTTTATGTGATCGATTTACATAGTGAGTGGCTCAGTATAGGCTCAGTGCTTAAGCATGCAGAATAATAACATGCAAACCCTAAATCAATGAATTCTCAGGGAAAATTTGAACCTGCGGTGAGTTTGATACTGAGACATTGTGACAGTTTAGTGATCTCACAGCTCGGGGTTGGCTCAAATTTGAAATCACCTCGAGCGAAAACTCTAATTCAAAGCCAATTTTTGAATTTTAGTAAGTGGAAAACCAAGCTGAGAGCCCCGTACTCAAAGCAGTGACATGGGAAGTTTTAGGGGGCCTCAGAATTAGAGATGGAAATTTCCAGAGCACTCATTAGCCAAGTAGGTGCCGATACCCGTGAAATTATCTTGCCACATTGAGAACGTAGTGAAAAAAATCCAAATCGGGGAGTTTTAAGCCATTGTGGCCAATCAAAGATTTGAGTAGGCTTTGTCAAGCTTGGCACGATAACGGTGATCGGGTCCCAAGATCTAAGTTTCAAGGATGTGGAGATGTGGTTTGTTTAAGCCAAGACAAATCCACCCCTATTTCCCACAAGAGATTGAAATGTGACAAGTGGAGAACCACTCAACCTGAGTCAAGTGATTTCCCCAAATCACTCAACTGGTAAGTCAGAGACATGGGAGTAAATGCAATCACATTGGATGTTTGTTGGGATGAGTGGAAACCCGTCATATAAATTTCAACTAAAATATGTCGAGAACATTAAGAATGTTGAAGCGGGATATATGGAAATTTTTCATGTAGGGCTTTGATAAATAACGAAGACCCTTCAACGAGATGATGCATTGCATCACATGGAGAATGGAGACGTGTAGGAGTGTTTTATAGCTAACCCATTGAAACCTTGGCTGATTCATATGGAAATGTGGAGCTCGGTATTGGTCAAGGGAAGTATAATATGTTGGGGTTAATTCAAATAAACACTTAAACCTCTTACAAAGTACAAGTAACCTCAGAGTCCCACCTATTTAAATTTATTTTTTTATTTTTATTAAAATATTTTAATAAAATAATATTTTTTATTATTAAAATATTTTACTAAAAGTAGTATTTTAATTTAATGAAACTTTGGATTGAGATTTTTTTATATTATGAAGTGATGGTGGAATTTTCCTGGGGTTCAATTAATGATGTAATTAAGTGTGAAGGCCATCATCTGTCATTATTGATGCCCTATAATTTAGGCTTTCCCCATCCTTTCTTAAAAAAACTATATTGTTTATAAAATGTAGAGGATAAGTTCATTTTCGGGGGTTGGAAAAGTTAGAAATCTTAGAAAAGTGCATATTTTTCAAGAATCCTCTCTCTTCTGTAATTTAGATTTATCGATTGTGGAACTTCCATGCCTCCTTTACAAGACTGTAATTCTAACCATTTCCTCTTCTGGATGTAATGATGCAATGTGCATGTTGTTGAAGAAATCAAATTTGTGTTTTGTGACTACTCTTAGTTCTTTCATCATTCTATAATTCTTTGTGCCTTTTTTATTCTTACAGATACATTGTGCAAGTTCAAAGTTTACATTGCAGGTCCTTGGAGTTATGTGCATGTCAAGTGGTAGAGTATTTCTTGCAGTTGAGTTGTGGTATTTATTCACCCTTATTGATTTAATCCTTCTTCACTAGAATAATGATATATTGTTTGTCTGATTGAATTTTAACAAAGGGAGCGCATGATATTTAGTTTGTGGTATTATTTTTACCCTTTCCAAGTTGTAATAAGTGAAGTTGTCTCATGGTGCACAACACCCTCATCAAAATAACCCTTCCTGAGTCTAGAAACACCCTTTGTATTTTGCATAACCATCCCTAGTAAAGTTTCATTTCTTGCAAATATATTTCCCTAAAGCCCATGAAAATGTTAGTATAGGTCTAGATAACCATTTTATTGCACTAGGAGTAGTATAGCACTTACTTTAGGAAGAGGAAGCCAAATTTTTCAAGAGGTTCACCTCGAGCCCAAGTCCCATAGCTAGAGAGGCGATCCCATGTTGCCCAATCACACTGAACATCCTATTCACATTCTAGCCATTCAAAGGGTGCATTGATTTGGTGATAACATTTTTTGGCATGCCCAGTTGGAAAGAGTTGGTACTTCTCTTCAAAATTACATGAATCAAAGTACTTAGTGACTCTATATCTCTAGATTTCATATCTCAGTGTGTTAACATATGTGAATAATTTAGAAAAGAGCTTCAGTGAGATGATAAGGAAATTATCAACATATTGATTTATCCTTATCTCCTCCAAGAAGAAGAATACGCATTTCAACATCACCAGTTACAGCATCACCATGTAGAGGTCATTCACCTCATCTTTATGGAAGGTTCCCTCCACCTAGGAACAATTATCCTCTTGGTAGAATGTCAAGTAACCAAGTGTTTCATGCATTCAATGTTGGAAGCCCTCTTCTATTATCCCAACTTGATCCTATACCTGCTACTGCGCTCAAAATTTTACCCTTGTAGACAGGAGAAACTCATATTACTCTTATGCAACATATTCTTAATGTGGCCAACATTTATGCAGTACATAATGTTACAAAAGAAAACATTGTGGTCAGACTCCTCGCTAATTCGTTTAAGGAAAAATCACTTCAGTGGTTTCGTGGGTTAGAGGATTGAACTATAAACACTCGGGACAAGTTGGGGGAGAATATCTGCGAACAATTCAAATATAAGAACAACCACCTATCACTCTTGGAACAACTCACTACCATAAAGAGAGATCCCTAAGAATACATGAGTGATTTCAACGTCTGATTATAAAGGACTTGGAATAGGTTTATGGCACTCATAAATCCTTATCGAAATAATTCATTCTTGTAGTATTTGGGAGCCTTGAATAATGATGTAGTATTTATGATCCATTCCATGGGAGGGACTACACTACCTGATGCCTACGAAGTTTCCATAAGAGAGGAGAATTCCTTGATTCGGGCTAGAAAGATAGCTCCATGACCACATATGTCGTTATCTCTGGATCTTACAAACACTTAGCCTACCATTTCTCCTATTCTAATAGCTTCTAAGACACTAGTTCAGTCTACCCGCACCCCTTACAACGATCTATTTGAATTCAATTAATTGCTGCAAAATTTTGGGAATGAACTTGTTCCACTTAAGAGTCAACAATTTCTATATAATCGTCCATACCAGCCATTAAATAAATAGGATCATGATAACAATCCTCCTCTTCAAGGGAAAAATCATCCTCAAAATCAAACTGTAAGTCAAGTTGTGAATGTCAGGCCTCTAAACTTTAGGAATCCTCTTTCCGCTAGCTCTTCCAGGGCCCTTGTACCTATCCAGAATAATATAGTTCAAGACTACGAATGGTGTTATCCTTGTTCTTAACCCCCCAATCAAAATATTTTCCCCAATGGAGTTTTTAGCCAAGACCTTATGGTTCAAAGTGTATCTTTCCCTCTAGATCCAATAGAAAATTCAACTACATAGGAAATAACAGATCAACCACAAGCACCTAAAGAAACCACTTTGCTGAATTGGCAAGAAGAATATTTTTGTACGTTGAATAAAAATTCTTCATCGGTGGTGGCAAACATTCATTCCAAAAAAAAGAGAAATGGAATCTCGACCTTCCAAATATTATCAAGCATTCACTTCATAGCCTCAGCCGCAAGCGGTAGATGATAAATATGCAGGAAAGAAACCACAAGAAAAACATGCTAGCCAAACTATAAGGAAAGAAGGTTCTTCAGACATCACAGTACCCAGCAAGCAATTTCTGAAAGAGTATTCTAACTCCCAAAGAAATGTTTGAAAAGTAATAGAAATTTCCTTCAGTATTGTATAACAAATGAAGAAGACTAGCCAAGTGTTACTATTTTGGACACACTCTCAATTCCTTCTGAAAGAAACTTGTTGCGAGAGGCCCTAAATAGTTTTGGTACAACCGACGAATCATTGGGTCATGAAGCAACAACTGCTATGATTTTATGTCAACTAGAAGGGAAATCTATTCCTAAGGTGAACAAACCACCACCATTTTATATTTCCCTGATCATTGGTGATCATTTGGTACATAATTGCATGATCAATTCTGGTGCTAGAAGCTTAGTTATGTGCAAGAAAATTACCAACATGTTATGAATACAACATACACTAGTCTCTAAAGGAGTTGTTCAGTTGGATGGTATAACAGTTCAGACCTTTGGATTCATCAAAGGAATCTAGCTTATTATCCATGCAGGTCCCAATTTTTCGTTCACATAAGACATATCGGTCATTGATCTTCCTCCTCTCTTTGCCATTTTCCTGTCACGAGATTTCACTGCCAAGATGGGAAATTACCTTTCATCTTATTGGTCACATATGATCCTTAGGAATCGATAAAAAACTAAAATGACTATAAGGGAGGAACCAATTTTTCATAATCATATGGATCCCTATACCACTAGTCATATAAATGGGAATTGTACGATCCATGATCAAGAGGAAGAAGTTGTTGATCACGAACCAACGAATCTTGTGGAAGAATTCCCTGATACTGTGTTAGATGAGGTAAGTGTAGATCATCAGTATGTTCCCTATGTTGAGGCATTAGTAGAAGAAGAAGCTAGTTTGTGGTTTTTAGAAGAGATGAGATTGGGAACATACTACATTAATGAAGAAGGTATGATCATACCATAACTTGTCAAAACACAAAACAATTCTAAAGGACTTTGGTAATTCTTCTTTGATGGCTCAAGGAGTAAGAATGGATCTAGTGTTGGTGTCATGTTGATTTCCCTAAAAGGAGATAAGTACTTCTCATATTTTCTATTACAATTAAGTTACACTAACAATGTCACTGAATACGAGGCCCTTGTGCAAGGAATTCAGCTTGCTCAAAAGAAGGGAATCAAATCCTTGACTATTTTTGGAGATAGTGAGTTTTATGTTCATCAAGTGACAACATCGAGTGCATCAAAAAATGATCTTCTAAGATCATATAAGAACCGGATTTAGGATTTGATTGAAGATTTCAAGGCTTTTGGGATTTATATTATTCCCACAAATTAAAATCAAGATGTTGATAGGCTTGCTATGATTGGATCGCAATATAATATACCTGTTAATATCTTAAAAAATGGGCAGTAATCTGTCAATTGTTCAATAGTGACAAAAAAATTGTTTTATTTCTAAAAGAGGAGGTAGAGTTATCTATGAAAGGTCAAGTAAAGTTGCAAAAGGCATACAGTGATCAAATCATACAATTGAAAACAAACAAGCTACCAAAAGTCTTAGTTACTATGGAATCTATCTTTAATTCAGAGGATCAAGCCAAAAGATAAAGCTCTAACATGGTGGTCAAAGAAGAAGATTTTGAGGAAGTCAAGGTAGCAAATGAAAAATTTATGAAGATTGTAAAAGTATGCACTCCCGAAGAGAAAGAATATTTCATCCAAAAATTTCAAGAGTATCACGACATTTTTTGTGTGGAACTATAAAGAATTGTGTGGTTTTGACCCAGGTCTAACACAACATACCATCAGACTAGATCCTAATGCCAAGCCATTTCATCATAAACATAGGCTAATTAATCTTAAAATTGAGCCACTGATGACAAAGGAGCTAACCAAACTCATCCAGGCCTGTATAATTTTTCCTATTAAACATTCCTCTTGGCTAGCCAATCCTGTCCCTGTAAGGAAGAAGAACGGAGAAGTTCAGCTATGTTTGGACTTTAGGGATTTTAATGGAGAAAAATGTTTAGAATATGGTGGGAGCTCAAATATTTTTTCTACTCCATGGATATTTGGTTTACAATCAAATTCTAGACCAAGAATCCAATCAATTCAAAATGGATTTCACTACCAAGTGGGGCACATATGCTTACAATAAAATGTCATTCAGATTGTCTAACGTCGAGGCTACTTTCCAAACAGCCATGGACATAGCATTTAAGGGATTGGTCAATGACATAAATTTGGTGTATCTTGATGTTATAACCATGTACTCTAAACATGCAGAAGTTCACATTACGCATCCGAAGAAGGTTTTCAAGAGGTGTACGGGATTTGGGGTTTCACTCAATCCTAAGAAATGCATTTTTGTAGTGCACGAGGGTAAGTTGCTAGGGCATACTTTTTCAGTGGAAGGACTCTCAATTGATCTATCCATGATTCATTTGATTATTTCCTTATCTCTCCCAAGTCCTAATAAGGGTCTCCAGAGTTTTCTAGGAACCATAAATTTCGTTCAGAGATTCATTAGTCAATTTGTAGCCTTGGGTAAACTAGTAACAACCATGTTGAAGAAAAATATTCCTTTTTCATGGAAAAAGGAAGAAAATGAGAGCTTTGAAGCCATATAAATGGCCATTTCTCAAGCTCCCATGTTGGTGAACCCCATGTTTGATAAAGATTCTATTCTTTATGCTTTTGGAGGTCAAGAGAGCATTTCAGGTATCCTCACCTAGAAAAATAAAAATCTAATGGAGTAACCAATTGCTTTCTTTAGTAAATCCCTCAAAGACTATGAGCTAAAATATTTTATTCATTGAAAAAAAATTATTTGTGGTTATTCGATCTTTTAAAAATTCAAGCACATGTTTTCCATCAATAAAATTCATCTCATGGTGTCTCATCTAGGTGTCAAGGACTTTTTGCTGAACAAAGAGATGAATGAAAAGCATGTTAGATGGATCATGAAGGTGGATTATGGCATCCATATAAAAGTTACCAAAATTTTCAGAGGTAAAGGTTTGTGTCAAAAACTTGTTGTAGACATGCAATCAAAAGGTGATGAAGGTGATGATTAGGTTGATTGGTTATCCAAAAGGAAGATCTTCCTTTTCTTAGGATTATATCTTGTTCACATGATTAAAAATTAGAGGACCTTCTGTATTAAGTCTATTCCATATGTTGTGGTAGATAATGTTCTCTTTCAAAGGGATTTGAAAGGTTTTCTCCTTCGGTGCATGGGACTAGAATAGGTAAGTAAGATACTAGAAGATTTTCATAATGGCCTACTTGGAGGACATTACTTTTCGCAAAAAACAGCTACCAAGATCATGTGAGCCGGTTATTATTGGCTAGATTTATGCAAAGATGCCCATCTCTGGGTAAAAAAGTGTAAGGAATGTGCCTTTTCACCAAAAAGCAGAAGTAGGTAGCTCTTCCACTACATCCAATTCATGTGGATCAAATTTCATTTAATGGGGGTTGGATTTCATTGGAATGATTGATCCTCCCTCTAGTGATGGACATAAATGGGTCCTTACTATGATGGACTATTTTACTCCATGGATAGAGGCGGTATCATTGGCAATGAGAAGGTAGTTTCAAATTTCTTACAAGGTAAAATGACAAGGTTCAGGGTTCCATTTATAGTCATTTCATAAAATTTAATGGATTTTCTTAGTTTGAAGTTACGTGAATGGGCTGTTAAGAATGTATTTTATATCAAAACTCCATCTAATTAGTATCCACAAGGAAATGGATTGGCTGAGTATAGCAACAAAAACCTCACATGGATTATCAAACACACTATGGAAACAAATAGAAGGACTTGGCACACACAGCTTAAGACTGTTTTATGGGTAGATTGGATCACACCTAAAAGGGGCATTGGAAATTCTCCTTTCATTCTTGTATATGGCAGAGAAGAAAAACTTCAACTCTCGTTATAATTATCTTATTTGGAGTTAGCTCATCAACTTGAGGTTATGGACAATGATACTATGATAGTCATGTATGCTAAGCTCATGGAGTTAGAAAAATTATGGAACAAGGAAATGAATAGTTTCAAGAAACATGAGGCTCAGGTTAAGAAATAATTTGACAAGAAGGTTTCTGACATGAATTTTCAACAGGGAGATTTAGTTCTCAAATCGGATGAAGGTAGAGCCAAACCAAGAAAGCACACCAAGTTTGACACTCTCTGGAGAGGTCCATACATAATCACAAGTTACAAAGAGGTGAAATATTTTCATCTATATATGCCAAATGGAGAAGAACTTCCCATTCATGTGAATGGGATACATCTCAAAGCTTGCTTTTGAGATCATTCCATCCCTTGTACAATTTAGTTAGGTGTTTTCCTCTAAGTGCTTTTTACACATTATTGTGTGTTGCTATTCATTTTGCTTTCCTTTTTCTTGTGTTTCATGTTGTTCTATACACTGTATCATCATTTGAGGTTTTCAAGGAGAAAAAATGTTCAAAGTTTCAAAATAATTTTAGGATACTCCCAATTCCTCAAATTCTCTATAAGAGTCAAGCATTCATTAGTGTTCACTGGGTCTAGTATATTTCCTATATAGCATTAATGGAGAGTTCAAGATCATGCATCATAGAAGGTCAAATCATATTCAAGATACCAATTTAGACTCCATGCCCAATGAATGAATTAGGCTATTAGAATCATGCTTAGCAGGTAATCATCCCCGAGAGGTTACCAAAAATGTTATCTAATTTTTCCCTTGGGAAAAAATTGGATAACATGTGTCAATTAGACCTGCTAAATTTTGTGTTGAGGGAACATCTATGACATTACGAGAAGTTTTGGGATCATTTCAGATTTTTCCCCTATTTTAGGTCTTGGAGGTTAACAAGATTGCTTTTAGTGCAAAATTAGCCATTGTGGGCCCACATCCAGTGAATATTAGGGAAAAAATAATCAAAATCGGTAAGCCATGTTAGGGAGTATTATTATACTCGCATTATTTCCCCATTTTCAAGAAAGAAACCCAAGAGAATCAAAAGAAGGGTCAAGCTCAGAATTGGAAAGAACTATAGTGATAAGCTAAAGGTAGCTCACTGGGTAGCTCAGCACACTACTTGGCGAGTTAACATAAATATATAAACCGGAGTACTATAAGCTTAGGCATGTTAATGTTTTCTTTGGGTTTCAAGTTAATTATTAGTGGCTTGAATGAAAATGTGATGGATAAGGAGTTTAGTGCAACTGAGTGGCTAGGTCGGTGCGAGAAAACTAGCTCAGAGACTACATAACTTGTAAAGGTGAGCTCAATACTAAGTTCAACTTGGCTAAAGGAGATAGAATTGGTAGGAGGTTGGCCAACAAAAATGGGTATAAAAACGAGTGATTTTTAGGCGCATGTGGTAACTAGTATTAGTAAGTGGAGGTTACTTGGGATGGTGAACGTCAACATGGAGCCAAGGATATGTCGAGCATAATGGTGGGAGTCATTAGCCAAGTTGAGCAGGTTCGAGGTGTGGGTTCACTGTAGCGAATCAATGGAAAAATAGTAATATCATGCACCAATATATTTGAATATAGGTCGATCTCATAGATAATCAAATTTTTGGATGTGTTCGGAAGGCTGAGAAAAGTTTCAAGGAGACCCAAATCAAAATCTCACTCCAAGGAACATGTATAATTAGAATTGGATCTCAGTTGGTCAAGAAAAGAGCTCGTGTCTCATTAAAAGAATAAAATGGCTCGAGATAACCATCTACAGCTCGGAGAAGTGTTAGTGCAGAATCACAGCACCCCTGAATGTCTATAACCTATTGGGTTGAGACTCTCGGTGTGATTTCATAACATGGAGCATCTATCAAAGTCTGGGACTTTTAAATGAAGAGAGACCTTCGGATGAATGTTGGTTCCTATTCCTCTGTTCAGGTGCACACAAATAAATTACAGAGGATCTACTCTAAAACCTACTCTATATTGCCAAGGAGACAAGGTTGAGAAGATGTGAGAAAAATAAACCTAAGGCTAACAATGTGATGCACCAAAGGAATTTTAAACACCCGTTTTGTAATTTAACATAGACCATAGAAATGTAATACAACCACCATGCACAGATAACCAAACTGCAATGATAGATCAGAATACAACAATGAACACATGAGAGGGTTCAGAATCATCCACAAACATATATTATTTCTCCATAGTTGATACAGTACATTACAGTAGCCAAGAGAAAAAAAAAATGTATTACAACTTGAATGGGAGGTTTGGAAAACTCCATAGATTCACTTGCAAACAAGGGAAGAAGGTAGGGTGCAAAACAAAAATTTACAACTCTTTAAAATGAGCCAAGTTATTTCCTTTATAGATGCAACAAAGAGAAGAGGAGAGAAGAGGCAGGAAACCTGATTTGGAGCTCAGCTACCAGGCATCAATGCCCTTGCAAATCCACGCACAATATATCAAGTCTGTTGTTTTATGTATGTTCTGTGTGTCAAAGAAGGAAGAACGACGGATCAAATTGAATCTAATCTAGTTGTTTAAGCAATAGGATCACATATTAAATGGCAATGATGACATTTTCCTAATTTTTACCCACCTAATCTTCTCAGAATTAGGGTTTTAGGACTTCATGGTGTCGAGGAGGTCACGATCTTTCCAATAGTGCTAAATTTGTTTAATTTCGAGCACTGGATCAAAAGATATTCCCATTTGAATGTTTGAGTCGAATCTATTCAAAAATGGCAAAAAAAACAATTTTGCAAAAATGGGTCCGTGGGCCTGAAATTTACTTTTCACCTTTTACACAAAATCACAAAAGTGCAAAAAACACCCCGTAAGCCCACAATTAATTTTTGGCAAAATCTTCCCTGCAGCCCCCACAGACCTGCTTAGAAAAAGAAATCATCCTGGGGCCCGTCAGACCACATTTTCCCCTTTGGCAAAAAGTCATCCCTAGGTCTGTCAGCCCGCTTTTGGTGAAAAATCCTTCCAAGGCTCACCATACCACTTGTAATTTAGGCTTGACACGTGGCTTCTCTGGGCATCGGCGGAGGTGCGACTCATTTTATAGTTTACTCCTTTTTAAATCCAAAAATTTCAAACTACCTCCGACGACCCGTCTTCCTGCCCTTGACTTGAGACATGGCCACGTGTAGAGCTGGCGTGCGGTTGAGGATATTTTTTGGATTTTTCTTTTGAAGTTACGTCGAAGAGACAAGTGGCTCCTTCCGCAAATTTTTTTTGTTTCTTTGCGTTTTGGCTAAGTCCTTTTGTTCGACAGGGGCATCTGTCTGGCCCAAGACACATAGAGGGTTGGCACACATTTGGGAACTGGTTCCTGATTCTACCTTTTGAATTTGCATAGAGATGACACGTGGAGGCTTTCGTCGTCCCTTCCATACTTAGCTGATTTAAAACTTTTGGCTCCATCCCCCTTTGAATTTTGGACATGTGGAAGATCCACACTCGCTTGAGACTAGCCCTTGGGCTGACCCTTGTAAATTTGCGCTATTGAGACACTTGGCACCCTTCGCTAATTCTGCCCCATTTTAAATTTTCAACTCTCGACTCTATCCCTTTACAAACTTGGGACACGTGGAAGGATAGCGCTTGTCTGGGAGACACGATTTTAGATTTACCTTTGAAAATGTGCCAAAGAGACACATGGCTCATCCCGCGAGTCTGCGATACTTAGATGATTTGGGCCGATGCTTTTCTCGAACCCTAACTACGTGGTGAGCCAGGACATGTTTGAGTCTCCGCTCTTTGGATTTATCTTTGAAGTTGTGCCGAGTCGACACAAGGCACCTTCTGCTGACTTGAAGAATTTTCAACTGTCGGTGCAAATTTTGGGGACTCTAGACACGTGGAGGCTTGGAGCTAGTTTAAGTCTCCACCTTGGGCTCTTACTTTGGAAATTACGTCGAGATGACACATGGTTCTTTCTACTCGGTTGGACTTTTCAATGGCCGGATTTGTCCCTTTTTGGGTCTGGGACACGTGGAAGCTTCACGCTTGTTTGGGGAACTGTCCTTTTCTTTGCACCTTGAAGGTGTGTCATTAAGACACATAGTAGCTTCTGTTGTCTCTTCCATACGTAACCAATTTAGGCCCACTCTAAATCGTTTGTGAAGCTCGAAGACTTTCAGCCTTTCCCCATTTCTCTCTTGAGACCCTCTGGCCTCCTTGACGTTATTTTCCTCCTTTAAGCCTCTGGTTTATCCATTTCTGAGTTTTCCTGTAACCTAACTATTGGATTCGAAACGTGGGCTTGTACGATGGAATCAACCTTTATATTTCTTCCTGTGCGGGGTCGGGTTTGGTCAATTTTTCTTGGGCAGAAATTGAGATAACAAGAAGTTCTCAAATTGAGATCAATGGTATTCAGAAATAAATTGGGTTGAATTCAATCGATTCTGCTCTCAGCGAGGCGTTAGAGGATTTTAGGATCGACCAAAGAAGCACATAAGAACCAAGCTAGAAGCTCATTGGGAAACAAGCAGAGAGGTTGGCACGTCTGACTTAGGTGGGCTCAACATGACGAGCTGTAAGCAACTTAAAAACCATGTTCAATGGAAGCTGGGTTTATCTCAATACGGTAGAAGAATAGAAATAGTTTAGTTCGATTCGATCAAATATAAACATCATCTAGAGGAGCTTAGTCGAGATTGAAATACTAGATCGACAATCACATAGTGGGGTAAGCTCGGAGTTGAGCGACAGAAGCGGAGACAATCGAATTAACATCGAAATCAACAGAGGATTTTTGGGATGTTATCGAAGGCATGAGGATAACACCATGGAAGTAAGCATAGATGAGGGTAACTATGGATTTGGAAAGTTACTCAGCAGTCAGGGTGAGTTCTAGAGTCGAGCTCGGTATCTTGAAGTCAATTGAGTTCATTAAATATATGCAAAACAAACTCATTGATTTAGAAAATGTGAGAAACGAGCTCAATCGCCAATGAGACATTTGGGGAGGCTAAGTTACATCAATGAGCTCGATGTGAGATTTAGGGATTTGTAGAAATAGAAGCGAGGTATGATCATATTGAATAAGCTCCCTGGGGTCGATGTGGTGTTGTGAGCTTGACTCATCGTGGAGATATCACTAGATGAAAGGACGTAAAGTTATAGCATGGTGGAGAAGAGTTTGATGTGACCAATTTACATAGTGAGTGGCTCATC
This sequence comes from Taxus chinensis, assembly GCA_019776745.2. Taxonomy (NCBI): domain Eukaryota; kingdom Viridiplantae; phylum Streptophyta; class Pinopsida; order Cupressales; family Taxaceae; genus Taxus; species Taxus chinensis. Next base: position 812,029,947 of record CM034147.1, read on the forward strand.
TTGGGCTCAGTGCTCAGGCATGCAGAGGAAGAACATGCAAATACTAACTCAAGGAATTCTTCGGGCAAACATTTGAACCCACAGAAAGTTTGAGACTGAGTCGTTGTGACAATTTGGTGACGTCACAGCTCAGGGTTGGCTCGATTTTGAAATTACCTCATGGGAAAACTCTAATTCGAAGCCAATTTCAGAATTTTAGAAATTAGAAAGCAACGTTGAGAACTTTGTGCTCAGAGCAGTGACATAGCAAGTTTTTAGGGGCCTCAAACTTAGAAAATAAAATTCTTAGAGAACTCATTGGCCAAGTAGGTGCCAGGGCCCATTAAAATTATCTTGCCACGTGGAGAACGTACTGAAAAAAAAATCCAATTCGGGGAGTTTCAATCCATTGCGGCCAATCAAAGATTTGAGGAGGCTTTGCTAAGCTTGGCACGCAAATAGTTATCCGGTCCCAAGATCCGAGTTTCTGGGATGTGAAGATTTGGGTCGTTTAAACCAAGGAAACTCAACCCTTGTGGCCCACAGGAGACCAAAACATGACAAGTGGAGAACTGCTCAACCTGAATCAAGTGGTGACCCCGAATCACTCAATTGGTAGGTTGACGATGTGGGAGTAAACGCAAGCACATTATACGTTTGTTGGGGCGAGTGGAAACGCATCATAGAATTTTTCAACTAAAACGTGTTGAGACCATTAAGAACGTTGAAGTGGGATATATGGAGAGGTGCCATGTAGGGGCATGATAAATAACGAAGACCCATTAAACAAGATAAGGTATTACATTGCGTAGATAATGGAGACGTGAAGGAGTGTTTTATACTTGACCCATTGAAACCTTGGCCAAGTCATATGGAAACATGGAGCTCGGTGTTGGACGATGGAAGTATTATATAGTGGGGTTTGTTCAAATTAGCACTTAAACCTCTTTTAATCTATAAGTAACCTCGGAGTCCCACTTATTTAAATTTATTTTTATTAAAATATTTTCATAAAATAATATTTTTATTTTTAAAATATTTTATTAAAAATATTATTTTAAATTAATGAAAAATTGGATTCATATTTTTTAATATTATTAAGTGATGGTGGAATTTTCCTAGGGGTTCAATTAATTATGTAATTAAGTGTTAAGGCCATCATATGTCATCATTGATTCCCTATAATTTAGGATTTCCCCATCCTTTCTTAAAAAACTAGATTTTCTATAAAATGTATAAGAGAAATTCATTTTCGAGGGTTGGAAAAGTTAGACATCTTAGACAAGTGCATATATTTCAAGAATCCTCTCTCTTCTGCAAGTTAGATTTGTGGATTGGGGAAATCTCAAGCCTCCTTTCCAAGACTGTAATGGTAACCATTTCCTCTTCTTAAAATAATGATGCATTGTGCATGTTTTTGACAAAATAAAATGTGTGCTTTACGACTACTCTTAGTCCTTTCATCATTCTATACTTCTTTGTGCCTTTCTCATGCTTGCACATACATTGTGCAAGTTTAAAGTTTACATTGCAGGTCCTTAGAGTTCTGTGTATGTATAGTGGTGGAGTATCACTTGCTGCTGAGTTGTGGTGTTTATTTACTCTTCATAATTTCATCCTTCGTCACCTTAAGAATGATATATTGTTTGTCTGATTGAGTTTTAACAAATGGAATGCATACTCTTTAGTTTTTGGTATTATGTTTACCCTTTCTAAGTTGCATTAGGTGAAGTTGTCTTGTGGTGCACTACACCCTATTCAAATTAACCCTTCCTAATTCTAGCAACACCCTTTATTTGGTGGATCACCATACCTAGTATAGTTTCATTTCTTGCAAATATCTTTCTGTAAAGCCCATGAAAATGTTAGTATAGGTCTAGATAACCATTTTATTGCACTATGAGTAGTATAGAAATTAGTTCAGGAAGAGGAAGTTGGCCTTCTCTAGAGGTTCAGCTCAAGCCCAAGTGCCACAACTTGAGAGGTGATCCCATGTTACCCAATCCACACCGAACATTCAATTCACTTTCTGGCCATTCAGAGGGTGCAATTATTTGGCGATAACAATGATTTCTTGGATTTGAACAACAAGATTGACTCTTGGTGAAGAAATTGGAGGAGGTTTTCCTAAAACGAGCCTATTATAGGGTAAGGTATTTCCAAATCTTCTTCTTCTTACTAAATTTAAAGGCAAAGAAACAAAGATATGAGGATTACCTCTTACCATTGATCTCGTAATCACTTTAGGCATGGAACATGCTACCAAACCAGTCTGAAATTAGCCTTATGGAGTCTCCAAATAATTTTCTTTTGATTTTCAATGAATATCAACAGCTTTGTCCATCTAAAAGTGTTGTTTTCTTTGCTTTAAATCTTCTATAATTTTCTAAAAATATGATTTGAATCTGATTCAGTCCCATCGAGTGTGCTAAAAAACTATTATCTCTCAAAATTGCACCCCTGGTTGAGGGATAACACTAGGGGTTCTAAGCTTGCTTCTCTCCCTCACTTCTATAGATACAATTGAAACACCTCAAGTCTATGGGTATACTTATTTTTGAGGTGATTCTCCAGTATGAAGGCCCATTCCTTATTGATGTATCCAAAACTATTTTTTGGGGATTTTTGGAGTTTTAAGGGTAAAAAGATGGTTTGTAACTGAAATTAAAATGGGGTGATACACCAAAATAACCGAGGGATTTTACATAGTACATGCAAAATAAAATTTATGACAAATTATAGAAGCACGAACCAATCGGTTTCAGCTGAATCCTAAGGCAGAACACTTATGTATTGAGGGATAAATCACAATAACATAGGAAGCTAACATGCACACTAAGACTATGCAAAAAACATCAAATTTGTAGCAAGGTAAGAAAATTAATTTAGGGAATTAACATTCACAAGATCTAATATAAAGATACAAACCACTACAAATAATTGTAAAGGCAATAATTGATTCTCATTCAAGGACAAAACTGACAAAAATTTGCTTCAGCACTTCTACATCCAAAAATAACTCCTTGTGCCCTACTGTTGCACACAATATATAGCAAAAATACTTCACCCACCCCTCCTAAATATATATTGCGGTTTATACTCACCCATGTATGTTAATTTTAGCCTTTATCATGAACAAATAAAGGAATAGAAATAACCACGATTTTACAAAAAAGTAATCATAGCCTTAGTTCCCAAAAATACACTTAGTCAAAGTGCAATTGAATGCTATATTTTTAATATAATAAATAAAATTGGGTGAATAATTTTAGCTAAGAATAGCTCTTTCTTGTTGTGCAAGTATGCTCCAATGAAATTGCATGTTTTTTTTCTTCTTGTGCATGATGTGGGCACCTATGAGCATGTGTGTATGAAAATAATACTCATATTTTGTTAAACTTAAGGTAGTTAGGATCCAATTTAATCATGTTAGCTCTGATGTTGACTCTCTCCATGCATTATCCTTCTTTTCGTTTCTAACCATGTCATGAACATCCTTTGAAAAATTCAATTTGCAAAAAATAAGGTGATGATTCACTTTTTTGTGGGGTATCCTTAGCAAAGTTTTAGGTTATTTTATGAAAATTTAAGGTAAAGAAAAATTTGACCTTACTTTTGCATTATCATTGGGGTTTTTGACTTGTCCATGTAGCATATAATAGTGACTTATTACGTGCCCCCCCTCGAATGCACTCATGGCATACATTATAGCTCTCGGGACTTTTGATTAATCATTGACATATATTATAATGTTCGACCACATTTTGATTTTTTTGATCTTGTGTTTTTAAATAATAATATCATAATAGGTGTTTTTAAATAATAATATCAAAAATATTAAATAATAATCCAATGATGAATGAACCCTTCGTATGATAGTCGGTTGTGTTTAAGCTAACCGTGGTTTGCATTGAAACTGGGGCTTCAACCCAAATGTTGATCTCTTTACCGATTTGATTCTAACCGTCGATGTATTGATCATGAATCACAAGTGAGTTGAGTTTCATTGATTGTCATTTTGATTGTGACCTTTTGATCATGTATTTACTTGATCAACAATGTTGATCTTAATCACTAATGATTGTGGAGAGTTTACTAACTTGGTGGAGTTTCTATTAGAGATAGTAATCATTTCCTAATCTTTATTACTTTACTCATTTGATTCAAACCGTTAATCTTTATACTCATTCTGATGTGGTGGTATTTGATCTGTACTTGCAAATTTTGAGTCGTTGGTTGCTAACTCAGAATGAGTTAGGTTAAGTAAAAAAATCTTCTATATTATTGTTTTTTTATTTCTCTTTTCTCATTTCGAGTGGTGAAACCATGTCAAAATTTCTTCAAACCACCCTTTTTTTGTTCTCTCGAGCTCGAAACTCTCCAAAAACGGCTTTGTGAAGATTTGGGAGTGTGAATATTTTAACTCTCTGCGAAGTTTTTATAGAGGTGGCCGCCATTATTAAGATTATGAGCTTTGTTTATTTGCATGGCCCTTTCATTTTTTAATGGCTCGAGTAGTTGGAACTCTCCTTGCGATGTATTCTTATTCCATTTTTTCTCAGTTGTCATTATTGTGTGAACCAAGCTCTACGTCAACTAGTAAGTTATGCTTTTTTGCATAACGCTCTCATTTTACACTCGAGATCTGGGAAAAGATTTAACTTATTTGATTCTTTATTTTCCCCTGTTAAAAGAACTCTATTCTTGAAGTCCTTGACACATTTCAACTGTCATTTCTAAAAACCTTGCATTTTCTTTTGTGGTTCTCTATCGTGTCTCGATCATTGAGCTTGAAAATTTATTTTGAAGACTTTTGTGTTTTAGATATGCACTGATGTTTTGAAATACTTGCTTTCAAAACTTATTTTGAAACCTCCTCTTGGGTGTTGCCACTATTTAACTATGTATGAATATCTTTGTGGGTTTTCAAAAGCTTGCTAATAGCAGTGAGTTTTGTAACTTTCTAAAGATCTTTGCAATTGTTTTTATAGAAACTCGAATTTCGTTGACCATAAAATTATTTTTCTTCTCTACTTTGATTTTTCGATGAAAATAGTAGGTTTTTTTCCAACAAAAAGAAGGCACACTTTACAGACATGTAGGAATTGACCATCCTAGTATGCTTTGTAATCTATTTCTTTGATAGTTTATTGGGTTGACATGAGCTTCTAATCCTTTAGTTGTGTTTTACTAGCTTTGTCCGCCACTAAAATACTTCGTCTTCTTCTCAAGAACATTTTAAACTTGAATCTGGGTGTTTTTTCTTTTCCCATAGTTGTGTCCCTTGCTACTCGAATGACTTTGAATATTGAGCCTATTCTTTTGGATATTCCATTTGCTTCTGGATTGTTCTATTCATTCAAGATGGTTTACATTTCTTCTTCTGTACTTAAGACGTCATTTCATTTCATTCCAATTTTCTATGATAGAAGTGTAGTCTATGAATGCCATTAATGATAGCTTTGCATATTTTACATTTTATGCTTGTCAAAACTCACTTGTAAGACGTTGCATTGTTCATTGAATTGCAGAAATCTTGTACCTTCGAAACTTGGGCATAGTATTCTTCATGTCAAACTTTACTATTTTACATATAATGTTCCTTATCTACAAATTTGATCTCCAAATTGAAGAAATTTGTCTTCATTGTTAATGACTCATGCTTACATTACTTCTATTCTTTATTAACTAATGCATTCTTTAAGCTATTCAGAGGAATAATTTTGTAACTACATACATCAGATTTCCCACTGAGCCTTAATGGTCTTGAATTTGTATACCTCCTTTATTCATTTCAAAATGAAAAGGATATTGTATGTATGTAATATTTTGAACCTGTAACTTTAACTTCCTCTTTACTTGATCATGCTATACATATTCAAACTTGAAAACTACAGAAAACTTATTATCTTTTGTTTTCTAGGATTTATTATTGAGCATTGTAATAACAATATCCTCTTTTTGAAAGGATGCCTATCCTATTTTGCATATTGTTGTATCATGTTTCACTGCAAGTTGAGTCTCCTATCATAGAACTTGGTGCTACATCCTATTTAAATTTTTATATCAGTGTTGTATTACTGCAAAAAATGGTTGCAAAATTTGGGAAAAATTGCATATGGCCATGGCTTGTATCCTTTCAAAACTTGGTTGCAGACCCACTTGTAGATTTCTTTTGGGTCTTGTCTCCTACTTGTAACATTTACTTTTAAATTTTTATAACTGTTTATATGAGATTCTATTTCAAAAGTACTTGTTACATCATTCTTTTTACTTCTAATCTATCGTTCAATTATCTTTTAAAAATTGTTTTCTTGTCAATATTTGATCACGTCTTTGCATTTGAATTTGATCTTCAGGACCTGAATTTGATCTTAGAGATCTACTAAAGTATCTATTCATTGTAAATATAATCTTGTTAGCACTTCTAAATTTGGACTAAGCCTTTCTTATATTAAACAATGCTTAGTCATTAATTTATTTCCTACTCTCTGAAACTTAAAACTGAATACTTGAAAAAAAGATACACTTATTTTATGTATTTCATACTTAAATTGTTAAAGACCTCTCTAGTTTTATAATTTGGTATTTTTTCTTGGACTTAGATTTTTCTATGATGTAACTCCAAGCTTCCTTATTCTGAATTCAGGATGTTTACTGTTGAATAGGTTGTGTAAATCTATACTTTCTTATAGTTTGGTATTATGAAGTCCAACACTATCAATATTGATGGATGACTGCTAAAAGTTTTGTAGTTATACCTTAATGTATCAACTTACAAACTCTTGTTATTGAATGCTCTTACTCTTCCTATAGAATGTACCTTGATCATTTGATTACTGTCATGGCACCAATGACTCAAATATGTTTCTTTTGTTGTGTTTATATGAAATCTATATTGTATTTTCTTTGTTTATAACTATACTATCTGAGGATGAAATGATCTTACTCTCTTAATAATCATGACCAAAATATATGCAGAATGCACCTTTTCTGAACATTGTTCCTTGAATTCTATTTGAATGCAATCTACATTTTTTAGAGTTTATTTTAAATAAAGAATTTATTTTTTCCTCTACAATTTGTACATGTAAATTTAGACAAACTAGTCAGAAAAAGAATAGGATTTTTAGCCTCTCTTGTCTTCCATAGTGAGTTTCTTTCTCTTCTTTTTTTTTTTTCATGATTATGAGAATAATTTATTCTTATGTGAGATATTTCTTATCAATTTTGTGTCAGTTACTTGATATGTGTTATACCTATTGATTTCAAGAGATTCATCTACCTGAAGCTAAATAGCACATGAATACAGATTAAACCCTAAGCTCAAGTCTGAAAATATATTCTTTCTCTTTTCAAGTCCACTGTAGCTACTTGATGATGCAGAGAAAAAGATGGAGCTAGAATGTGAGCAATGAAGACTAGGATAAAACCCAAGGCAATGATGGATTTATTCTATACTCTTTTGCTTTCAACTTTATACACAGGTATCTCTTATTTTAGTAGTTTTAAGTTACATCCCATGGCTTGTTTGGGAAACATTGAATTTCATCATGAATAAATGATATTTGTATGTAATTGAGTTGTCTACTTCCTTTCCATTTCAACTTTTATAATATGTAATGATGGTACAATGAATTAAACAAATCAATAACATACTTAATAACACTTAATCATAGGAAATGATCAAATTGAAAATAGGTGTAACTTAAAAATGTACTCTCAACCATCCCAACAGAAACTATTTTTTTTTTTTTTTCGGTCCAAATTCTCAGGTCTGCATCTATTTCCACCTTACTCAAGAGTGTACATTAGTTCTTGAGATTTTGTGCAACTTTGATGAAGGTGAACATGGAATAACAACATACGTGATGTGTAGCATTGTGTAACAAAACAAATAGCTAATTTTTTCTTTGTTGATCCACTTCCTGCAACTTAAAACCTTTAAAACATGTATGTCTTCTCGTTAGTTAGGTTTATCTCATCAATGCCTTCCATCTAAAACAAAGTTTTGAGTTGCCCATTTTTTCACAACTGCAAAACTTGTCAATAGAACCTTCCTTCTCTATATATTTTACCTTAAAGGTTTCATTGTCTCATACTTTAAAGAGAATTCCACATTTCACTGAGGTACTAATATTTTCCTCAACAAATGGTGCAATCTAAAGTGATAACAATTATCATAGCTATTTACTCTTAATATAATATAGTTTTATGAGTTTCTTGGTTTCAAAGTATATATAAAGGTTAGGATTGACCTTAGGTTGGGATAGAAATTGTGGAACTGATTAACCAAGTTTATTTGATTTTGATTATTATTCGAAGTTAAAGGTATCAAGGTTTACAATTGTTTTTTACATATTTAGATTACATGTTTTACCCTAGAATTGATGGTAATAATTTTATTGATTATAGTTATGTTGGGGTATGGATTTGTTTTTATATTATTGAGAAAACCTTTTTTAATGTTAATTTTACCATGCTATATTATTACGTTATTCAAGGATGAATTTATCCCGTGGATGTAGACTACACCATGTTGTGTTGTATTAGTTTGTAGGAAATTTATTTTTGGAAAAAAAAAAGGATTAGAGTGTAGGTTTACAGGAAATTTACCACCTTCTCTTTAACCCTTGTAATTAATTCTTACCTTTTGTTAGTAATTTTCTTCACATTATCATTTATTGTTTGGATTAAGTTACATTTCCTAGCGATTTGGTTTAAATAAATAATATTGCATATATCTACATTGTCTAGATGGAAATCCTTGAGTACATGTTTATCTCTACATCGATGACGGTAAAATGATAAAGGTTCAAAAGCCATGAATATTTATTTTATATTATCGAGATAAGTATTTTAAGTGTAATAAATATGTTTTTTGATATTAAAAAACTCTGCCATCAATTGGATTATTTCAATGATTATTTAATATTGTTTATTCTTTGCAATCCTAGTCTAGTCATTGAATAATTCATGCAAAGGTTAATAATATTTTATAGTCCTAGTATTTTAACATCATATTTTTCCATTAGACTCAAAACATCTATGGGTTTGTTTAATTCCCCCTCTTTCAAATGATCTCACCATGACACCATTTCCACCCTAGATGATTTTATGGGAGTTTATAGGAAAATACAAGGGAATGAATTGATTGTTATATTTTTAATTTTCTTTATTAATCCTTGTAATATTTATAAAAAAAGAAACTTTAATTTATAATGATGAATTAGAAGGGAGACTTTCTATTATTAAAATGAATTTATGATAAAGTGTATACATAAAGATAAAATAGAACCATGGAAGTTGTTGGTATCCAAATTGATTATCCCTTAAAGTCTGAGTAGCATCACTAGTTTGACAGGAAACTTAGAGACAAATTAGATCATGATGAGTCATTTTGTAGCTGGGGATGATATCTAACTATCCCTTTGTCACTCAAATGTGGAGAAATGGATAACACCCTCAAGAGGATTTGATCTATCCTCACTATTTTAGGTTGTGCCTTTCAACCAAGGTAAGAGAACCTATTTTGTAACCTCTGTTTATTGAAGAACAATGATGAATCCTTATTTTGCTTAAATTTTATAGAGAAGACCTTGGGAAAATAGTGATCAAACACACCAGATCTGACTCTCACGAGTTGTCACTTCCAGATCATGGAGATATTTTCACAATAAGGCAAAGGTCGGTAAATACATTTGAGACCCTAATTGTTGTTGCATGTGTTGGTAAAAAAGATTATGCATTTTTGTGCATACAAGAGAAATAGGGGTAGTACAAGTCAGATTGGTTGTTTTTGGATGAATTTTTGGTGGGAGGTGGGACAGGGTGAACTTGATTCACCAGATCCTTGAGGAATATTTACAAAATGGAAGATTAAACCAATAGAATGACACTAAATGATTAAAATGATTCTTTAACTAGAATATGTGCTTCAATGGAGGCCCAGATTAACACTCTTTCACACAATCTTTGAGATTATATCATAAAGGATCGAGCTATAAAATCCAACAAAGCATCAAGATCTAAGCCAAATCATGCCTAAGGTACACCCAAAGGCTTACAGACAATCTCTATCAACAAATGAAAGAAAAGTGATTTTAAATCATTTATTCCAATCCCAAATGAAATATCTTCTATGAAATGAAATTATAGATACCACTAAACTGACACAAGGATTGAGGCTTATGTGATTGAATCAGATTTTATACAAGATTAGAACAGAAAAAAGAAAAACCGCTTGCATACATTTAGAAATAAAACCAACACATTTTGCTCAAGACAACACAGAAAAACCTGAATTTTGACTAAGTCTATTAGCAAGGGAAATTTTATAGAATAGTCTCAGAGCTTGTTAATGGTTGTATACTTGCAACCACCTTGACACAATAAAACTTAATACAAAAAGAGATAACCAAGTTTCTCAGACGGATTCTCAAAACGACAAGCTTTGTCAAATTTTCCTCTTAGGAATTTTCTTCAACCTCTAACACTCCAACCTCTAACCCTTTGCATGAAAAATTTGTGCCATTTATAACATTTACAATAGAATGTTAGGATTATACCAGTTGTATAGGTAAATAAGCAATCAATGAATAATGTGTGAAACATAAATTAGAAATAAAATTTAATAAAACAGAGATATAGATTTAACGTTGTTCACCCAAAATGGGCTATGTCCACCAGAAACAACCAATCCTTTAATTCAGCCCAACAAAACTCTCTTACAGTGCATCAACTGCTACAGTGAGCCTCAAACATGATGACCCTTTAAAGATATTAGGGTTTTTTTATTATTTCGGGGAAACATATAAAACCACCCGTTAGATATGTGACCTAATAAGGAATGGTCCAGATTTTACAATGCATAAATACATATTAAATGTGGCTTACGGGGGCACTACCCATGAGCACCCCACTGGGGTGTGCATCCCCTAGACCCCGTAAAGGGGGTGAAGCAACCCCCTTGCAACTCTTGTCACTATCAAGCTCCAAAACCAACAATCTCCCACTTAGAGGCTGATTGTTGTAACTCCACCACTACAGTGCCTATTTGGAATTTTCTTCTTGGCTCGTTTCTTCCACTTCAAGATCAATCTTGAAGACCCACAGAAGTTGAATGCAAATCCAACTTCTCCTTTATCATTGGCTTAGTAAACATATCAGCAAGATTATCATCTGTATGAATCTTCACTAACTCAAGATTCCCATCCTCCAACACTTTTCGTATGAAGTGATATCTTAGTTAAATGTGTTTTGTTCTTGAATAGAAGGTTGAGTTCTTTGCTAGGTGAATTGCACCTTGACTATCACTATGTAACTTACAATCCCCTTTCTCCTTACCCAATTACTCTATGAACCTGCTCATCCATAACATTTCCTTACTTGCCTTAGTTGCTGCAACATATTCTACCTCTATAGTAGATAGGACAACTACCTTTTGCAACTTTTAGATCCAACACACTGCCACACACCACCAACTGTAAACATGTATCCAGTACTGCTCATCCTGCTATCCACATCTCCTACCATATCTAAATCCAAAAATCCCTGTAAAGTATAATCTAACCCTCTGAAGCACAAGTGCCTACTAGTGGTTCCTCTCAAGTACCTGAGAATCCACTGGACTGCCTTCCAGTGTTCTTTACCCGGATTTTCCATATAACTGCTAACAAATCCCATTGCTTGGGAAATGTCTGGTCTGGTACAAACCATGGCATACATAAGGCTCCCAACTGCTGAAGAATAAGGAACCCGTGCCATATAATATTTTTCCTCCTGTGTTGTTGGTCATTGCTCTTTACTTAATCTAAAACGCCCAGCCAATGGTGTAATAACTAGTTTCGCATTCTGCATCTGAAACCTTTATAACAACTTTTCTACATAGTCCTCATGAGAAAACACTAATTTCTTATTTATTTTGTCCCTCTTTATTTGCATACCAAGGATTTTCTTTGTTGCACCCAAATCCTTCATTTCAAATGTTTGTGCAAGCTTTTCCTTAAGCTTTACAATTTCCTGCATATTAGACCCTACTACAAGCATATTGTCTACATATAACAGAAGAATAATGTACCTCCCACTATCTAACCATTTAAAGTATACACAATGATCTGATTAACATCTAGTAAAACCATGCTCATGCATAAAACTATCAAACTTTAGATACCATTTTCGAGGATCTTTCTTGAGCCTGTATAGGCTCTTCTTCAACCTGCAAACCAATTTCTCCTTACCATTCACCTTATATCCAAGTGGTTTCTGCATATACATCTCCTCCTCCAAGTAACCATGGAGAAATGCCATCTTGACATCAATTTGCTCTAAGTGTAAATATTCAATAGCAACTAAACTTAATACAGTACGAATGGAAGACATCTTTACAATAGGGGAGAAAATTTCATTAAAATTGATACATTTTTTTTTTCATACCCCTTCACTACAAGCCTTTCTTTGTGCCTTTTCCATCCACCTTCTTCTTCTTTCACATGGTAGACCCATTTTTTTTGTAATACTCTCTTCCCAACCAGTAATTTGACTAAATCCCATGTTTGGTTCTTCTCCAGGGAGTCCATTTCCTCCTTCGTGCCATGCTCCCACTCCTTAGTGGACTCCACCTGCATTGCCTCATCAAATCTCTCTAGCTCACCACTATCTATTAGTAATAAATAATACAAAGCAGGGGAAAATATTTCTGGATGTCTACTAATATGTTGTGACCTTATCAAAGATGGGGGTGTCTTGGAATCATTATTTTCATGTTGCTCATTTTCTTGAATTTCTGACAGAGGTGTTGATGCTCACTGGGTGTCATGCTCGGCCTAAAAAACTATAAACCTTGGTACCTATAGGTAGATATTTTCCATCTGAGAGTTCATTTTTAGGAGCTATCTCTTCAACCAAATCTTCCTTGGGATTTTTGTCATCCTGTACCTAATCCCTGTACATTCTATTTTCATGTCAAACTACATCACGACTCCTAATTATCTTAGATTTATCTAGATCCCAAAATTGAAATCCATAATCACCATTGGAGCCATAGCCTATGAATGTGAAACTTTTGGATTTTGAGTCCAATTTCTTCCTATTTTATTTATTAACATGCACAAATGCCTATGAACCAAATAATCTTAAAAATGAAAGGTTTACCTCTTTCCCAGTCCAGTATTCTTCGGGAATTCCTCCATCTAATGCACTCAAAGGCCCATGGTTGATTAAGTACACCGAAGATCTAAGGCCTCTACCCAAAACTAAAGAGGCAGCCCCGCATGCAATCTCATTGACCATGCACACTCCATTATTGTTCTAATCATCCTCTCACTCACACCATTTTGTTGCGGAATCCTAGGAACTATTTTCTCTCTACAAATCCCATTAAAGGAACAATAACCATCAAATTTATTACTAAAAGACTCATCGCCATTATTAGATCTCAAACATTTCGATTTAAAACCACATTCTTTCTCAACAAGTGCTTTCCATTTCTTAAATGTATCAAAGACATCAAACTTACACTTAATACAATATACCCATACCTTCCTTGTGGCATCACCTATGAATGTGACAGAGTACAGAGAACCACCATGAGATGTAGCATGGGCCGGCTCCCACACATCTGTATGAACTAGCTCCTACTTTTGCTCTTTCTTACTATTCCCTACCTTGAGAAATCTAACTCTTTTCTATTTCCCAAAAATGCAATGCTCACAAAACTCTAAGTCCAATTGCTTCAAACTTGAAATCTTGCCTTTTTCTTGTAGAATTTTCATGCCATTCTCACTCATATGTCCCAATCTAATGTGTCACATGTTGGCATCCTCATCTGAAGTAGACAATATGGTAGAGGAATTAGATATACAAGTAGATAAATAAAGAGTGCCTACTTTCTTACCCCATGCCACTACCAGGGAACCCTTGGAAACCTTCTAAGAAAATGAAGTGAATGTTATTGTGAAACCTTCACCACCCAACTCTCCTGCATAGATGATATTTCTCTTGAGACTAGGTACATGCCTCACGTCTCTCAATATCCATGTAGTTCCATTCTGTAATTTCAGGTGTACATTTCCCTTCCTGACAATTTTGCACGGCTCATCATCGCCTAAATAAACCTGTCCAAAATTTACTTGGACATACTCTTTAAAATAGCCCTTATCAGGGGTTGTATGGAAAGAGGCACCTAAATTTATTACCCAAGATTCTCCTCTAGTATCAAGATAAAGTATAAGAGCATCCTGAACAATATTACCCATCATATTTTCCACTTTAATACCTTCAGGCTGATTTTATTTGTTTCTTTTGAACCAACAATCCTTTTTAGCATGTCCTCTCTTTCCATAGTTCCAAAAAGGAATGCCTTTACTCCTAGATTTGGATCTTGCCATATTCGATTTGGATCTCCCATGAGCCTTACTCTTTGATTTCTCCTTGCTCCTCTTTATGCTCTCCATATTCAACGCATTTCCAAAAGAAGAATTTTCCCTCGTACTTTTCCTATGCATTTCCTCATTTAAAATGACACTTACTACATATTCAAATTTAAGAGAAGTAGATGATGTATTACTAACTGCCATTACTAAGTTGTCCCAACTTTCTAGAAAAGAACATAGGGATAATAATGCTCTAACCTCCTCATTAAATGGGATATTAACTGAATCTAACTGATTTACAATAGTTTGGAAATCATTAAGATGGTTAGATACATATCCACCTTCTTTCATTTGTAGATTAAACAATCTTTCCATCAAATAAACTTTATTGGATGTACTAGGTGTTTCATATAAATTAGCAAGGGTTTTCATCAACTCTACCGTACTCTTCTCCTGTGAGATATTTGAAGCTATGGATGATGCCAGAATGAATCAAATCGCACCAAGAGCCTTCATTTCCAAAACCTTCCATTCATCATCAGACATGAATGGGAGCTTCGCTTCTTGACCTCTAAATGGTAGGTATAGATTCTTTTGATACAGGTAATCTTCCACCTGCATTTTCCATAGCTGGTAATTTCAGCCATCAAACTTGTCAACTCTAAACTTACTCTCCTTTGCCACTGCTACTTCTCCCACTCAAACAGAAATCCCTCTATGAGTATATTGCTAACCAATAAAACTCAAATGCGCTCTGATACCAGTTATTAGGATTATACCAGTTGTACAGGTAAACGAGCAAGAAATGAATAATGCGGGATACGTAAATTAGAAATAAAATGCAATAAAACAGAGACACAGATTTGATGTGGTTCACTCAAAATGGGCTACGTCCACTAGAAACAACCAATCCTTTTATTTAGTCTAGCAAAACTCTCTTACAGTGCATCAACTGCTACAATGAGCCTCATACATCACGAACCTTTAAACATATTAGGGTTTTTTTATTATTTCGGGGAAACATAGAAAACCGCCCATTATATCTTGACCTAATAAGGAATGGTCCATATTTCATAATGCATAAATACATATTAAATGTGCCTTATGGGGGCATTACCCTTGAGCCCCCTATCAGGGCGTGGACCCTGAACCCCGCAAAGGGAGCAAAGAACCCCTTACAACACTCATCGCTATCATGCTCCAAAATGAACATAGAACCCCTTTCCCCCCAAAAATCTAGACATTGAGTGCACCAATGCTTGCCATGATCAAAATCATGATTTTCGGGATCAGATATGTAAAAATTTTCCAAGTGCTCGAGGGGCCAGATCTCTTCGAATATCTCCCGCATTAAACTCCTTCCTCTGATAGATCACTCTTTCTTCAATTTGATAACCACTTCCACCCCAAATCTGTCAAATTTGGCTCTTTGCATCCTTGAGAGAAGAAAAATGGAAAATCTGATATGGATCGGTAGTCAAACTATTTTAATGGTGAAAGATGTCTTCCATATCTCCCCACCAAACTCAGATATCAACATTAACTCCCTTCTTTGCCCGACGTGTAGAAAAAACCAAGAAATCATGAAGTCTAGCACTTATAAGAGCGTTTCAGTAAAAATGGAGGAAAATCAGATTTAGACACACAACTGCCGTTGATATTTTCTTTGAATTTGGGTCGTCCATGTGGAAGATTCAAATTTTAAAATAGACTCGGGGGTCTGCTTTGACTTTTTACAACTTTTTTGAAAAATGGAAAAATTTCATATTTTTTCCGCACCTCCACCCTCGAGAAATGAGCCTAACACGTGTCCTGAGGTGGGTCCCAAAAGAACCATGGCCAAATTCTGCCATCTTACCTCATTTTTGGAAAAAGGAAAATTTTCCAAGTTTTCCCCGCAACTCCGCCCTTGAGAAATGCTTCTGACATGTGTCCCAATGTGGGTCACAATGAAACTGCACTTCCCTTTTTACCTTTAACTCTTTTCTCCCAAAAGGAAAATTTTCCAACTTTCCTCTACGGGTCTGTACCTCCACCTTTGAATACAAGAAGCTTTGACATTTCCCTTTATCGGGCCTGTGAGCCATTTTGATGTTTTTAGTCATTTACATATCAAGGGGGAAAAAAATCCAAATTTCCCCCGATGGTCCACCTCCCCGCCCCTTTGAATTTTCAATCTACCAGGTGTCACCGTTGCACACCTTGAGATGGTAAAAAAAACTTGATATTTTAAATGAGCGGGCGCTCGGCACGTGTCCTATCCTGGTAAAGTTTGTCTGAATGCTTGAAGCTTAGTGGGAGCTATCACGTGTCAATGTGGCTCTCCTTCAAAAACCTTAATGCTTTTAAAATGATTTGACGGGGGCACACTTCCACTTTGGAATTTAACTCCATTCTGCCAAGAAGGCAAAAGATCCAATTTACTTCCGAAGGCCCACACCTCCACCTTTAACTTTGTCAGGTGTCCTTCCATGGGATCAAAGTAAGAATTTTCCCTTCCACTTAAAATTTTTCTTTAATCAAATCCTGGCAGGGCCGTGGGGTAGGTTAAAACTTTTTACCAATGTAGCCAAAAAATAATAAGCTCGAAAAAAAACCCGCCATGCCCCATCCAATTAGAAGAAGCCACGTAAGCACCAAAAGAACCAATCAGATTTGAGCTGGGCCACGAGACCAAATTTTCCTTTTTGCCAAAAAGTAAAAAGTGATAAGTTAAAGCATTCTCCCATCGTTCCCTAACCAACCAAAGGAAGCCACATGACTGTTGAACATTGAGGAATAATTTTGACAGGAAAAAGACACCCGTCAGACCGTCAAAACACATAAATTCACCATTCATGCTCAGAACTTGATTTTTGCTAAGGATAAAAACTTTTTTGAAACAAAACTATGTGGATCATGGTTCCGAGCATATTTTGACCAGGGATTTGGATTTTCAAAGGCATGCAAATATAAATCGATCATTTTCGAGCTTCCACGGTCGAGGAAAAATAGGAAAAATGGAAAAGCCCATGGATTGTGAAGAAATTAGGGCATAAACATGGCAAACTCAAAGACTCCTTCAAGGAGGAATATGACAATAGATTTTGCAAAAAACTCGAGGCATTCAAATGGAAATAAAATCTTTCAAAGCATCCACATCAAGAAATGGAACATTTCACAACACACAAATTAGAGGAAAATTAGGGCAAAATGGTGAGAGGTCAAAATGAGCACCAACATTGGCTCCAAATCAGAGATGGGCACTTCCTGTGAGTGTCATAAGAACAGAGGTAAACCAAGTGCCAAAAACATCCATTGAGAAATGGATTTATCTTGTAGAGTAGAGACATGGAGCCATCTCCCAAAAAATGAAATAAAGAAACCAGTAAAAACAGGTCACCAAGGACCAAAACGAGCAAAAAACACACAAGACAGGGAACAAACAATAAACTATACACTGTACATAAGAAGTTTTCTTGATTCTGTGGGATCAATCCAAGAAATTCTTCAAATTCCTACCATTAACAGGTAGTTCGAGCAATTCACCATCCAAATCCTTTAAAAAGAAGGTTTGTTCACCAATCCTGATATTAATGGAGTAACTGCCCATCCATAATGAGTCAAACTTGCCATGCTTACCTTTATCTTCATGCCTGCTATCCCACAGCAGCACAAGATCTCCAACATTGAAAGCTCTGAGAGTTACCTTCTTATCAGATAGCTTCTTTAGTTTCTCTTTGAACTTTACATGCCTCTGGTGGGATGCCCTTCTCTCTTCATTAAGCTCAATAATCTAGTTAATGCAAGCATCATAAGGACTTACCTCTTGATCTTCCAGCTATTGTATAAACTAATATGAAGATAGTTGGATATGAAGGGGTAGCAGGGCCTGAGCCCCATAAACCAACTCAAATTGACTCTTTCCAGTAACCCTCTTGACAGTGATCCTATCTGCCCAAACAACAAACTTCAACTGTTCACCCCACTTTCTCTTGTTCTTCTCCAATGTTCTTTTGATAATCTTCAGCAAATTTTTATTACTGGACTCAGCTTGTCACTTTCCTTGGGGATTGTAATTGGAGGTATATGTCAATTTTATCTCATACTCTTTACACATTTCCATTAAAGATTTGGCTCTAAAGCTCATGGCATTGTTAGCAATAATCTTGAATGGAACCCCAAACCTGCAGATGATGTTGTTTAGCACAAAATACATGACAACTTGGTGTGTTGCCTTCTTAGTGGGGATTGCCTCTACCCATTTAGTAAAATAATAAGCTACCACAAGGATCCACTTATGGCCATCACTTGAAGGGTCTAAAATTTCACCAATGAAATCCAACCCCCATTTCTTGAATGGAGCTTCAATTGATATAGGTTGCAAAGGAAGGGAGCCTAAAGCTTTCAATCTTCTAGAGAGGTGTTGGCGATTCTCACATCTTCTAACCAAAAGGGTTTCATCCTTGAAGAGATTTGGCAACCAATAACCAGCCCTCAGGATCTTATGTACTGTGACCCTTGCAGTAAAATTCCCCCCCCTAAATTCCTCCATGGAGATCTGTAATTATCTTGGGGGCTTCTTTTTTAGTAATGCATCTTAAGAGGACTCACTTTGGGTTCTTACAAGCTATCCCATGATCAGTGATAACATATTTCTGGGAAGTAAACTTTAGAGCTCTTTTCTAGTTCTTACTTAAATACTCATGGTAGTATAAGTGTATGAGGTAGAAAATTACATCTGTGTACCACTTAGAACTCACCAACCTTTCAAAAACATCTGCTCTTTCTTCTTCTACCTCATTTACCTCAACACTTTGTAAGTTTCTCTCAGCCATAATCTTAGCCAAGCCCAAACCTCTAACCAACTTGGTGGTCTAGATATCCATATCATATTCTTGCAACTTGTTCACCCATCTGCATCTTTTTCTTGAGACTTCCATCTCTGACAAAATTTCCTTCACCATGGTGTGGGGAACATAAGCAACCACTTTAGAACTTAGAATGTAGGGTCTAAAAACCTTTGTTGCTTTTACCAAGGAAAATGCCTACTTTTCCATGATAGTGTACTTCAGCTCAGCCCCCTACAAGGCCTTACTGAAAAAGGCAATGGGCCTTTGAACCCCTTCACCATCCTTCTGAAGCAGGACAGAAGAAATAGTGTTCTTTGAAGCAAAGGAAATTAGCTAGAAAGGCTTCTTATAGTCTGGAGCTGCCAAAACATGGGCATGATTTAATGCCTCCTTGATCCCATTGAAAGCTTGGATGGCAGCCTCCTCCCATTTGTTGACCTAGTCTTTCTTCAGCATGGAAGTGATTGGAATGGTCAACTCAGCAAAGTTTGATATGAATCTTCTGATGAAGTTTATTTGCCCAAAGAAGGACTGAATTCCCTTCTTGGTTCTTTAGATTGGGACCTTTCTCATGGCCTCTACTCTTTCTGGATCAATCATCACTCCTTCTGACATAATGTGACCAAGAAACTTTGCCTTCTGCACTCCAAAATGGCATTTCTTTGGATTGAGTGAAATGCCATATTCTCTACATCTTATTAGCATCTTCTCCAAGTGTAGCAAGTGGTCACTTCTCTTACTAGAAATTATAGTCACATCATCTTGGTAAATTGCAATAAACTCATTGATGTAGCCAGCAAAAGCAACATCCATTTCCCTTTGAAAGGTGGTTCCAGCATTCATCAGACCAAAGGGCATCCTGGCATACACATATGTTCCCCAAGGAGTAGTAAAGGATGTCTTGATCCTTTCTGATTCCTTCACTATGACTTGGTTATAACCAGAAAAACCATCCAAGGTGGAAAGTAACTCAGAACCATTCACTAACTGCAACATGTTCTCCATATTTGGTAAAGGATAATTATCCTTCATTGATGCTCTGTTTAGATTCTTGAGATCCACACACAGCCTCATATCACCATTTTTCTTTTTGACTGGTACAAGGTTTGCAACCCAAGAAGAATAACTTGTGGAATGAATAATCCCTACATCTATCAACTTCTTAAGTTCCTCTTGCATCTTGAGAGATAAGAGTTGATTAACGGGCCTCTGTCTCTGCTAGAATGGCTTTGCATTAGACTCTAAGGGAATATCATGCTAAAACAGGTCCTCTTTGTATGCTTTTAGTTCAGAATAGGTCTAAGCCATGCAATCTTGGTATTTTTTCAACAATTGGATGTATGACTGCTTCTCCTCCTTGCTGAGATCGCTACCTAATCAAATTTTCCTAGGCTTCTCCTTTGTTCCAAGATCATGCTCCACAATATCCCTCAAGGTTGTTATGCATCTGCTAACAATGTGATCAACATTATCAAAATTGGACTCAAGAGAAACCAAGCTTCTAGGAATGGTATTGGTTTTTAGCTGGATGAAGCCCTTGCCAAAAAAAGTTTCCTTTCCCTCTATTGTACATACCATTGGCTCCAAATCAATGCACTGATCAGAAAAATCTCCCTTTTTTTGTAGAAATCTTCTGATCTGAGTATCATCATCAAAAACCTATCAGTGTTTAATATTATCTGGGACAGAGGGTCTTGTTAATACCTCAACCTCATATTCACAATATGGGGACACTGTACAATTGTAAAACCGAGACCCCAACACTACAAGCCTATCTGGTAAATTACTAAACTTTCTATCATGATGCACTATGTTGAATGAATCAAACATCTCAATGAAGTCCCAAACTGCATGTTTGTACTGTTTTATTTGCTGATTATTTGTGGCATACAATTTTATGACTTGTTTTATAATTAATTTTGAGTCTCCTTTGACAATGATTTTATTGACACCATATTTCCAAGAAATTATTAAACCCAACAACAGTGCCTCATACTCAGCAGTGTTGTTAGTGCAGTCAAAGTTGAGTTTGATGGAAAAAAAAAACCTTTCCTAACCAAGAGAAAGTAGAACAACACCAGCACCATTCCCAAACTTGGAGAAAGATCCATCAAACAAAAGAGTCCAAGGAGAGCCTATTGGTTCAAGAAATTTGCATTCCTCAAATCTTGTTCTCCTTTCCATTAGCAAATCCTACAAAGTTATCTGCATCAACACTTGTGTACAATACGTCATAGGATGCATTGTTAGGATCCTCAATAAGGTGCAAAATTTTATTTTCCCCATACAACCTAAAAAGGCTTCCTTCAATTTGAATGGTGGCATAGGACATATCCTTTTGGACACTGCCACCAACACTAGCAACCCATTTGGTTGGGTAGTCAACAATGACAACATCAAGTTTTAAGTTTTTCCTTGGGTAAGCTACAAGTTGTACCACCAAACCATTCACACATCCCACTACTAGCACTTGTCTAGAGTCCATAGTAGTACACTTCCCATATGCTATTGTCACTTTGATATTCAGCTTATTCATAACTTCCAAAGGCATGACATTGCATGATTTCCTTGAGTCAAACATGTAGTTATGCTGCAGTATGTCCTTAATAATCAAAGTGGTGAAGAATGGATCCAAATTTATCTGATAGTCCATCAAGGATGTCCCCAAATAGACCTCAGGTGGTTCATCTAGCTCTTCTGATGTTGGTAGTGCTTCTGGTTCTTCAATGACTAGTGGGATCTCCACAATGTTTATGTTTCTACCTAGGGCAGTCTTCTCTTCTCTCAACCCCAAGTATTCAAATGCTCTCTTTTGTGCTCAGGAATCCTAAGTAAATCAAGTATTGGAATAGAGACTTTTATTTGACTTAACACTTGGGCAATATCATATGGAACATCTTTGTCAAGGCAATGTTGGAAGGAAAGCCAATACACTCATTAGGTGGTACAAGATTTTTGACAACTTGGGCATGAGGAGGGGTATGATTTTTTTTGGAACTACAGTGCTTTTGGTAGCTACCTCTTTATGAATGTTTGAAAGTAAGGGAGATTTTGGCTTGGCTTGAGGCCATGTCCCTTTGACAACCTTACTTATTGTATTATATTCCTTCTCTTGAGCCACAACAACATTCATCAGTAACTACCTGTCTTCTTCAGATGGAATTCCTCCATCATACTTATTTATCATTACAGCCCTTAAATATTCAAAATCATTATTGGAAAATTCAAAAGCTTGTACAATATCTACTTCTAAAGTATGAGAAGGAGGAAGAATAGGTAATTTATGAATGTAGTCCTAAAAAGTAGCAGCAATCTGGGCTCTTATCACCTCGGTTGAAGTTGCCCCTTGTTGTGAGCTTGTGGAGCAACCCATCATGCAGAAATCATCATCATTTTCATCAGATTCTTCCTCTTCTTGCTGATCTTCTTCACACGGAGCATGAGGCATGAAACATTTGTCACACCAATCAATGACATATGTCTCTTCCACCACATCAACTCTAGCGGTCAGAGGATTAGGTACCATTCTGTTATCCCTACCTTGGGACTATCTATTTCCAAACCCAATAGGTCCCTTTCCTCTGTCATCAAATCTTTGGTGATTTTTGAGTCTGTCTTGGCCTTGCGGCTTGTGTTGGCCTTGTGAGCTCTGCCCAATTCCCTTCTCAGCCCATGCTAATTTGTAGGAAATTTCTTTGACATCCCCTACAAAATTCTTCACAACTTCTTCCAAATCTACATCCTTTCTTGTTTGGGGTTTTTCTGGGTTAACTAGCTTTACACCCTCCCTCTTTGGAGGTTTTCCAATTTCATTGATGTTGTTTTCTATTTGCAGAGCCATGGTGAAGGCCTGCTGCAAATTTGTGGGGTTTTTTTCTCTTAAGTAATATTCAGCCTTTTTATCAAATGAATCAGTATATTTGATCAAACATGAATCATCACATGACCTTAACCTATCAAGAAGTCTCCTCAAGGTATTATTAAACCTTGTGTTGAAATCATGTACTGACTCATTAAGATTATTTTTTATGTTTTCAAATTCTGTCAAAAGAAACCTAGGGTTAGTTCTATCACCATACTGCAATCTAAATGCATTGCTCATCTCAGTCCACGAATCAATAGAGTTATTTGGCAATGCTTTATACCAATCCCTAGCATCCTCTTCCAAGGTATGGATAAACTACTTGATATATACATATTCATGTTCAATTTCAAAATCTTCCATCATATTGATAAAAAGATTAAGATGCTGATCACCAGTAATAGCATTGTTTCCTTGGAACTTTGGCATTCTGTTCCTTACATCTTGAGGAACTGCATTTGGATATCCCACCATTCCCACAAAATTTATAGGTTCAAAAGTGTTTACAACAAAAGGGGGTCTGGGAGGGGGGTAAGGCCATGTTTATTTGAGAAGGTGACCCCGAAGGGGTGACGAATTGATGAGGGGCAGAGGGTCCTTAGAATACAGGAGTATAATTTTCAAAATAGAGATCCCCCAAAGGCCTTGTCTCTTGGAAATCTATATCAACCTCAGAAAAGACAGGAGCAGAGTGTGAAGAAAACCTTTCAAAATCAAATGAAGGCCCCTCTCCAGCTAGAGAGTTCAATTCCATAAAAGGCTACCTAATTCAGAGTCACTTGAATGGCAGTCTCAATGATAGGCTGATCACTTTCATCAATGGAGATCCCTCTCCTTGTCTGTTGATCTCTAATAGCTCTCCAGGATTTTATTCCTTCTGATTTTTCTTTTCCTAGCTCTAGAAACAATGTCCTAGCAAGATCCCTAGCAAAGAAAGATCTCCTTCCTTCCAGTTTTGCCAATATTAGTAAAAAATCTGACTATGACAGAGTTTTAAGACACTGGAAATCATTAAAAATTCAGATCAATAAG
Source organism: Taxus chinensis (assembly GCA_019776745.2). NCBI lineage: Eukaryota > Viridiplantae > Streptophyta > Pinopsida > Cupressales > Taxaceae > Taxus > Taxus chinensis. The sequence goes on from CM034147.1 coordinate 812,054,024, forward strand.
GATTCTCCACTAAGGATTTCCACCTTAGTTGTGCTTATGCACTAAATATGATTTGCCAAATGTCTATCAATGTTAAAAACTAGAAATTGAAATATTTTGGCTTTTTCTTGCCCATATTTATCAAAGGAAATCTAATGCACTAGGTGTGAACACTGAAAGAATTGTACACATCACTTGGAGCATACAAGAAATGTTTTACCATGGTTTGAATGTGAACTGTGATCAACTAGTTCCCCGGGTAACGACACCACTTACGTGTTGGTATCCAAATTGATTCTCCCTCAAAGTCTAAGTAGCATCACTGGTTTGACAGGAAACTTAGAGACAGATTAGATCATGACGAGTTGTTTTGTATCCGGGGATGAGATCTAACTAGCCCTTTGTCACTCAAATGTGGAGAAATGGATATCACCCTTAAGAGGATTTGATCTATTCTCACTATTTTAGGTTGTGCCTTTGAACCAAGGTAAGAGAACCTATTTTGTAACCTCTGTTTATTGAAGAACATGATGAATCCTTCTTTTGCATAAATTTTGTAGAGAAGACCTTGGGAAAATAATGATCAACACACCAGATCTGACTCTCATGAGTTGTCACTTCCAGATCATGGAGATATTTTCACAACAAGGAAAAGGTTACTAAAGACATTTGAGACCCTGATTGTTGGTGCATGTGTTGGTAACAGAGATTATGCATTTGTGTGCATACAGGACAAACAGGGGTAGTACAATTTGGATTGGTTGTTTTTGAATGAATTTTTGGTGGGAGGTGGGGCAGGGTGAACTTGATTCACCAGATCCTTGAGGAATCTTTACAAAATGGAAGGTTAAACCAACAGAATACCACAAAATGATTAAAATGTTTCTTTAGCTAGAATATGTGCTTCAATGGAGGCCCAGATTATAACTCTTACACACAATCTTTGAGATTCTATCATGAAGACTTGAGCTAGAAAATTCAAAAAAGCATGAAGATCTAAGCCAAATCACGCCTAAGGTACACCCAAAGGCTTACAGACAATCTCTTTCAACAGATGAAAGAAAAGTGATTTTAAATATTTTATTCCAATCCCAAATTAAAGCTCTTCAAATAAATGAAATTATAGATGCCACTAAATTGTCACAAGGATTGAGGCATGTGTGATTGACTCAAATTTCATACAAGATTGTAACAGAAACAAGAAGAACTGCTTGCATACATTAAGAATTAAAACCAACACATTTTACTCAAGACAACACAGAAAAACTCAAATTTGACTAAGTCTCTTAGCAGGGGAAAGTTTATAGAATAGTATCAGAGTTTGTCAATGGCTATACACTTGCAACCACCTTGACACAATAAAACTTAATATAAAAATAGATAACCAAGTTTCTCAAACGGATTCTCAAAAAGACAGGGTTTGTCAAATTTTCCTCTTGGGAATTTTATTCATCCTCTAACACTCCAACCTCCAACCCTTTGCATGAAAAATTTGTGCCATTTATAACATTTACAACAGAACCCCTTTCCCCCCAGAAACCTAGACATTGAATGCACCAATGCTCACCATGATCACAATAGTGATTTCTGAGATCAAATTTACAAATAGTCACTAGGTGCTCGAGGGGGAAGATCTCTTTGAATATCTCCCGCATTCAACTCCTTCCTCTGATAGATCACTCTTTCTTCAATTCACCAACCACTTCCACCCCAAATTTGGCTCCTTGCATGCTTGGGAGAAGAAAAACGGAAAATCCGACTGGGCTCGGTAGTCAGAATATTTTAATGGTGAAAGACCTCTTCCAGATATCACCACCAAACTTAGATATTAACATTAACTCCCTTCTCTACCTAGCATGTAAAAAAACCAAGAAATCATTAAGACTTGCACTTCCAAGAGCATTTCAGTAAAAATGGGGGGAAAATCAGATTCAGATACACATCTGTCATTGATCTTTTCTTTGAATTATGGTCGTTTACATGGAATATTCAAATTTAAAAACAAACTTGAGGGTATCCTCTGACTTTTTACAACTTTTGGTAAAATGGAAAATTTTCATATTTTGGTCCGCACCTCCACCCTCGAGAAATGAGCCTAACACGTGTCCTGAGGTGGGTCCCCAAAAGAACCTGGCCAAATTCTGCCATCTTACCTCTTTTTGGGAAAAAGGAAAATTTTCCAAGTTTTCCCCACAGCTCCATCCTTGAGAAATGCTTCTGACACGTGTCCCAATGTGGGTCTCAGCGGAACTGCACTTCCCTTTTTACCTTTAACTCTTTTCTCCCAGAAGGAAAATTTTCCAACTTTCCTATGCGGGTCTGCACCTCCACCTTTGAGTATAGAAAGCTTTGACTTTTCCCTTTATCGGGCCTACAGGCCATTTTGATGTTTTAGTCATTTACATATCAAGGGGGAAAAAAACCAAATTTCCCCGGCCCCGATGATCTGCCTCCCCGCCCCTTTGACTTTTCAACCTGCCAAGTGTCACCATGGCGTACCTTGAGATGGTCGCAAAACTTTGATATTTTAAACAAGCTCAAGCTCACCACGTGTCCTGGCCCGGTAAATTTTGTCTGAATGCTTGAAGCTCAGAGGGAGGCACCACGTGTCAATGCGGCGCTCCTTCAAAAACCTTAAGGATTTTAAAATTATTCGGCGGGGGCACGCTTCCTTTTTTGAATTTAACTCCATTTTGCCAAGAATGCAAAACATCCAATTTTCCTTCAAAGGCCCACACCTCTACCTTTAACTTTGTCAGGTGTTCTTTTGTGGGATCAAAGTAAGACTTTTCCCTACCACTTAAACTTTTCTTTAATCAAATCCTAGCTGGGCCGCTGGGTAGTTCCAATTTTTATGTGAAAGTAGCCAAAAAATAATAAGTTAAAAAAAAACCCGCCCCACCCCATCCAATTGGAAGAAGCCACGTAAGCACCAAAAGAACCAATTAGATTTGAGCGGGGCCACATGACCAAATTTAAACCAACAAAAGGAAGGCACGTGACTTCTGAACACTGAGGAATAATTTTGATAGGAAAAAAGACAATCATCAAACCGCCAAAACACAGAAATTCATCATTCATGCTTAGAACCTGATTTTGCTAAGGATAAAAACTTTTTTGAAACAAAACTATGTGGATCATGGTTCTAAGCATCTTTCGACCATGGATTCTGATTTTCAAAGGCATGCAAATATAAATTGGTCATTTCGAGCTTCCATGGTCGAGGAAAAATAGGAAAAATTGCAAAGCCCGCGAATTGTGAAGAAATTAGGGCACAAATAGGGAAAACTCGGAGACTTATTCAAGGAGGAACATGAAAATGGATTCTACAAACAACTCGAGGCATTCAAATGGAGATAAAATATTTCAAATCATCTACATCAAGAAATGGAATGTTTCACAACATGCAGATTAGAGGAAATTTAGGGCAAAATGGTGAGAGGTCAAAACGAGCACTAATAGAAGTCACTTTGTAAGCTAAAAATCACTTTTAGTCCCACATGGAGAACCCAACTTTGAAAAAGGAAATGAAATGATTCAAAATGAGGTTTGAGTATTAATTTTTATATCAAATTTTTCTAATCTATTTTCTATAATTACATGTTAATTTATTTTCTTGAATGATATCTTATAAGGATGAAAACCTCCAAGTGTTGAAGATTGGGGTTTAGGGTACAAACATAGAATGTCACGAACAAAATGATCTTTTATTCAACGTACACACAAGAATTTTACACCGGATATTATATAGCCATTACAATAGGAATCCAAATTCTTAATTAATAGGAAGAACTAATAGCAAATGGCCCATAAATAAATGTCACGGGAATAACAAAAACATTATTGTTACATAACAATAATGTACCAACTAAAAAACTAGTTTAATTTTACTAACTCACTCTTTACAAATCGATAAAAACCATTGTAAATACTAAATTCCTAACATTCCTCCCTTATTGTTTACATAGGAAGATAACACAAATGAAAAAATTAAAACAAAATCTTATCCCTTTGGATAATTTTAGGTCTTCATACTACTGGCTTGGATCTTGCATTTTGGATCTTGTTGTACATTACTAATCCACTTCACCATGGTGAATCGCTCACCGGATGATCACACTTCAACCAATACACCTACATACATGAACTCAACAGTTCCCACTTTCATTTCTAGTGAATTATCTTTCACCAGGTCATCAATGAAGAAGTCTGGTAGTTGAAGAATCTCAACAGTCAGAGGATCACTCTAGTTCATCTACCCTCCTACACAATTGTTCTCAAAATACAAATGCACATTCTAATCTTTTTAATCATAATATGGGAAGGAAACCACACACCATTTTACTATGCACACACCACACAATTCAAAAACAGATGCCACCATCAGAAAATGTAGCTCCGTCATTTGCGAATGATGAGAGGAGTTGATCACCCTCTTTCCTCTGTTACCTTTGACCTCCAATGTGATGCTAATAACTTAGCTTGATATAGCTTTGAAGCTTTTTATGTATTAGCATATTTTCAAGCATTGACATTTTTGTGGTTGATTTGTTTGTGGTTCAGTATCTCCTTCATATCCTACTTCAATATTTTCAATGATTATTTTATCCTAGTACTTTACATACTGGTTTTTTACGTTCCAACGATAATACATGCTTGAGGAAATTTTTTTATTTTTATAATATTTTGACTTGAATCATAAAAATAACTTTAAAAATAACTATATTAAAAGTCCTAAAATCACCTATATGACTTTGACTCTCTTATTTTGATCAATTATTTGAAACAACATAATACTGTAATAATGAAAACAAACAACTCTACAAACTTTTGACTTGACACAAATGACATTTGACAACTATTACATATAAAACTAAGATAAATCAAAATTTCTTTAATTTCTAATATAACTAATAATATTAGACATGTATTAGAAATTTAGATGACCACTATAAACAAAATCTATAAGACTCAAACTCTATTTAAAAGTAAACTTGATAAGAATCTAAAAACATTCTATGAATTAATGAAAACACTTTTAAAAATAAACATGGCAGAGTAGTGGATGCATCATTTGCCTTGGTTGGATAGGAGAGAGATTCAATGAAAGTACTCGAAAATTTTATCAGTATGTGGAGTAACTAAATGCAACATTTTTTTTTTCAGATGCAACAGTCCATGTCACTCCAGCTGCTTCAACCTCTAATAATGTGTCGTTGCACATAATCAATTCCCAAAAGTTCACCATGATATATAACTCAAACTTGCATTTATAGAAGGTTGAAACTTTTAATATTTTATGGTCGCGCCAAATGCACAAGTGTTTGAGGTCCATCGTCTAGCTGATAATAATACCAAAGCAAATCTAAAACACTGTCCAATATTGATACTACTTTTCTAATCAAATCATGCAGAATCAATGAATGAATTGATCACTCATTGAGTCATTATAAAACATTATATGAACTCTAATGGATTACGAACCTACGCATTTTTTTATTCACAATAAATATTTTATGAGTCTGAATCTTCAGAAAAAAGATATAGGGCTCACTAGATCAGAACCTCGGGCATAATATTAAAATTCATAGACTACACGTTAGGGTTGGGATGTTAGGATCCGTCCAGTGAATAAATCAATTTCTATCAAAAGAATCTCAATTCAGGTTAAATTTATCTGATACCATAGGAAGGTATAAACACAAAATGTCATGAATAAAATGATCTTCTACTAAACATACACATAGGAATATTACACTGACTATTATATAGCCATTACAACAGGAATCCAACTTACTAATTAATATGAAGAACTAACAATAAATGACCCATAAATAAATGTTATGGGTATAACTAAAACATTATTTTTATAAAACAAAAATGTAATAACTTAACTACTAGTTTTATTTTTCCAACTTAGTATTCACACATCAGTAAAAACCCGTCTAAATACTAAATTCCTAACATGTGAATGAAAACTTCTCATGTTTGTCAGGTGGATCCACCTGGGATTCACTATTGTGCTATAGTTCAGGATTCTAATTGTTACAAGGTTCGTTTTAATATATAGGGCATGATTTGGGTTTTTTCATATTTATTACATCTAGGGCATCATCTTCATGTCTTATTTTCATGGTTTTGTGTGTTTGGTCAGCCAAAAATTAGTTGAGATTCACTTCTAATAGTTTTGTGACGTATTTACATCCATTTTCATGGATTTGACATCCATTTCAAGTGTGATATGAACATTTGGAGATTTCGGGATCATTTGTAAGGGTCTTCTAATAGGTGGAAAATTCTAAGGAAAAGGAAATTACAGTGTTATTAAAGCATTGATCCTTGCCAACCTATGAAAGAGATCAACTCTTTATGCCAGTGGAAAAATCACCTTAGGTTTATCAAAGAAGAAATAAGACTCCAGAGAAAGGAAATATGAATGAGAAATATTAGAGAGCTCCCCTATAGATGAACTGATTTTCATGTAAGAACTAATTACAAGGAGTCAAAGAGAGTTGCAACATGCTATGAGATAATCTCAAAGGGAAATTCATAGATAATTGCAATGTGTATTGATGGGATCTCAAAGGGAAATGTATAATGCATTGATAAGCTCAACCATGGACTTTTCTAAGGCTCTACATGGACACAATATATCAGCAAACTAAGGAGAAACCAACAATGGTGAAGGGATATCATATTGACTAGTAAGTTCCTCCATAAAACTTCCACCTCAAATATTCAAGGTGAAGGCTCTTTAGAAAGAGGAACAACTAATTGAGTTAAATCCTCCAAGCGACATTTAGTACATAGAAGCATGGCATGAAGAGTATGTTTCCCTTAATTTCGGAGTTATATACATGTTTTCCTTGAGGTTTTACTACCAAGTGAAGAATACTAAAGGTACAAGAAAGAGTAGAAGATTTCAATAAGAGAAGCAAATGAGAGACGTACAATAGACGTTATGAAAGGTAACTCTTCCTTTTTATGATGGATCATATACGTGTTTAGATAGATCGTGGCTACAAAAGTTAGATATAGATATTTTTCAATGAATCTCATGTATGAGGAATGTTAAAAATAGGGTATAAAATATGTTAAAAAAATCCCACATAGATTCTCAATATTAGAAATGAAAATGCAGAAAGATATTATAGATCTGAAATAAAAGTGCAAAAATAAAAAGGATATAACACAGAGACAATATTTAACGTGGTTCACCCAGTTTGGGAAATGTCCACCAAGAATCACTTGCTCAGATTTAATTAAAATCCACCTCTTTCTCTCAATACAATACCCAGATCTGTTTTGAGCTATATGCTCAATAAACTCTCTTGAATTCACACTTGAACTCACACACATCTACAATGGTATGTATAACCTATCAAAAGAACTAAAGTACATCAATAAAAAATTGTTAAGTAGTTCTAAAATATTGTGGGTACCAAAAACATGATCCATAACTCCCCGATAAACTGATGTGTCAAAAATTCCACCCATATTAGAAAAACACCTTTCTAAAAATATTAGTCACAATTTTCAAGACCAAAAAAAAAATTCTCAGCGGCTGCTCCCATAAACCTCTGCTAGTGAGGGTTGCCACCCCTGAACCCGAGTGAGAAAACTATGGAGAGTGTATAGTACTTTTAGTGTACAATATTCAACACTTCCGCACATGTAAACAAGCTCCACAGTATAAAAATCTCCCACTTGGAGACTGGTTTTCCTCTAAGAAAGTTTCTTAACCCTTCACTGTCATTCATCAAGACCAACCAAATTTGAACACAACTTCAGTTTCTCCATTATGAATACTTTTATCATCATATCTATAGGATTGTGAATGGTATGAATCTTCTCCAGATTCATCTTCTCTTCCTCCAAATTCGTCCTAATCAAATGGTACCTTAACTGTATATGCTTCACCCTTGAGTGAAAAGTAGAGTTCTTCGCTATATGAATAACACTCTTACTATCACTTTGTAACTTATCTTCCTTCTTCTTAAGCCCCAAATCCTCAAGAAATTTTTGTAACCAAATCATCTCTTTACTTTCCTCTATGGCAAAAACATACTAAGCCTCTGTGGTTGAAAACTCCATTAGCTTCTATAGTCATGAAATCTAGTTCACTATTGTCCCACCTAAATTGAAAATATAACATGTCGTGTGCATCCTGCTATCTACATCTCCATCCATGTCTAAATCTACATAACCACATAAAGTGGTATCCGATCCACTATAGCCTAAAATTTTTCCAATGCTCCCTCTCAAATACCGAATGATCCTCTTTACTTCTTTCCAATGATCTTTACCTGGATCGCTCATAAATCTACTCATAGCTCCCATTGCATGGGCAATATTAGGCATAGTGCACACCATGGATTACATCAAACTTCCAACCATTGATGAGTAAGGTACCTTTGACATCTAGTTTGTATATTGGTATGTCTTGGGACACAACTCCTTCGATAACTTGAAATGGCTTGCCAAAGGAGTCCTAACAAGTTTAGCATTATGCATATTAAACCTCTCTAGGAACTTCTTAATGTACACTTCTCGACATAAAGTCAACTTTCATTCCTTCTTATCCTTATATATCCTCATACCAAGGATTTGTTTGGCTACCCCAAATATTTCATAGAAAAGGAGTAATGTAGATGCTTCTTGAGTACTTTATTTTCCTTCATGTTTTTATCGGCAACCAATAGGTCATCAACATACAAGCACATGATAATATAAGTACAACCCAAAAAAATCTTTATATAGAAAAAATGTTCAGAACGACATCTAATATAACCTTTCTCCATCATGAAGCTATCAAATTTTATATACCAATAACGTGGAGCTTGTTTGAAGCCATATAATCTCCTCTTCAGTTTTCACACCATCTCCTCTTTACCTTTGAAATCATTGCACTCTAGATGTTGCATCTATAGATCCTCCTCCAAATCACCATGGAGAAATTCAGTCTTTACATCTATCTACTCTAAGTGCAAGTATTCTACTGCCACTATTCCAAGAACAATTCTAATAGAAATCATTTTTTTACAGGAGGAAAAATCTCATCAAAATCTATACCTTTTTTCTGTGCAAACATCTTGACCACTAACCAGGTCTTATATCTTTTATTTCCTCCTTCTTCCTCTTTAAATCTATACACCCACTTATTATCAAATGCTTTTTATCCTTCGGGTAGCTTCATCATATCCCATGTCTGGTTATCTATGAGAGCTTGATGTTCCTCATCCATGGTGTGCTCCCACTTCTTCATGGCATCTACATGTATTGCTTCATCAAAGATGTCTAGATCTCCATTGTCAATAAGTAATAAATAGTAAAGAGAAGGAGAAAAAAATTCAGGTTCTCTTTTTACCCTAGAAGACCTTAATATAGGAGTTTGGTGTTCCCATTGAGTAGGTTCCTGAACTTATTCATGTGTCACTTTCCCATACAGAAGATCCTCTACCATTGCATATTATTTCTTGGATTCTTCCATGTTTTCCTACAACTGTTGCTTATACATATCCTTCTCATTAAAGAACACATCCCTATATCAAATAATTTTCTTGTCCTTAATACTCCAACATTTATAGATCCAAAGTCATCACCATCATAACCAATAAAAGTACATTTTTCTTATTTAGACTCTACCTTGGTCCTATCATCCTTTTCTATATGAATTAACACCTCACACACAAATATTATAAGAAATGAGTAATCAAATTTCATACCAGACCAATCCTCCTTAGTTATGGCTCCATCCAAGCCACTTGAGAGTCCTCTAGCTACGAAGTAGATAGTTGTGCTCACTATTTATTCGTAAAAAGAAAGAGGAAGTCCTATATGTAACCTCATGCTCCTAGCTTATTCCATTATTGTCTTATTCATCCTTTCTGACAGTCCATTCTAATGCAGAGTATCTAGAATTGTCTTATTCTTGTAGATTCCATTCTTACAAAAATAATCATCAAACTCATTTCTCCAATACTCCCCTCTGTTATCTGACATGATAAATTTTACATTAATACTTGTTTCATTATCTACCAAGGCATTTCATTTAAGAAAAGTGTCAAGTACATCAAATTTATTTCTAATACAATATACCAAAACTTTCCTTGTTGGATCATTCGTAAAATTTACATAATAATTTGAAGCCCCAAGAAATGATACATCATCTGACCCCCACACATCACAATGTACTAGTTGTAACTTACTCTCTTTCTCCATAATTACAACCTTGAAAAATAGTAAACACTTTTTTCCCCATATACGCAGCTCTCATAGATATCCAATCTTATTTCTATAAATCCAGGTAAATTAGTCTTTATAATCTACATGACCTTATGGCTCATACAACTAATCCTATAGTACGACATGTGTTATCCATGTCTAAAGCCATAATATTACAAGCATTAGTTCTATCAATGGTTAAATAAAAGGTTTCATTCTTCTTACCTCTTACCACCACAAGAGCAGCCTTGGTAACCTTCCAAGAGTCTGTTGTACATATCACAGTGCAATCATCATTTCCCAACTGCCCCGTTGATACCAAGTTTAGTATTAATGTAGGAAAACGTTTAACATCCTTCAACAACAATATATTTCCATTCTACATATTAACCTGAATAGAACCTTTTCCAACTATACTACAAGGCTCATCATTATCAAGAAAAACATTCCTAAAATACCCTTGAGCATAATCAACAAAATAATGCCTATGTGGAGTAGCATGGAAAGAAGCCTCTGAATCTAAAACCCAAGATTCAACGATATCATGCAAAGAAAGATTCAAATCATCCTAGAAAACATTACCTGTTGCCACATTCACCTCCTTATTTTCTTCATGTTGTTTATTTTTTTCCCGAAGCTCCCAAAAATACTTCTTTAGATGCCCATGCTTTCCACAGTGCCAACATATAATCTAGCTTTTGGATTTTGACATTACACAGTCTTTTGATTATCCAAAAATTCCTGTAGTATTTTATCTCCCTCTAGTTTTTACCGTTTAAGTATTCCTGGAAATAGAATATTCCTTAGAGATTTTTCTTCACATTTCCACACTTAGAATCACCCCTACAATTTCCTCAAACTTCAAATTCTAATTAGTTGGAACCAATTTTCTTAGCATCATTACCAGGCTATTCCAACTCTCAGGTAAGGAGGACAAAATTAATAAAGTCTTAAATTCTTCCTAAAATTTTATTGTAACTGAAGCTAACATATTCATTCAAATTATCTATGACTTAACCATTCTCAAACATATTCATATTAATAAATGTTTTCATTAAAAAATATTGTTAAAGCTAGACAATTTTTCATATAACATCCTTTATCCATCAATAAGTTCTTTTGTATTATTTTCCTTTGAAATATGAAATAATAATGAATATGCGAGACATAGTTGGATTATCCCAAGTTCCTTCCTATCAAGAAAATCCCATTTCACATCCATCATTCTTGAGGGTTTTTTCCATTTTTCAGACATCGAAATATAAAGATCCTTCTAATAAAGGGAATCTTCCATCTGAATCTTCCAAAGACTATAATTCTACTAATTGAATTTATCAACGTTTGATCTTCCATCATCCTCCATAGCTCCAACTTAAGAAAAAAATTCCCTGTGATTCAAAACATCAGCTAACCAAACCAAGCTTTAATACCAATTGTTAGAAAATAATTTATAAAATATGCAAAATAATCCCACATAGAATCACAATAATAGAAACCAATATGTAAAAAGATATTAAAAATTTGAAATAAAACTGCATAAATATAAAGAACATAACACAAAGACATTATTTAATGTGGTTCACCCAATTTGGGAAATTTCCACCAACAATCACTTGCTTGGGTTTTATTACAAGCCAAATCTTGCTCCTAATATAATACCCATATTTGTTTGGAGTTATATGCTCATAAAACTCTCTTGAGTTCACACTTGAACTCACACACATCTACAATGATATGTCTACCCTATCAAAAAATATTAATAGGTAACTTATTAAGAAGTTTAACAATACCATAGGTTCAAAAACCATGGGCCCAAACAGCCCCATAAACCTATGGGTCAAAAATACAACCCATATGAGAATAACACGTTTCCCAAGATAGTGACCACATTTACTGAGATATTAGACACATTTTTTTAGGCCAAAAAATCATACTGCGGAGATTGTATAGTAATTTTAATGTATAGTATTCAACACTTCCACACATGAAAACATGCTCCACAACATAACAAGGAAGAAGCCCTCAAATTTACCACTTTGCATTTGGAATGAGTATCACATGAATGATGGTAACATGGGTTGATCACGCAAGGGCATGGTTCTTCCACAACCATTGAATAATTCAATCAATGTCTACCAAATAGGTTTATGGAATAGATTCAGTGATCCATTTGAGAGAGTTAACTCAACTCAAGAAAGAAGAAATTATTTACAATTACATTTATAAGTTTCAGACACTTGCATTGATGGTACCAGATGTAAGTGAAAGAAGACTTGTGTTATTTTCTATTGAGGGAATAACAAAACCACTTAGAGGCATGTCCAAAGGTTTTAGCCCTCTTTTTGTACAAGGATATATAAAGTCTTTAGATCTTGAAACATTAGCTTCAAATAATAAAAAATATATCTTTTGTACAACCTAGGACTATACCTTATGGAAAACATTTAAATGCACCTTTTAGGTAGAAAAAGGACTCATTTAGAAAACCAAAGAGAACTCAAAATAGTGAGCAAGGGATAACAACTATTGGAAAATAATGTAAGTCAATTCAAGATAAATTTGATCCAAAAAATTTGTTGAAAAATATTAAGATAATAGATTTGAAAAATGAGTTTAGGAGGAAAACTTTATGTTTCAACTATAGGGACCCATGGATATCTAACCTTTGTTTTATTGGTAAAGGGTCAATCCATTACATTGAGGTATTTTTAGGTGAGGAAGATGATGGAGAGAGTGTTGATCCAAAATAAGTTGAATATCAAGTAAAGGAAGAGAAAGTGGTTCTCACGGGTGTCACACTTTCTATGTTATGTGTAACACCTAGTTACTATACATTCCGAGTTAGAGGATTTCTCCAAGGATAAAGGCTCACCATGTTGATAGATTGTAGAGATACACATAAATTCATTGATGAAATTCTCATTAATAGGATGATATTGAAGATGGAAGATTTATAAGGGTTCAATGTGACCATAGTAGATGAATACTCACTGTCATGCATAAATAATATCCCACAACTTTAGATCACTTTAGAACGAAATATGGTAAGAGATTATTTTTAAGTAATTGGTATTAATGAGATGAATGTAATGCTTGGATTACAATTGCTTTTGTATTTGGGTTAATTTAATCAAATCCATTAAACTAAGGAATTGAAATTCAAGGTGCAACAAAAATAAGTTATTCTACAAGTTTTTAGAAATGTTACTCCTCAAAATGTGATAACAAAGAGTATGGAAATATGTTTTAAAGGAGAGAAGAATGCATGGGTTTCACATTATGTGGTAAAAAATGGATCCTTGTTTTATCAAAATAGTTCTATCATGATGATATTCAACCTGTTTTGGACAAGAATGCTTGGGATTTTATACATCAAAGCTAAGATATCATGAAGGAAAATGAAATTAATATCTTGATGACACTCCAAGGTATGAGAGGAATGGTAACATGTCATATTTATTATTGCATGTTAGAAGCACAATGTATCGAGAGGTGGGGGTGAATCAATCCTACCACAATTTTTACTTCATTTACAAATTCATACATTCATTAATTCATTCATCCATTTAACATTCATAATAACATGTGCATATTACATGTGTATTAAGCATTCACAAGAACATGCAACAAGTAAGAAGACACATGAATGCCATATATAGGTTGGAAAACCTCAGTGGGAAGAAAAACCACTGAAACCTTTCTTATATTACGCAAAGAAAATATATTTAGTGAATCACCAACTTCACAATGAGTATCAACCCCTAGTTTAGTAGATCACCAACTCTATAAGGAGCACGAATCACTAATCTAGTGAATCTCCAACACCACGGGGAGGATACAACCCCATAAGATGACTAAGCACTAAAGCCACATGAATATGCTAATGTATAAAAAAAATTCTTAAATGATGGAGATCACAATTTCAGCTCACATCACCTTCAAACCCTTGTTCAAACTCTAGGTCTTCAATCTCTCTCAAAATAACTCTTTCTTCACTTCTCAAAGATTCAAATTCTTGCACAAATGCTTGATGTCCTTATTCAAAGTATCACAAAGTTGATCAGATCTCAATGTATGCCCACACACCTACAAAATTCTCACACCTACAAAACTCTCACACATAGGCCACAATTCTAGCACACACACCAGTAGCTCCAGAAAGCGCCCAAAGCAATGCTTTGATAAGATTCTTCTTGATTAAAGTTCAAAATAAAAAATTAACCTCATTTTTCATAACAAATAAATCATAAAAACATCCGATATTATTTTAATAATAGCTACAAGTGACCCATATGGGCCAGCCTAGTGAAAACCCTTCTTCCATGCACAAAAAATCTCCTAATCCTACAACTATTTTTCTTCATGATTTAAAATTAATAAAAAATGTTTAAAATAACATTTAAAATTTATATATGGTTGCAATTATCGTAAACCAATCAAATTATTTCATTTAATGGGTCATGTGGCTCATTGCCTTCACGAAACACCAGTTTCTAACACCTTATCTTCACCTTTTAGATTCAACATCATCAAAGAATATCTCAAATATGTAATTTGACCAATTTATTGAAATTAAAGAACATGTATAACACTTCTACACAAGGTATAGCTCATGAAACATTCAATGGTTCAAATCACATCAACTTTGGACTTCAGCAAATAAAGTTTCCTTAAATTAATTTTCAAAAAGCAACTGGTTAAGACCTCTCTAGACACTTATAAAACCACAGTAAAGGATAAATTTTATTCCAAATTTATCTCTCTTCACATTCCAGGTGATATAAATCATTACCCAATCCATTTCATGTAATAACTAACTCAAACATTCAGTAAAAGCGGTTTTATGCTTACCAACCAAAAATCATCTTGTCTAAAAATTGACCTAGAAACCATATCAAACCTCATCATAATGAATAAAACTATATATAAATATAAATATCTCTTGATTATTTTATTGAGACAATGTTAATCAGCTCCTAACTCCTCATGTAGCTCCTAAAGTGTTCATTTTACTCAAGACTATTTTTAACTTCCCCAAAACTACCCTTTGACTAGTCAACTTAAATGAAGCACACTTGACAACATAACTAGATCACCATGTCTTGAAAAATATTTTAACATCAATATAAACTTATATACATCACACAGTGGCCATTTTGTTTGCAACTCCATTCAACAACCTTGTCCCAAACTTAACATCTTCAGAAGTTGACCTATTTGAGTTGGGTCCACTCATCACCATAACCTATACCATACCTTTCCAGAAATATTAAGGATTCCTATACATGTTCAAATAATCATACATCCACTATTAGGAAATTATGGTTAGTTAAGAATCAAATCTCACAAACCACCTTCAAACTTTGGTTTCAAACTCATAAATAATTATTTACCTTCTTAAAATTCGTTCATAAAAACATGAAAATAAAATGACCTATTTAATTTTTTGAAACCATATAAACTAAATTTAGAAAAAACCCTAAAATCCACTAAGTCCCATTAAAAGCAAACAATTAAGGGTAAGCATCAGTAGTTGTAACTCAAGCTAGAAATGCTTTTCTTCTGGACCCTGTTTAACCAAAAACATCATAACTTATGAAAAATTCATCAAAATAACTCCAAATGTTTTCTCAGGACTCGAGGAAACCCCTATAATTCATCCCTAATCAACATAAATCCATGGATAACTCTCCATTTCTCCAATCTATCTCGTTTGCATAGCATCCACTTATGGTTTTACACTTTAGAAGCTAGGGTCAACTAAAAAAACGTCATAACATGTCATGAAAGTACTTAAAATGGTCCTTAAATACCTGATACATTGTGAATCAAGTTCCTACATAAATCCATGATCTCATATAGCTCCACAACTCACTCTTAAGCTATCTAACATCCCTACCTAGTCTAAGTAAGCACCTGAATCATAGTCACCAACTTGTATTTGCACCTTGAATCTGATATGAGTGCCCAAGAAATCTGAAAAAAATGTTCTCAATTATGATAAAATTCTTCTTAAGTAACCAAGAATATCATACCACCATACATTGTCATCTACGTTAGCTAGATCATCTGAATAGGCTTATTAAAACAAGCCATCCTCACTGAGTCATCATGTGTAACCGTGAATACCTCTTAATATCCATGTAATCATCACTCTAAGCATCATCTAACCCTACTTCATCATCCAATTTTTCTTTCATGAAAACACCTATAAAGAAACATACAAACTATGTCCCCCTTTATCATTGATGGAAAAAACATGTACTTCTCACCATTTTAAATGAATGAAAATGACATACCTATAACAACATGTTATCCATATTTTTCAGCCTCGTAGGATGGCCTCATGGTTAGAATCATCAACCAAAGGTATCAAATAAGATCAAAAACCTTTAAAATTCCCTTAAAACTTGATTTTAGCCATTTTTCAAGCATGGAGACAAAAAGCTCCGCCTAGGAATAGCATATACAATTATTTATATTTCCAATAAACATGTATAAATAATAATCTTACCTTTTCTTTGACATAAAAATCCATCTTTGACATTCTAGGTATGCAAAAAACTTCATTTCTCACTTCAACCATGTTTTAGCCTTTACGAAATCACAATATTAGACCTGTAACTAAAGAAAATTCTCCATGGACATGCCAATAATGTCATATATGAGAGTAAAAAATCCACCATACCTTCTTTATTGAGCTTACACCATATTTTCTAGTCATAGATCTAGCTCGTAAATATAATTTATTTCTCTCCACCTCACACAGAAACTAATATCTCTCAAGTAACTCTTCAATAGCTTTAGGAACATCTTTGACAGGTTAGAAGAAGTAATACATCCTTTGGCATAAGTCAAAGCCAAGGTGGGGAGTAAGGGAAAAAGGTTAAAATTTTCCTTTTGCATAATAGGCATAAAGGTAAAAATTGGAGTGTATTTCCCATCCAACCAAAAGGAACCACGTCTCTATGCGGAGTTTATGGGTTGCGGGAATTTTTTAAGTTTTGCATTTTTTACACAAAAGCATAAAAGGTGATTTATGGACCTGCGGACCCAAATTTTGTTCCAATCTGGATTCCACGTGTCCTAATCCAAAAGGGGGACCCATTTTTAAAAAAAATTCCCACCCATTTGTACGAAATCGATTCAAACTTCAAATGGGCATATCTTTCGACCCAGGGATCAAAATATTGGAAATATAACACCATTGGAAAGATCTCGATCTCTTCTATGTCATGGGAGTCTGAAACTTTAATTTTTGAAAAGTTAGGTTGAGGTAAAATGGAGAAATTTCTTTGGCATTTCAATGCAGGATCATCAGTCTCAACAACCAGATCAGATTTGACTTATTTCCGTTGTTTCCTCTTCCTTCAAGGCACTGAACTAAGGAT
Organism: Taxus chinensis; assembly: GCA_019776745.2. Taxonomy (NCBI): domain Eukaryota; kingdom Viridiplantae; phylum Streptophyta; class Pinopsida; order Cupressales; family Taxaceae; genus Taxus; species Taxus chinensis. Next base: position 812,071,618 of record CM034147.1, read on the forward strand.
TGATGCAGAAAAGATGGATTCAGGGAAGATTTTAGCAAAGGCATTAATAGCGGTGATTGATCCTCGACCCGTGTTTTCTCGCTTCTCTCTCTCTCTCTCTCTTTCTTCTCTCAAGATAAATCTTTAAACACGAGGGAAATATTCATTGTAAATGGTTGGAAATTCTTTATTTTGCAGGCTCCCTTCTACTCCTAGCAAAGGGATTTGTGGGGGTTCAGGCATTCCATTAAAATTGTAATACATTTTTTCCTTTTGGCTATTTTGTAATGAAATGTACCAATCCACAGAGCAAATTAACCTATCTATGATCGATCTTAGATCCTTTCTTCTCTCTTCTACTTTCATTTGGTCTCCTATTACAGATCTGGTTATCTATTCTTGTTTATGGTATGCATTTTTTTTGTTTGTGTCTATTGGCAAAATAAGTGTTCATCATTCCTTTGGTGCATCATCTGGTAGTCTAGTTATTTCTTGTTTCTTATACGCTTTTTCCCCTTTCTCCTTGGAAATTTTTAGATTAGGTATAGAAAATATATCCTCTGCAAATCCTCATGTGTGCACATGAACAAAGGAATAAGGAACCAACCTTTAATCTGGAGAGCTTTTCCATTTTTTCAAGGTCCCACACCTTGGGGAAATTTCAATGTTATGAAATTACACCAAATGATTATGCCTTAAAAAAGAAGACCCATAACTCAGTTGGGGGTGCTGTGATTTTGCACTAATAATTCCATCTTAACCTGGGTAGCTGATTGTGAGTATTTTTTGGCATTGGAACCCTTCCTCAGACAATAGTGAGGATGTGTTTCTTGGTGTTGGAAGAGAACATAATAAAATGGGAGATTTGAAATAGGAAAGAGGGGCATTCTAAATGCTTGGATCATGAATGTGGGGGTATGTTTCTTGTGGTTGAAGAGCACATTAGAATGTGTAAAAATGTAGAGGCAGGATTAGACATATGAACTATTTGTCAAAATTCTCAAAGAAACGAGATCTTTTGTAATTTCATAGTTACCGAATATGCAAGAGTGGATTTTTTGAAAAATGAGAATGTGGAGGAATTTAAAATTTAATTTCATTAAATGGTGTGAAGACAAGATCCATTAACCTTTACTAGCACCCTTTAGAACGATTTTTAGACAACCCTAAAATTTTATGCAGAAGAAGATCCTTAGAATTCTTTTTAGGTCAACCATCCCCACTACCTGATCGAAATTAGTTTTTTGTTAGTTTTTAAAATGTCAAATCATACCGAAGGCATGAAAACTATTGGAAATTATACTATAGGAAAAATAAGGTCCCTTGGAATACTTGTTAAGCTTCTTGGATTAACTCTCATACCCTCGCTTCGATTATGACAGGTATGGGTGTCTCCCTATTTCTAATAGGCTTTCATATATTTTATTTCCCCTTCATAGTGCTAGTGAAATTCCTAATTAAATGAAGAGTTTGGTTATGGTTAATAAAATGACTTGTTACATGTAATGGATATATCTACCTTACGTCATGTTGAACTGATATGATGCCCCTTTTTAGGGTAAGCTACATTTTCCAACCATGATATGTGAAACCTACTATTTTTGGATGATAGAACATTAGATAATTAAACTTGACTTCCATGTCATTCCGCCAGTTTTTTTCACCTTGTTAAAATTTATTATATCATGAATTTCAATGACACACAAACCACTGCTGTAAACCCTACATAAGTTATGGAATAATCATGCATAAGAGCTTCCTATGGAATAATCATGTTCACTGATGATGCAAGATTTCATGTCAATCTCTGTAATGACATTAGATGATGTTTTGATCTTTTTTGTTGCATGTTTGGGGGCCCAATCAGTTATTCTATGGATTTTCTTAGTTGTTAAAAATTAAAAACGTTAGTTTGGTTTTGGCCTAAGATTTAGACCCCCCATACCGAAAAAATAATTTTGGTTACTGAACACTTCTAGTTTTTGTCTAGGGACTATCATAATCAATCAATAGCTTCGATAAAATCCCCTCATAAGATTTTTTTGTAATGAGATTTTGTAGAACTCAGGAGGTTAAATTACTAAGTTCAACTAGCATAATTATGACAACTAGCTTCAGAAATGTAATCGCCATTTGAATCTTGATCACAAGATTGTGCTCTATAAATTCCAAGGAGTTCCCCGTAGATAGGTGAATTGTAAAGAACTTATAGGTGGTGTGTTCGAGCTTCGAAAAATGGATCTAAAAATTAGTTTTTTTGGCAACTTTGGCATAATTTTTCATTTTTATAATCCTACAATACTAGCGAGAAAATTTGTGTGGATATTTCTTCTAGCCAAAAATATATTTCAAAACCTATAAACTCTATTACATGACTATATCAATCTCCTTGATGACACTTAGTTGTATTTTATTTTTTATGGAAATTTGGTTTGCTTTTCTCTCTCTCCTCTCTCTGTCATGCTCCATCTTGAAAACAAAATGAAACTATACTTGTGTTTTTTATCTTTATTGTATGGTAAAAGTTTGTAACTTATTGTAAGTGGAAAAATAATATATGTGTGAAAATGTTAGTGTTAATGCAGAATCACAACACCCCCAAATGGCCTAGTATCTAAGTGGGGAATTTGGTGTGATTGCACAACATGGGACCATCTCTCAAGTTATGGGGCTTGCAAACCTAAGATGGCCCTTCGGAGAAATTCAGTCCTTGCTTCCTAATCTACCTGTCACAAGCTACTCGAGTGAAGGCAGAAACTAACCTAATCCTAATTCTAACCTTTCCAAGGGGATAGAGAGAGAGAGAGAAAGGGTGAAAGAGATCCTACGCTAAGTGGTGATACACCAGAAAAGGAAGTGGTTGATTACAGATCCGACCACCTGAAGTGGAGAGAGGTGAGCAGAGGAGAGGGTGGACAAAATGCACCACAAACCAGAGATAGATTTCACATAGAAAACCACTTTAAACCCATTAAACACAACTCTCAAAACCTGTAATAGACATAAAAAATATGCACAGTATACCCTATAGCAATGAGAGGCAAGAAGAGACAGTAAAATAAGGAAGGATGGACAAAATGTACCACAAAACATATTTTATTACTCCATGAGTTCACATAGTACATCATCAGTGGGCAATAGGTAAGAAAATGCCATTATAGAGCTAAGAGAGGAGGCTTAGATTCCACATTCTACCCCAAGAAGGAGAGAGGGGGCATAGGGAAACAATGACTAGCCTTTATAAGATGCCCCTCTTTTACAATATATAGGAAGAATAAGAGAGAAACGAGGGAAGAATTCGAACTTTGTTGCAACAACTCCTGGAAGAGCATTGAATCCTGATCTGAAAGCTTAACCTCTGACCCTCAATGCCCCTTTCAAATCCTCCTACAACCTGTCAAGTCTACCTCGACTATCTATTTCACATGTTGAGGGAAGAAGGATGGAGGATCGAATCAAATCCAATCTGGTAGTTGGAGCAATCAAATTCTACATTAATGGCCTAAAAGACGTTTTCCCCATTTTTTTACCTACCAAAGCCTATTAAAAATAATATTTCATGCTTCCACGGTGTAGAGGTTTTTGAGAATTTCCAAAAAGTATTCTCCTACCCAAAGATGAGTTCCCAGTTGAAATTTATGGCTGTCTAAAGATCAGGGTCGCGGGAGTGCAATATTTAAAGAGTTTGTGAATACCAGGTCCACGTGGCAGCCTCACGCATCTTGAAGATTTGGCCCTCCTTAGGCTTCTTTGTATTTTTCCTGAGTCTCTTTACTTAGCAGGGTCAAAAGTCTGACCCTGGAGACGTGGCAGCCTGGCGCTTATTTGGAAACCCACCCCAAATTTTAATTTTGAACTAGCACCGTGTTGACACTTGGCTCCTTCCACCGGCGTACCTATAATTTTACTATTTAACCCCCAAATATGTCCCTTTTTTGGACCTAGGACATGTGGCGAGCCCGCACTCGTTTGGGGACTACCTCCAAACTTTCCTTTTGAAATCGTGCCAGTGAAACACGTGAAGGCTTCCACTAGTTCTTTATACTTAGTCAATTTTAGGCCCACTCCATCCCACTCTTTAATTTGGACTACATGGCGAGACAACGCTCATTTGGGTCTCCACTCTTTAGATTTATCTTTGAAGTAGCGTCGTTTGGACACTTGGCACTTTCCGCTGAGTCGAAGACTTTTCAATGGCTGATGCAACTTTTGGGGCTTTGGACATGTGGAGGCTTGGCACTTGTTTGAGTCTCATCTTTTGGATTTCACCTTCCAAGATGTGTCATTGAGATACTTGGAAGCTTCTGTGGCTTTCTCCATACTTAGCCAATTTTGGGGCTCATTCTGAATCATTTGCAAAGCCTGAAGACTTCGATCCTTCTTCGTTTCTTTTCCTTTGGTCCTCTAAATTTCTTCCTTCCTTTTTCTCCTTCCCCGACCCTACTACTCCATTGTAGATCTTTCCTGTAACTTTTCTATTGAATTTGAAGCATGGAATCATACAACGAAACCATCCCTTGAATTTATTTTTGCACGGGGTCGTGGGTGATCCAATTTTTCTAGGGGAAAAATTGAGATAACAACTGATCTTTACAGGTCTTGGAGATTACTCATAACCTTCACTGCACATTAATTTTCTTGTACTACGCTGATTTCTCAAAATATTATGAGAGGAAGAATAACATCCAAAAGACAAAAAGGAAGCATAAAAACCATTAAAGAATGCAAATGAATACGTCAAATTGACCTCATTTGCCACAATAGTGGGCTTAGTAAACTAAGAGTTACACTACATTTTGAATCCAGATGTATTTTTGGTGTGTGTGTGCATCTTTTTCCCTAGGTACTCTTGTGTCAGTTGTAATTTATGAAATTGCAAGAAATAGTTAATGTAGGAAATGTAATAGAATGTGTGTAAGGAATAGAATAGAACCCCTTCCCATATGAAGTATGATGCATATGTCCTAACTTTTTCCTTGATGATAGAGCTATGTGGATGCCGATGCAATAGATGGATACAACTATAGATGATTTGTAGTAGTGGATGATGCTAGGTCTATCATTATGGTCTTATAAATTTATAATTATAGGGATATCTTGCTCTAATTTCATAATTAACCCTGAAAAGTTTGACTAAATGAAAGATAAAGGTACAAAATGGCTAGAAGAGGCCCAAAAATTGACGGTAAAGTGCAAAAAGGACCGGGGCACCCCTGGTGAATGCAGGGCACCCATGGTGGCCCAAGTACTAATCTTGGTAGCACGGTCAAGGCTAAAATAATGTAGAATGTCAGAAAATGGCTGGGAATATTGGTGTAATAGGTCACAAATTACAAAATAAAATAAACAAGATGGCCAAAGGATGGGGGTTAATTAGTACTTTCTTCACTTAAGAACCTTCTAAATAGTAATATGAGACCAAGATAAATAAATCTCTAAAGAGCATGATTTTGTGACTACATAAAATTATATAATTGTAAAACTCCCACTTTCATTAACATCTTCTGCCCCACATCATCATAGATGGGCTTATTGTCCTCTGTTTGCAAAAATGTCTTTGTCACCAGTTTTTTTTCCTTTCATCCCTGTTATTATTTGAGAGGTGATTATAGTCACTCACTTTTCTTCTTCTGATGTGTGACTCTAAATCTAACCCCATGATTACACCTTTAGAGTATTGCATTTTTTTTTCTCAGGCATGTCTTCAACCTCTACTTCCACTTCCTTCTCCTATTTTCCTTAGGTAGCTACTCCAAGTTCTCTTTTCAGTGTCGTTGTGCTTTTTACAACATTTCCTTGCACTAGTTTGACCTTTGTAACTTCGAATTCATGTTCCCTAGTGTGCACTAGCTATGGTTTTGTTCTTTGAAAACCCTAGAACTACAAACCTTCATTTTTGTGTGCCTTCTACTCACTCAAACACCCTTCCAATGGAGCTTTGTAATGGTTGTTCAAAAGTTCATTTGATTCGCTTCTTGTATATGGTTGCTTTCACACTTTTCACTCAAATTGCTCTTCAACGCAAAAAAAATCAAACTATACAAAGTAGAAATGATCTTATAAGCATTCTATTTATAAAGTTCGCAACTTTTTCTTCATTAATTGTTCCTTACCTACACCATACTCAACAGTAATAATGCATTTTTTATTTTTCCATGCTTTTTGCTATTTTTTGTGCACCCTAGTTGTAACCTTCTTACACATCCACTACTTCTCGGCCACTGACATCCTTACACACACTTCCCTGCACCGAATTATCTATCTACTACACTTTATCCCAAGTAGTTTTCCCTACTACCTACCTCACGTTACACTGTGCAAACTTTTTTCATATGTCTGGTCTTCAACTTGAGAAATTTTTTTCATTCCTTATTATCACCATTCTTCTCATTATCTATATCATCGTTTTCTCAATTAATTCACATTGTCATCCACAAGTGCACTCCTTTATTCCTTCATAGTTTAACACCAACAAATTTACTCCTTTGTGCATACTTGTAATCCACTCCACACTAAAATTGTGTGCATTCCTATGTGCATGAACTCAAATGATAGTAATCATTTTCCTACTCAAAATTGTTCTTATTAGAAATAAAAAACAAACTAAATTTACAAATTATAACGAGGAAAAGAAACACATAACAGATAAATCAAAGCTAAGTGGCTAGACTAAATTATTAAAAAAACAAAGAATCCTTATTTATAATAGAGCTTTAACATACTCCCATTAAAGTAACTGGGAAATAGATTTCCGTCAAACACCTATAACTAACAAGTACCCGAATCCAGTATCTTTGTTACAATAAAGCATCCCAAACAATGTACTGTCAATTTCCCTTAATGGTACATAGACTTGGAATCATACAAAAGAACCATTTCTCCCACCTCAAATGTCTTATTCCTTATGTGTCGATCATGTCATGCTTTCTGTCTGACCTTTTCTATCTTTTGGCTCTAACAGGAACTAACGTGCCTCTCATCTAACTACATCAGGTTGTCTATGCACTCCTCCATAACTTTCTCATCAACTAGTCCTCTTACATGCACAATACATAGGGATCATAACATAAATTCAATAGGAAAAACAACCTTCGTGTCAAGCACAAAATGAAATGGTGTGGCCTTATTTTACCTTTTTGAGGTGGTCCTATATGCCCAAAGTACAGCAGAGAATTTATCATCCCAGTCTTTCCTTCCCATATCACATAGTTTTGCTAGTATTTTTTGTAGAATCTTGTTAAAAAAATTAGCAGTACCATTGGCCTATGGGTGATAAGGATTACTATTATGGTGTGCCACCATAAACTCTGCCAACATAATGCATATCATCGCATTTAGAAAATGAGTTCCTCTATCACTAGTTAGGCTCAAATGACAACCATACCTATTAATAATGTTTTCTCATAATAACATTGTTATTGTTGCCATTGTACATTACTTTGTAGGTGCTACCTTCATCCACCTAGTAAGATATTCTTTGGAAGCTCTAATATAGTGTGCACTAGTAATACGTGTAGGTGGGGAAGTAGGGCCCACAAATATGATCACCCACTTCTCAAAAGGCTCATCACTTGGAATAGGCCTCAAAGGTAACTCATATCTGATTCTAGGCATCCCAAGGTAGTGATAATGGTCACACACCTTGACATATTCCATAGTATCCTTGCATAAAGTTTCCTAGCATAGGCCAACCATCACAATCTTGCACACAGTAGCATCATTTGATGGGAACCATATATTCTATGTATCAATAATGATATTCAATATTATACTGTTGTGTATGAATTACAACAATGGATGGCTATTATATAGCCAAGAATGTAGTTGAACAAGTTCCTATAAAATAGTAAGTATACAAAACAATAACATACGCGTATTGATATATTATTATACATTTGTTATAACAATATATCAACGAACTTACTAACCAATTACTCATTTATCGTGAGTAATTATACAATTACATCACATATATAATAATATCATCATTGATAATATAATTACACACACTAATACTAATGTGAAAACTATTCATTCCTAACTTTCACCCCCTTAGTGTGAACATTATTATTTCCAAATATTCACCCCCTTAATGTGAACATGGGAAGAACCATATTTGAAGAAGTTGAACCACCTCCTAAAAGCACTGCTTAGATCAGGTACAAACTCCATAGATTATCTATTTACGTTCGTAAAGATGTAGTGTCAAGCTGAATTATGCAGGAATACTCCCTTCCTCTTTGGGTTCCTGTGGGACATTCCCTTCCTCCCTGGGCGCCTGAATTTTGGATCTCTATGATCCATAAGCTTCACACTAGATCGATAACCATCCCTTGAGTCTACCTTGAAATCTTCTCCTACTCCCCAGAAGTGAGTTTTATGAAAACATGAATCTTCCCCAAAATTTTGGAAAGGGTTTGATTCAACAAACCAACACACTAAATAGGAACACTGAAAAAACATACTGAAACACACACAACTAAAAAAAATGCCTCCAAACCATCAGCACGACCTCCTCGTTGGCGACTGACGAGAGGTTGTTGATTGACCTCTAACCTCCACTTGCCTCCATCCTCTAGTGTCATGATGTTAGCTCAGAAAATTTAGATTTGAAGATCAATAATTACATATGTTACCCGAATGTTGGATTCCGCCAAAAATGCATCCGCAAGGCACAATTTTTATTTTTATTTGCGAGACTTTTTATAATGACAACACACAATTGAATGACTAGAAAAAATTGATAATGAATACAATAGCTTAAAATGACCAAAATAATATACTATGACTCACAAAAAAAACTTATTACAATATGATAGAAGCTAATTAATGACTTTGACAATAAATTATTACTCTTAATACTGAGACTTTGTCAACACAAATACAACTATGAACATGACTAACTCAAGACACTATTATTAAATTTTGATATGGTCATAAAGACTTGAAGAATAGATGAATTTTAATGTAGACATACGATAGATTTGAACATGACATGACTTTGTCTTTTGACTAATGGTGGAATAAAATCCACGATGCTAAACAAACTATGGACTAAAATTACAAAATTACTATAAAATTTAAAACTTTAAATGATCTTACTATGACATACTACTAATATTAATCAAAACATGGATCAATCTAGAATTAAACAAAACAATATTAAAAAGACTCGACCTAAAGAACTTTACCACGATCTCTTTGCTGCAGGGATTGAGGAACTCAATGAAGAAGTAGAATATTTTTTCACTGATAAGGCTATACACATTAGAAAGACACATGTCAATCATGTACGTCACTCTCATTATTCAAATTTTATTGTATGAATGTTTTGAATCCATAGGAGCTTGCCATTGCAGATGAAGAGGAGATAGGCTACCCGCGAGTACAGATAAAACTGGATACTGAATGAGACGGCTGGAACTCGGGCATGTAAAAAACTGGTGTTTGAAAATCCAAGGTTGGCAGTGTCTGTGCTACATAGAGTGAATGACAATGATAGATTTATAGAAAAAGCACATAAAACATGTAAATGATGTATGTATACCTGATATAAATCTTGATCCACACATGTACCACACACAATCCTCGAGGTCAAATGAAATTGCAGCAACCAACAAATTCTTTGTTATTTAATCCAAATCTTGGTGTGAAAATAGACGAGAATATGAATATAGCTGGCTTGGAAGATGTCGACTTGATGTAGCCAAATCTTGAATGAAAATCTAATATTCTCTGGTTTTTAATTTAATCAACAATTAACAATTACAATTCACTAGGAAACCAAAATACTACTTGGTCAAAAGTATTAATACATCATTGAGATACGCCAACTCTCCGTAACAAACAACATGGCTCGGTGAATAGTGTATTGCATATACGAGAAAGAACAGGATGCACTGCCCCTCAATACTTGATAGAAATCCATCATAGATATGCTCAGGATCAAAAGTGATCTGATACTAGATGATGGGAACCAAAGATTATATACAACAATAATGATGTTCAATATTATACTTTTGTGTATGAATTACAACAATGGAGGGCTATTATATAGCAAAAAAATTAGTTGAACAACTTCCTATAAAATAGGAAGTATACAGAACAATAACATACCCGTATTGATATATTGTTATACATTTGTTATAACAATATATCAATGAACTTACTAAGCAATTACTCATTTATCATGAGTAATTATACAATTACATCACATATATAATTATATCATCATTGATAATATAATTGCACACACTAATAATAATGTGAACACTATTCATTCCTAACATCACCAACGTAATGATGACTTATTATTCCGCATGAGCTTCGTTTACAATATCTTCATGCTCATTCTCTAACACACAACGGTGCAAAAGTTCATCATGACATAACTTGTAGAAATCTCCACTTGTCAACTAGTAAGGGGCCATCTATATTGCAAGTTTCTCTTTTGCTAATGTCTTCACTCCCTCAAGCACATGTACAGTGTGCAAGAATACTATAATATCTCCTAATTTTGTGGGTGCACGATTCAATATAAATAATTTTTCATTCAACATAGTGTCCTCTATGCTCTACAAGTCCTAACCAGAATCAAACTGTGACAAGTGATTAGGTCCTAAGTTAAATTTTCCTAGCTTTACAATCACTCTAAACTAAAACTCATAAAATAGTAGTATACACCTACATATGCACCCTTGCAAAACAATATTGTTAACTAAATACTTAAGTTTCATATGATTTTTGAAGAAGATAAAACGTGTTGCGAGTAAGTATTGTTTGAACTTTTGCAACATGTAGATCATGGAAAAAGCCTCATGCTCAGTAGTTGTACATTTTTTTTAGCGGGGGTCAATTTCCTTCTTAAAAAGTAAATGGGTGGTCAACAATGCCTTCTCCTAGTTGTGCTAGCACTGCGCCAGTGGCCATTTCAGAAGCATCAACATGAACATGAAATGGTTTATCCCACGAAGGAAAGCACAAAATAGGTGCAGTGGTAAACCTTTCCTGCAATATTTCAAATTTCTATTGTTATGCTTTATACCAATATAATTTTACCTTTTCCTTTATAATTTCCTCTAGGGGCATGCAAATATTTTCATAACCCTTAATGAATTTCTGGTAATACCCTCTATGTCCCAAAAATCCATGCACTTCACTATAATTATTAGGTTCCTCTGGTCCCAAGATTGTAACTACCTTGGCTGGGTCTGCGAACAACCCTTCCTTGAAAATAATTTGTCCCAACACAGTTCCAAAAGGTGTTATAAATATGTACTTGTTAATATTCAAGGATATTTTTAATTACCTTCACCTCTCAAACATAAGTCTTAGATTATCACAATGGTCCTTGACTAATCCATAAATGCATCAATCATCTAGATACACCTACAAAAATTTATGAATGAACTCTTGAAAGGCTTGTATCATAATGTGTGATAGCACCACTGGTGCATTCTTCATCCCAAAGGGCATCACTACATATGCAAAACTTCCCCACTTATTAGTGAAAGTTTTTTTTTCCTAATCTTTTTTCTTGGTGTGCACCTAAAAATATATTTGTAAAATATTATATCTTGAGCCCAAAAACTCCCCTAAGAGTATCCTCTATGAAAGGAGTGGGAAAAGGATCAATGAAACTTGAAGCATTTAACTCTTTGTATTCCACTTAGATCCTTATCCTCCCATCCTTGTTATTGTTGATCACCATGGGAATAACCCATTCAGATTTCTCAATGGGCTCAATGATACTAGATTTGAGAATTTTATATATTTCTTCCTTCACTTGAAGCACCGATTAGGATTCATCCTGTATGGCCTATGCCTAATTAGGTGCACACCATCTTTAAGCTTAATTCTAATTTTACCTAAAGAGGGGTGTACTCCTTTTAACTCATGATACCCCTTAGAAACAAGTCCTGAAAGTCATGTAGAAGTTCAATAATCTTATCCACTTCTTGCTATGATTAGAAATCACCAATAATTGCCTCTTTAGGCTCTGCATCTGTTTAAATGTTAACCTTCTTTGTCTTCATAGGCTCATGATATGCATGTGCCTTTTCATTTTCTATGTCCATCACCACATTCGTACCTTAAGTGTGGTTGACATCTAGGATTTTATCCTCACCATCCTTTTCATTTATCATACATACCAACTTACCCTTTTCATTTTTTCTCCAGACGTAGATTCTTCTTTAGTCTCTTCAAGATTAAGGTGTGCCTCTAAATCCATCTCTCCAAACATATCTAACATGATTTTCTCATCCTTTGCACTATCTCCCAAAGTAGGGTGCTCCATAATCTGTAATGATTCATTGAGTCGAGGCTTAATAGAAAAGGAATCAAAAGTATGAATCATACACAAGATCATCTCCTACCAATTAGCTATTGCTTTTGTCAATTCTACATGAAAATACCATGTGTGAATGCATCCATTTAATATGGATTATAACTTATGTACCTAGAGTAATGGTGGAAAGTCCACTTACCCCTCCTTCCAAAATATCTCATGGTTGTGAATGTAGACACCCATAATTGGATAAAGCAATTTTAATAGATAAATTGCACTTACTATCTCCTTTCCCACAAATTTATGACATTTCGTCAATAACACACCATTTACCTTATATCATCATTAATAAATTACATTTCACCAATTAATTAACCCTCTTATCGTTTAATATTCTAATTAATAACCTTTCATTAATTAACACCCACTTCTACCTAGGTCAATTAATTATTCCTAATTAATATCGACCTCTAGTCTAGATCTATAAATCATCTTTTATTTAAATCATTTTCTCTTCTAAAATCCCACAAATCATACTAATGTTCTTCAAAAATCTTCTATAAGCTTGCATCTACCTATTAATTAATAACCCTTGATTAATTAAGACACCCCCCTCAATTCCCATGAGTCACTAATGATAAATTAAACTCTCCTAAAGAAAAATTAACTTTTCTAAAGTGTGTTTATCCATTACTAACCTTGATTTTCTATTATCCCACCTGCAGTAGGATTCAAATCTCTCTCAAACTAAAGGTTTATATAAAGAACCCCTCTTCCTACCTTTCTTCTTACACCTTAAATGTATATAGCATAAACTATAGGCATTTTGATCTTGAGCATTTTCCAATAGAATTGAGCTAACATCTTCATCTTGCATTTCATCCACAAAGATTTGAGTAATATGGGAAGAATAAAATGGTCATGTAGCCATGTTTGTTGAGATTCGATTCTCAAATCTTGAGATAAAAAATCAAGTTTCATTACTATGGATCTATCTAGGTTCATATGTAGTATAACATTCTAAAGAGTAGAGATTATATTAGGTATGTTAGTTTTATTTTGTTCAAAGTTGTATGCATTTGAATAATTTTAGTCTCCATAAGCTATTATCTTGATGATTTTTTCTTATTTAGATTTGTTTTACAACTATTAGGTGTTAATTTCAATTCATCTAGCATAGTTAATTAATACATGAGCACATATGGCATGCCCAATGGGATCTTACTCCATGGTCTATAGAATTTGATCTTAATCTTTGTTCATCTTATCTCATTTTTTCTAACCCTTGATCATGCACATCTCGAAAATATTTAAATCTCTTATGGTATTATGTTATATTTACATGTGTTGAGTATTTCTTAGGGGTTTAATTTATATGGGTTACTGCTAAATTTGGTCTAAAGGATCAAAGTTTTATCCTTTTTGAGATTGTTGAGGTTAGATTTTTGTATTTTGACATCATCTCTGGGTACGCACGCAGGTGTTTGGTAGGGGTGCACATACACTCTAACTTAGGTAAATGTGTTTTGAAAGGTGTACATACACTCTTAGGGTTGCACATTTTTTCTATTTTCTATGTCAAATTTAGTCAAGACTGCGCATATGCTTCAAAACACGTGAATATACTTCTTTATCTACACACTTGTCATACTATGTTTTCAACCTTTGTGTTACATTTTACACATCCATGCATATGTCGTTAGGGGAATTTGATTACTTCTCAGGGTGCGCATATGTTTTTTATACCTCTGTGTTACACCGTTTGAAATATGTGTGCACTTGTTTCCAGACCCACTCATACGCTTGAAATTACGTGTACATGCTTCTCTATCCACGCATATGTCAGTTTCATTGTGTGTTTTGACAGAGCCACACACTCATTTTTTGAGGTGAGAATATTCTACTAGTGGCACACATATGCTCTAAGAGGCACAGAGGTGTTGCAGTATAAACTTACACCATGTTTAAAAATTTCAAAATATTGTTTCCTTGATTTTCTAACACCTTGAAAGGTTTTCTTGAGTCTAATTTCTGATTGACAGGGTATATTCAATCATGATTTGTGTTAATTTGTTTGGTTAAGTTAATGAATGTTACATTTTTGTTTATGAAGCTAGTATTGTGTATGCTCTTCCCTCACACCTTCTAGGTGATATTGGGAATCAGAAATGTTTCTAAACCTTTTTCATGCTTTCAATACATTTCATTAAACTTCTTATTACAGGAATGAACTTTAATTTGGATTAAATGAATTTATTGTGCATTTATGTTACGTTTTTCCATTATTTTATAACTAGTTGGATTTATCTTTGCATATTCTCTTCTCTTGTGTCTTAAGATAATCTTGAGAATCAAAAAAAACATTTTTTTCCCTCTTTTCATGATATTTTTATCATGTGGAAAAATACTAAATTTTACACGCAGGACCTAAATATGCTTTTCAAATAATCAGGATCTAAAAAAAATACTAATACAGGTTACCAAATGGTGTACAACCAAACCACATTAATTTCAAAGATAAGAAAATACACCACATTCAAAACATTGTAATTCCAGGTTCAGTTAAGAGATACGACTTGAATGATTAACTAGCAGAAAATCCCTTTAGTATAACCCTTAAGACAACAAGAGGGATGCTCCAAGGGACCCAAAAGTATCCATGTAAAAGGGAACGTTATAAATAAAATGGGAAGTGTTCCACTTACCTACTTCTCTAGTATACAATTATGAGATTTAGAGTAAAACTTATCCATATCGTGACCCCAGTGAAAATACACTTGAATGCATTTATTTCTCATTGTATCAAAGGGGATAAAGTAAAGCTAGGATACTCCAAGGTTTAGTCAGTGTGACTTTGTTGGAAAAACATGGTCACAGGGACAATTTTTGATACCTAGTTGAGAGAAACGAATAGGAAGACATTTCTTCTTCAAGCTAGCTTGACTGTCTCAAAACCAATCATGTTTCATATGGATTTCACAAAGTAAGATATTTTTTGGAGTCAAAATCTTGTTTTTCAAACAAGGAGAGATTCCATCAAAGTTTGAACTAAGATTCATTCATCACAAAAAATTTAAGCGCTACTTTTCCTTAGTATTTTACTTGCCCTAAGGTGAGGCAAAATTTTTTCAAAGTGAGGCCAAGTATTTTTCAACCCCTTTTGATATACTCCTTTTTTCTCTTGTTGATATTTTGGATCAAATTAGGAGCAACATACATGTGATATTAAGCACTTGTGTCCACCATTTTTTCACCCATTTAATTAGTCCTTTCTTGAGAGTGAATGGTAAACATTGAAAGTGTGTTGGTACTTCTTCATATCTTGATAGCCATTTGATCTTTATACCCAAGTAAATATTTTCATTGTAGTTAGGCTCAATTCTTCATTTATTTTCCTTTGAAGTGTCACATTTCTTGTATCATATTGAAACAATTTTGATACTTTCATTTTCTTTATCGTAAACTTGTCGTAAGTGTCTAGATTATGACATTACGCTACATGCATCTTAACAATTCCTTGGTATACTTTGGCCTTTTTTTTTTTCAAACACTACCTCAACCTTGAAATGTATTGTTGTTACATTTTTTGCGTCATGTTAATATTATTTCGAACTAATACCTTGATTTTTACACAAATCTTGGTTAACGTATCTTCGTGGTATTGTTGTGTTGGTCACATTTGTAATCTCTACTTTTTTAGATTTATGTATTTTTTGGATCTAAACTTTCTATAGGATACTTTGATCAGAAATCACATCAACCCCTTTTTAATACTTACAGCTTGTTTATCTTAAACTTGACACAAGTGTTGACATTATGTTGATCATTTTATGTCAAACTATCATTAAAACACATAGGGAGTAGTTATTTGTTTAATTATTGGTTTACCAAAACTTGTGTGATTGTTCCTTGTGATTTCCTATCTTAAAACATTATTATTTAGGACAATCCATTGATTCTTTGATTCATTATGGACATAATTTGAAACATGTCCAAATTGACATAATACTTAGGTTTTATTGAATCCTTGATCATACTTGACAAAAACCTTCGTAAATAAAACCTTTCAATTTTGCCTATCACAAGAATGGAATTCAAGAAATAGGAGACAAATCCTTTTATAGGTCACAATTTAGGTCCCCTCTTCTGTGCAGAAAAACAAACTTATGAATTGATTGATCATAGCGTAGATGAGAAATATTCACCTTGAGATAATGACAACTTTTATATCACTTGCTTTAATGAACTCCTATATCTTAATAGAGACCGAGTGCTTGCATGAGTCTTAGAGTTAGGTACAAAAAAGTCACATGAATGAGAAGCATATATTTACAATGTCAATGAGTAAGAACAAGACCCATAAAGACCTCCCCTAATTAACATGTATGACATATTTAAGGGAGGACACACTTCCACTTCGAGTGTCAAAAACGATAACAATGAGGGTGAAGTTTCATAACAAAATGGTGGTTCTCAATTGCCACCCCTTAGAATCCCTCTCAAAGTTAGGATAGAACAATAACATAAAGAGTTACCTCCTCCTCTTAATGACAACCAAGAAGACCCTAAAAATGATGAAGTCACTATAAATCGTCAATTACAAGCCCTTAGTCAACATTTGGAAAACTTAAATTCCTATGTAAATATGGACACAAACAAGGGAACACATCAGGAAAAACCTAAGAGCAATTAGTGAACTTTGTACCGACCATCAAGAAGGTGAAGCATTGAAGAGTAGTCAAGTGAACTTACCATCTTCCCCTACAAAGGATCAACTCTTCACACAAGATTTGCAATCGATGAAAATTATGCTCATGAACCTTTAATAAATTAATGTGGGACATAGTCAGAAATATCAATATGAAGAGATATGTCCTTACCCTTTTGAAAGAGACATGTTATGTATACCATTCCCAAAAAACTTTGATTTTCCAATATTTGATATGTACAAAGGAAAATTTGATCCTCATGATCACAAAATTTTTTTTACATAACTTGCCAAGAAGTATCCTTTAGTGGAAATTACCATATATGTTTTTTCCCTCATAGTTTAGGAGGACAAGATTTGGAATGGTTCCTTCATATACCAAAGGGCATGATCATCACATGGCCCAAATTCGAAGAGAAATTTATACGTCATTTATTTTTTAATATTGAAAATGACATAATTATGATGAATTTATGTAGTTCCAAATAATGACCAAATGAGACCTTTTCTAGTTTCTTACAATGATAGTGAGGGTTAGATAGTATCTTCCCTTATTTAGTCCAAAATAAACAATTGGTCATTATTTTCATACTAAACTTAAATTCAAATATTGATTTCACCTACAGATGCATTATGTCACTAACTTGGAAGAATTTATCAAAAAAGGAATCCAATTTGAGAAGGATTTGATAGCAAAGGGAACACTAAAAACCTTTTCAAAAGAAAGACACAAAGCAAAACCTAAAAAAAAGCCTAAATTCTTTAACAAAAACAAAATTGTTGTAGGAGATGGTATCACAAACTCTAAATGAGTCCAGAGAGTTCAAAGTGGTCCTATTCTCAAACTCACAAAAGGACCTAACTAGAATCCAATTAAATGACGAGTGTTCACTATCCTCACAAAATAATTGTACACAATTCTAAGATAATTAGATGTAGTGAGCACGATTCAGTATTTGACCACAGTGCCTCTTGTAGATGATGCACACTAATTAGGATGGTATAGAGATCAAGAATACTTTGATTTTCATAGTGTTAAGAGACACAAAACAAATAAATGTTTAAAATTGATACACTTCATCCAAGACCTCATTGACGATGGAAATATTGAAGTCAATTCATGTGAATCAGGACAATGATAAGTACCTAATGACAAGATGGGAATCCTTAAACAACCCTTCCCTAACCATAATATACAAGGAATGAGAACTCCTGATCAATGTCAATCTTCTAATGACTAGAAAGCTACAAACTACGTATATAATCAAACTGATAATCCATTTAATTCCCTCATAGGCTGTGTTCATTCATATGATAAGCATGTAAAGACCATTGGAATCATTGGAAATGATTGTGCCATGAAAACAAGTCGTGCTTGTCTATTGATTGGAGAACCTCCTTTACCTACCCCCTCAGGAAAGTCAATATGACGTATTATATCAACTCGAGAAAGACCACAGCTAAGATTTCAATCTTGGATCTTCTCAATATATCAAATTTTCATAAATAAATTCTTTATGAAATACTTCAGGGGTTAGGAGTGTCAACAGATATTGATCCTTTGTACCTCCAAGCGATGGTCGCGAACCTTTCTCATAATTAATGCATTTCCTTTTACCAAAGTGAAATTCCACTTAATAATCAAAAGAAGTTCTTGTGGACAATGGATCAGGTTTAATTATCTACACCTTGAAGCTAATCAAATAGTTTGAATGAGCTAAGGTAGACTTAGATTCTCATGTCACCCCCAATTATAGCCTATGATAATGCAAAACTATAATCAACTAGAACAATAGTATTGCCTATGGAAGCAAGGATGACATATCATGACACAAATTTCCATGAACTCAGCTTGGATCTTCCTTATAACATTATCCTAGGCCTCCCATGGATCCATGTCATGCAAGATGTACCATCCACTTTCCATCAGTTCATTAATTTGTATTATGGAGGATAGATGATGATCATCCTAGGAGATCTAGAGCCATTTTCACATTGTAGAGCCTTACATAGTATTTCTTATGTGGCATATGAATGTTCATCCACAAACATTGTCATACAATTACAGAATGAAGCTCTAAAAGCTCACATTGATCCAGACACATTGTTTAGTAATGATAAAGGGACTTCCACATCTATTTCTCCCTTTGCTACATGGGATATGAAATTCATTAATAATGTGCCAACTGAAATAATATAACCTCCAACATGCCCTTCTAGTCTCCGACCTTTCGCTATCACCCAAAATGTGTCATAGGCTGAATTTTCAATTCAAGATCTCTTAGGATAGTTGTGATAGTCCTTTATAGAATTTTGTCCCTAGCGACCTCTTATCGGAAGATAAAATATTGGATTCACCTACCAATTAGATCCCTAAAGATACGAAATTTTCATGTCCACCAATCTCTAGAATATATCAAAGATCACATATTGATACATGTCATGGTCCATCATGAACAAGGATGTTGTGCAAATGAACAAGGAAGATTGGATCCTGTCCCGATTCCCTATTATAAATCAAATAAACATAGTATTGGAATTAGGCCTCATGGTGCTTCACCCTTAGAAATCTTATGTTTACCTCTTCATAACATGAGGATATATCATTTGAATCGGATACGATGAAGATTCCCATTGTAGCCTATATGAGGATATTTCCACCACAAACTATTTCCTTGATTTTTCTATCTTTACCCTTATCCTAATCTAAATCCCACTCCAATCTCAAATCTAATTCAAACCTAATCCTTGTATATCCCACTCTCATTGAATGGGACAGAAAACTTCATGCACCAATTGATCTCTTCGAAAAATATGAGGAAATCATAGAGTTCATGGGTATTCATGATAATATTCTTTTTGACAATCACAAAAAGGGTTTTTACATCAATTTATATGCGTGTGCATATTTTAGAGAGGAGGATGAAAATGTGTAGTCTAAAAAACCTAAATGAAAGCAAGGGAAAAATTAATTCTAAAAATCCTTAAAAAATGAAAGTCCAAAATGCCATATTTTAAGCCTACTTTGAGGTGCTTGCGGAAAAAATAAATGGAAAATTTAAAGGACATACAAAGTGACCACAGCTAGGGTGAAAGTATCATTGAGATGCCCTTGGAAGAAGACCTTAATCCCCCTCCTGATTCCACACACATGGAAGATGCATCCAAAATTTTGGAGAAGAGACCATAGAGATTAATATTGGGTCAGAAGATAACCCAATAATAGTAAAGTCTGAGGGATCTTCCACTCTCAACTGCACGAGTAGATTTTTTTTTTTCCATGCTACCTACAAGAATTTGCAGACATATTTTCATCGTCTTATGCATACATGATAGGTTTATACCCAACCTTATGTTGTTCATAACCTTGTTGTACATCCAGATACAAAAGCTATTAAATAGAAGCTGAGGAAAGATGCACACCCTTGTGTTTCGGCTTCTGGTCACAAGAATAACTAGAGAGGTTATTAACGGTAGGTTTTATCAGACCTATAAATTATTTAGAATGGATATCCAATATAGTTCTCAGTACAAAAATAAACCAGTTGGTATCAGAGTATGCACTGATTTTAAATGACATCAATAAGGAATTCCCTAAAGATGATTTTCTTCTACCCAACATCGATGTGATTATCTGATTTAACTGCAGGTTACGAAATGTTGTCCCTCATGGATTAGACTTTTTTGGTTATGAAAACTAGATCAAGATTACAGAGAAGGATCATCGCAAAACTACCTTTACCACCCCTTGGCAGGAGTTTCTAACTATCAAGTGATTCCTTTCAGTCTCAAGAATGTCCAGGTCAACAATGTATCCAAGAGAAATGAGAGTAATTTTCCATGACATGATTAATGAAAACAATGGAATACTATGTTGACGATATCCTATGAAAATCCAAGACTAGAGAAGAACATCAAGAAGTGTTGAGGCGTATATTTTTCAACACCTTCGAGAATACAAAGTTAGACTAAATCCAAAGAAGTGTGTGTTCAGACATGCAATCAATAAAATTATTGGGGTTCATTTGTCTCAATAGGAGAGTATTGAGGTAGATCTTGACTAAGGTTGCTCACTGTTTCTGAAATGCATCCACCTAATAACCTTACAGAAGCTACGTAATTTACAGGAAAAAAATTCAGGAAATCCACCAGCTTCATTTCTTAGCTTATGGATAAGTTCCATCCTTTTACCCACCTGATTAAGAAATATGTTACATTCCATTAGGGCCCCAAAATGTACAACAGGCCTTTTAGTTACTTAAGTAATATCTTGGTAGTCTTCTTGTCCTCATTCCGCCTACCCTCAGGAAAGCCTTTGCTATTAGATATTTCAACCACCCAGTGTGCTATTGGTGCACTTCTAGCCCAATAAAATATAAGATACAAATAAAGAGAAGTCTATTATCCTAGCCACACTTTAATTTCTTATGAGTTGAATTATCCCCAAATTGAAAAAGCATGCTTAGCTATGGTACTTTTCCTTTCAAAAACTCCTCTATTACCTACTAAATAAAAATAACAATCTTATCTCCAAAATTTGATCCTTTGAAGTACCTTTTATCTAAACAAGCACTTACTTGACAGATGGCTAATTGGATCATCCTCCTTAGTTATTTTGATATTGAATTTATCAACCAAAAATCACTCATAGGATAGGTGTTTGCCGATCAAATATTTGAAGATCCCCTACCAGGAACAAAGTTTTTATGTTAGATTTTTCAGATGCCTCCATGATGTATATTGAAGAATCTGTCATATGGAAAATGCACTTCGATGGATCATTCACTTACCACAGTTCAAGAGCTGGTATGGTACTTATCACTTTAATGGGAGAATTAATCCCACACACTTTTTGTCTGAGTTTCCCATGTACAAATAACATAAAAGACTACAAAGTAATCCTTTCCGTGTTGAAAGTTACTATCAGATGGAATATCATATAATTAAGAGTCATTGGTGATTCATAATTGATCATTAAAGAATTCAATGAGGAGTATAAGGTCAAATATGAAAAGCTCATCCCATACAATAAGATGGTTGATAGTGTAAAGGAATATTTTTTATGTTTCTTTTGAATAGATGTCAAGGGCACAAAATCGATCTACAAATGACATGACCACAATTATAGATTTTCTTTGCATTATGCCTCAATAAAAGAAAATGTCTTTCTTTGTGAAACATTTGCAAGTGCCACTATATGACATGTCGGAATCGTGTCTAGTATGTGAATTTGTTGGTCCTTTCTCCCCTTGTAGGAACCCATATTAAATTACTTACAAGATGGTACCTTTCCCCTAGATATTTTCCACCTTGAGAAAATAAACCTTATCAAACATATAGCCCATTATAACCTACTAGGAGGCACCCTCTATCATTTTGGATATGATGGGAATTTATTACGATGTCTTAATTTAGATGAGTTAGTCCAAGCGATCAAAGAGGTACATGAAGGTATTTTTGGGGAACACATAAGCGAAATGGTGCTTGTTAAGAAATTGTTAAGAGCAGGTTACTATTCACCTACCATAGAATAAAATTGTTGCAATTATGTCAAGAAATGTGAACTATGTCAGAAGTATGGAAACTTAATTTATGTACTAGCACAAATCTTGCAACCAATCACAATGCCATGGCTATTTTCAAAATGGGTATTAGATCTCATAGGGAAACTCACTCCTACTTCCTTAGATGGCCATACCCATATCATCACTGCCACCGATTATTTCACTAAACGAGTAGAGGATTTTCCTCTTACATATGTTACCGGTACGAAAATTTCAAAATTCATCATGAACCACTTCATATGTCGATGTGGCATCCCCTCGGCCATTTTTGCTGATAATGGTAAATATTTCAAGAACAATATAGTCAAATTTTTATCCTAGTGCTTCTAAATCCATCTAAAGTGGTCCACCCCAATTACCCTCAAGGTAATGGATAAGCAAAGGCATCTAAAAAACACCTATTCATATTATGGAAAAGACGATAAGTAAAATAGGTCGTAAATGGTACTTAAAAATCCATCTCGCCTTCTGGGCTTATAGAGCCCTCTATCCACACCCATACTAGTGCTACACCCTACTCAGTAGTCCTTGACATTGAGGCCAGTACACTATTGGAGATCGAGATTCCTTCCCTGAGAATATCTCTCAAAGACTATATGGATAAGGACGAAGACTAAAACGTAGCTAGACTAGCAAAGTTAGAGTTGTTAGATAAGAAACATGTTTATACTTAATAATTTAAAAGTGTATTAGAATCGAGTGTCACAGGGATATAATAAACGCATCATACCTTTCCAATTCAAGGTATCAAATCTTGTCCTCAAAGAGAACCAGTTCAACACTATCAAGGAAAGAGAAAAGAAAGGAAATTTTGAGCCAAATTGGTTAGGAACATATGTGGTGATAGAGAAATATGGGTTATGAGTGTATAGGATCACTTATCCTAATGGAGAAGAGCTCCTTGAACCAATGAATACCATGCATATCAACTAATTCTACACTTAATAATGGGGTAAAATATTAGAAAATAACCAAAAAATTAAAAAATACTAAAATACTAAAAAATTATAAATCATAGAAAAAGAGCAAAGAGAAAATAGGATCATCCAAGTGTGCAAACAACATGTAATTATGGCACTTTGGAAAATTCCTGGGGTGAAAACTGGTTTCCAACACCTTGGAAGGATATTTTTGTTCACAAGCAATCTCACATCTAAAGAGGTACACTTTCTTTAATCTAGGGCTAGTTTTTACTCAAGTTTGAGATTCCTTTTGAGCTTATCCATCATGGCCTTGATCCAACAAATTTAATCTTGTATATATGTGTGAAGATACTCACCCTTGTATATTCCAACTCTAACACTGGGAGAAGATTCAAAAATTCACTTTCTTGCACATATGCACATGGACATTCTGGCTCTTTTACATTCCCATGTAACACCGGGGGCATCCACACTTCTTTTTTTTCTATAAATAGCTTCAGATTTTTTTTTGAAAAAAACACAAAAATATTCAAATATGTTCCACAAGTACTTCAAAAAAATTAAAAAATAGTTAGAAAAATCCAAAACATTAGAAAAAATCTCATAGAAAAAACAAAAAACAAAAATAGTAGAACAGTGTTTCCAAAATTCCCAAAAACCAGTAAAACATAGTCTTGAAAATTGTCTCACAAAAACAAAATTGTGTTTTCTTACTTAGTTGTTTTTTTATACATTTGTTATGATTTGTTTTACCTTTTTTGTGTGTGATTGGATTCATTTGCTTGCTTAGATTGAATGTTACTTTATTTTACGTTTTTAATAATTTTTGAGTTCATTTAATCTTGGCATTCCTTGCATTTTATCTTGCATTTTTGTATATAGTTGTGTTGTTTTGTTTGTTTCATGCATGTGTATATTTTTTTGGATATGTTAAAACTTTTGTTTGTGCTTTTTTTTTACTTGTACATTGTTTGTTATCACATCATCATCTATATCATAACATACATACATACATACATATATATATATATATATATATATATATATATATATATATATATATATCATCAATAATAGCTAAGCTACATAATCATAAAAATAAAAATCCAACATGTATGCTAAGCTACTATCATCCTACCTATATCATCAATGGGGAAATAGGGACTGACCTTATGTCCCCCCTCTCGAATATCAAAAATTATAAAAATATGGACTAATCATAAGTATCTCATCCAAAACAATGTGATATCAATCATAATGCTATCTCATAACTAAAATTCACATGTGACAAAATCATAACATCATAATTAAAAGTCCAACATAATCATAAACCATAAAAATGTCCAGCATTATATGTATATATGTCAAAATATCAATGTCCATATACAATGTGTCTCTGTAAAAATAATTAGATCATAATGTATGCCATCATGGGCATTCGATAAAAAATGTGCGTTCATATTGAGGCATAACCAAAAATCACGTACAATATACATCCTGTCAAAATTATGCCTCCATATCAAGGCATACATAAAAAAGATATGTATCTTTACATATACATCAATAAAAGGAGTCAACTATGTGACTCTCTCCCATATGCCGAATTACCAGGTGTCCCACCAGGTGATGGTCATATGATCTAAGGACCTTGTGGTGGTAACATATCTACAATGGATATTGTGGAGGTGGCATCTGATGGGATGAAGCTTCTTGTTACATCAGAAGGACCTTGTACCAATCTCAATGATTGAGATGGTCTATATGATCTCAATACTCAGCCTACGAATGGCCAAGTGACTGAATGGAATGGATTTCACTGCCCCTATAGAACGATCAACATGGTGTGATGCAAATTCTTATACTATACTACCTTGCCACTAGATGTGTCTAAATCAATAAAGACCTGTGTGGGCTAGCTGCTGCAGTGGCTTCCTGTCTCAGAGCACAATGAGCTTGTGTTGTGAGTCTCACCACATTTGTCTAATCCATATCTTGCTCCCTACCCCCAGCACTCCCTAGTCTCCCCCACCATCATGTCATCCATCACCAAGTAACCAATCATCGATTTACTCCCTGCATGAGTTGAATCTTGTGCTCTACCCTGTGGGGTAGAGTCCTTTATAGCTAGTACCTCCTCTCCGTCTAGTGAGGCCTATGATATGGTTAGGGTCCTAGGTAATACTATATCATAGTATGCCAAATAAGTTGTTATATCCCCTTGATCTACAATCTGTCCCTAACTGTATCTAAGGTTGACAAATCATCTGCTCAAAACTATCTCAAGACTCGTTGAGTCATAGTCAATGACACAATGTCAAAAGTATCCTGGGATTGGTGACCATGCCAAAACCCATCCTGCAGGAAATTCGTTAACAACTCCAAATTTACTAAGACCACGATGGCAGATCTAATACCACTCTGTGATATAGTTGAGCCTACCAATAAGAAAATTATCAACTAGTGTAACATATATCTCAAAAACCTACATAGTATACTGACAAGCTCTATTGGGGTACCTAGTAATCATGCATACATGTATCTCATCAAAAGTAAAATGATAATAATATGTGTCCCCCATGTCACTCTCTATACATCATCCATCACTAAGGGCCATCACCAAAGACTGAAGGTTCATCATAAATCTCTACCATGCTAATGCTCCTGAAGGGCAACCAATAGGAATATGGTCTCGTACCCATATCTCTAATGGGGTCAACTGTTCCTTTGTAGTTAGTAACCGTAGTAAGTGATAACATCTAGATCCTAGTCCTAAATTTGTGAGCATGAAATTAACCAAATAATACCTCTCCCCACGGGTCAAGAAATTAATGTAGCTAATAAGGCCAAAGGGCTATGAAGCACCAGTCTTGTCAGGTAGCAGAATGTCACTGACAAGAGCCATAAGATATGTAACAACATGGGATAGTCCTCAACTATATCTGACACACGGTTGCAACAAAACTGACATACCCTCTCGTGGTATCTTGTCCACACCACAAAACCTGAGTGGATAAATCTGTGATATAAGAAGGGTCACCGACTCTATACTGTATTAACTATCTCATGAATCAATAATATGAGTATCTTCTAAACAGGCTCATGAGTCACAGTCATCCCACAAGTGTGGCATCCTGAAACACTAACTGTCATGATATCACCTCTCATCCAAGGATTTGACAAGGCTATGGTCAATGATCTAGGGTAATATCTAGAAATACCCTATGGCATCACGAGATAAGGTCACCTCAAAGGTGGCCAGCCTTCCATGTCACTCTTGAGTATGCAAGAAAAATAACTTGATTTGTAAGATCAAACAAGACACTCATCAGCTTAATTTTATTGTATACTAACACCATCTAACATTATCCTAATCATCAATAAATTCTCCTATAAAATTCCCCAAAATTCTTCTAAGGCTGACCAAAAACTTTCCCGAGTGCATGCGCCTTCTTCATCAGCACATGCACTCCCTTCCTAGCATATGCATGACCTAGTGCATACACTATCCTTCTTAGCAGCCACACGCGTCATTCAAGGATATGAACATGCAAACCCATATGCTAAAATACCCCCCAGTGAATTTGTACCACTTGAGGACACCTGCATGCTCATGCCCACACCCGTACCAACGCACTGCACCAATATTACTAGGATTCTACCCTACTGCACACAGTGCCCTTGACCACGCATGCGTGCTCGCACATATGCTCTAACCCAACCCCTAGCACCCACGTGCTCCTTACTTGCACATGTACATGCTGGTGCTTGTGCCCTAAGTCTAAAACCTCACATCCTATGCACTTTGGATAGCATATGCATGCATCACAGGATACACACATACTGTTATCACGATGCTTTCTAATCCTAATAAATACTCATAAATGTAGAAAAATTCTAAAAACATAAGCTATACTTACTTGGGGGTCATCCTCATGATACCGTGTGCATACTTCTGGGACTGTTTCTATGTGCCACCTATAGTTCACAAGCTCACATCATATCTCTCAAGGGGTCAGAGATAATAATCAATAGAAGATTCAGTAGGAGTTTTGGTAACAAATGAACTACTCATAATGTTTTACCCCCACACAACGTGGTATATATCATCGTTTTGACCCCTATACGGTGCATTTTTTCTCACTGCGATGGTCGAGAGGAATGATTTGGCAGCCACGTAATAATTCTAATTTCTTCTACCACCTTCCAGAAATATTTACTTTTTATTAATAAATATTTTTCACCTGTTTTCATCCCATCGGGGCATATTTTTGCTACCTACCAACCATTTCTTCTCGTTGGGGAATTTTTATTTCTTTTAAGTGATCTTCCCTCCTATAAATTTTTCTCAAAAATCACAAAGTCTAAAAATTTGCAAAGAATTAAAAAAAAAATTATAAATTTTTCAAAAAAAATCCGGTAAAAATCTAAAAACCCCAATTGGTAAGAAAAAAAAAACTCAAAAATTTGCAAAATTTGGTAAAAATTTTGTGTAGCTAAAGCCTATTTCAAGTGCATGGTATTCCAATCATATCTTTCTAGTGTTTTCACTTTTTAATGTAACAACACCTCTTGGATCTTTTGGATATACCCTTATTAGTAAAGCTGGTTTGCTTGCTCTGTTTGTACTATCTTGGCACATGAAGTTGTCTGGTATTATTGCGTGGTGCACAATTGCTTTCTTTTTTTTACCCTTACATCCACCATTATTCCCTTCGACATGTATCCTTTCTTGGGGCACCACTGTTTAACCCTTTTCATTCATCACAAACATTTAAGATCTACAGATTGATAACAAAAATATTTGTGCAACCATCTCGAACGTTGTTGACTTGAGTATATGTGTTTGTACTCGTTTCCTTGTTATGTCAACTTGTATTAATTTTTCGGATTGCGTTGCATTTTTTATGTTACATGGAGGTTTCTTTAGTAATGAAAAATTGTTCATATTATGACTTTTTATGTCATTATACGCTTTTGTTACATATGCTTATATATTTTAATAAGCACCAATGATGTAGATCATAAGCAATATGATGAAACAAAGTTGTTTTGAGTGAAAATTGGATGAATTCTAGTTCAAATCCCTCCTTCATCATCATTTTCTCTTCTATATCATTTTATTCTATCCACACTATTTTTCCAACTAAATTGGGGACACTTTTCCCCTCCTTATTATTTTATCCATTTTCCTTCATATTTTCAATCATCGATCAACCTCTTTCATCAACCCATCAAAACTCAAGGGGGCATTATTCACTCTACTAATTTTTATTCTATCCCTTCAAAATTCACTTGTGTCTGTACTTTTTCTACTATCTTTGAAGTGGTGTCACTCACACCACCCTAAAGAGGGGCAAATGTAGATACCCATAATTAGATCAAGCAATTTTAATAGCTCTAAATTACACTAACTATCCCCTTTCCCACAAATTGACAACATTTTTTCAATAACATGCACCATTTCCCTTCTATGTCATTGTTGATTAATTACATTTTCACAATTAAATTAACCCTCTTATCACTAAAGATGTCGATTAATAACCTGTTTCGTTAATTAACACCCACTTCTATCTAGGTCAATTAATTATTCCTAATTAATGACGATTGCTAGTCTAAATCAATAAATTATCTCTTATTGAACCATTTCCTCTCTTGAAGTCCTGCAAATCATACTAATGTTTATTCTAAAATATTCTATAATCTTGCACCTACTTATTAATTAATCACCCTTGATTAATTAACAGAACCCTCTCTCAACTCCCATGAGTCACCAATGATAAATTAAACTCTCTTACAAGCAAACTTAACTAGTTATAAAGTATTCTTATCTATTACTAACATTTCTTTGCTATTATCCCACATATAATAGGATGAAAATATCTCTCAAACCAAAGGGTTATATAAATAACCCCTCTTCCTACCTTTCTTCTTACACCTTACATGCATATAACATAAACTATAGGCATTTTGATCTTGAGCATTCTCCATTAGAATTGAGCTAACATCTTCATCTTCCATTTCATCCATACAAGATTTGAGTAATATGGGAAGAATCAAATGGTCTTGTAGCCATGTTTAATTAGGTTCCATTCTCAAATCTTGAGATCAAACAATCAACATTGATTGTTATGGATCTATCTAGGTTCATTTTGTAGTTTAGCAATCTAAAGAGTAAAGAGTATCTTAAGTATGATCATTTTATTTTGTTCAATGTTACATGCATTTAATGAAGAAACTTAGTCTCCATAAGATCTTATGTTGATGGTTTGTGTTTAGTTAGATTTTACTTTGGAACTATTAGGTGTTAGTTTTAATTCATCTAAAATAGTTAATTAATACATGAGCACACTAAACGGGGTGTGATGAAGGGGAATTCCCATGAAATTTACATATCTGAGAAGGTACATTAATTCTTAGAAACCAGGTAGAAAAGGAGATCTTCGCCTCTCTCCATTCTAATAGTTTTTCTCTGTGTGTAGACCACCAACATGGT
The DNA here is from genome assembly GCA_019776745.2 of Taxus chinensis. NCBI lineage: Eukaryota > Viridiplantae > Streptophyta > Pinopsida > Cupressales > Taxaceae > Taxus > Taxus chinensis. The sequence continues at coordinate 812,101,574 of CM034147.1, forward strand.
GTTATCTCATGTAGAGAATATACGAGCATATTTCTCCTTTTTCCTTCATTCTTCCTATTGAGGAAAATTTTACGTTACAGGATGGTTTGATCTTACAAGCGGGTAAAACTAGCCCAACCTTGAGTATGAAGGGGTTTCCAAGATACCCATGCGACATGATAGGTGTTTGATTGGTTGTGCTCTATGAAGAATCAATTAGGCTTTTTTTTCCTGCATTTAAACATGAAAATGAAAGACAATACACAAAATGGAATTAGTAAAATAGGTAGATTTTTTTCCTAGAAAAGACTAGTTCCTAGAAGCCAAAGGACTTCCTTATTTCGACATCAACCCCACTTTTTTAAAACATTCAAGATTTATTTATGACAGATGGATACAATGTGTGATGTATAATTATGTGATCTAATGTTTTTCACTTATTTAGTTTATTACATACATCAGCTGATACTGATAAGATGAAAAACAAAAAATCTAGAGTACGCAATCAGAATCTAGGTCAGTATCTAAGTTCTCTAAAAAGCTATAGCTTACTGAACAAGTTATGTCATCATCCTTGGTGAAGTATGAATAAGGTTCTTCGATGTAGTCCTTGATGAAGAATTCAAACAACTCCTCCTCAGTATCATATTGGCAGGCAAAGGTAGAATCGGAGTCCTTAAGGCTGATATCACTCTCGATGTCAAATTCGAAGTGGTGTTTATGTATTCGAGGATGTCGAATCCTTCTTGGTGGTTGTATTTGAACTAAAGAAATTTCCCCTTATATCCATTTTAACTCGTAGTCTGCTTTCCAAAATTCCTCAGTGGCTTCACGAATTCTTTGGGTAGATGCAAAGATGGTTTCTAGTCGATCGATGGCGGTTGTATGCATAATACAAAGCTCCAAGTCATGCAATAAGTGGTATTTCTCTCAATGTAAAGGGTGTTAGATGAGTGAAAGTGAATTTATTTTGGTAATTGGGTGATTAGTTCCTAATATGGCCATCCACAAGATCCATTTTTAGCACAAATATTAGTAACACAAAAGCATAAAAATAATTGATAATAGATTATAATGAAATTTGATTACTGATTAGACAGAAAACATGGAAATCACAGGTGATTAGGCTAATCACAGGCAATTTTGTGAAATATTAATAAAATCTTAAAAGAAATAATTTGATCATTTAAAATGAAACTACAATCTATCAAATATAAAAGGGAAGTAAATGATAATCTTTTATGCATGTTTTAGGATAAAAAAAGAGGTGGAAATACAGTAATGAACCTTTAGATGATGAGGGATGATAACTAGCTTGCTGTGATTGTGATTGGATGATGAAAGATCCCTCGAACATATCCAAAAATGCTAGAAGGATGTGTAGATGTTAAATGATGTTGATGAGAACTTATTGAGATACAAAGTGATAAACCTTCTATTTTTATCTTAGCTGAGGGGGATTTATGAGAATCATAACAAGATAAGTTAGAGAGGTCGAGTAGGAGGTTTATAGGTCAATAGGGGTAGGTGGGATAGAGTAGGGATAGTTTTAGAAGGTTTCCTAATTTAATTTAGTCTTAATTAGTGAGAAGTGAGAAGTGGTTATAGGGATAAGTCAGAGGTGGTTAGGGTAATATTTTTAGAAGGTTGCTTATCTAGACTAATTATAACTAGCTAGTTAGGAGGAGTTGTCATGGTGAGGTGTGATGGTAGATTGGATTAACCAATTAATTTTATTTAATTAATTAATTAATTATGAGAAAGGTAATGCAACATTAGGAAATGTGAGGTATATTAATTATTAAAGGGGGTGTGGAGGTAACGAATTAGGTTTAAAGAGAACGTAATGATGCGATGTAAAAACTTGACTAATTGAATAGATGAGCTAGGTTATAAAATGGTATGTGACCAATATTATTTATTTTATTATTTGTGTGAGAATGGAGTGTGCAATTTTTTAATATCTACATTATCCCCTTTTTCTATGACGTCTTTACAAAACGTTAAACACAAAATATTAAGAGTTTTTTGGTTGTATGGGTGATTCGAATGTAGTGCAATACAGGAAACAACAACTTCTTGCATGTGTTTTGTTTTTCAAAAGTTTCCCAAATTCGAAGGGGTACTGAAACATATTCTTCTTTTGAGGGATTGACTTGATAGAGAAACCATGTGGTTTACGCCTATAGATGTGTGATACATGAAGGTAGAATTAGTTTAATATGAATTCCAAGTAATGGGGGGCCAAAGGGCACATGTCACATAGATGTATGATGATTCACAGAAGTTGGTGTTACGTTTGAGTATTTGGGTCTTTTGAAAGTAAAAAACTTGTTCAAATGGTGTTTTTGTTGTGTTTAGGTGTGCAAGTAGAGATGGTTACAAGAAACAGAATGAATTGTAGGTATTTAGAGTAATCACCTGTGATTGGAGGTATAAATGCCGATGATTAGATTGGGGTAAAATCAAGTTATATATTTATCTAAGATATTTATTTTTTTTATTTTAACTGTGGTGTATAAACATCTTTGTCGAATTGATTTGAGTGTTTTAAGGTGATTTTGGGAATTTTAAACTCATGGCATCCTCTAGCAAGAAAAGGAAACCACCAATGAAAAAGGTAGGCCAATTTTTAATCAGTTTTTGTATGATTTTTGTCTTTCTAGGATTTTGATGCCATGTTTGTGGTTGTACGAGTGCCCTATCTAGAATCATCGGTGATTGATGCAATCACCATGCAATTCATAGTAGATTATCATTGGTAATTTGGATGAATCGTTGGTGATTCATTGTATTTTGATAGTTTTATGAAGTATGAAATTTTTGATGTTGGTAGATGTTGTTGTGTGTATTTTTTATGGTTTTTGTTGTGTTTTGATGATACTAACTTTTAAGTTTTGTTTATTTTTACAGGTGGAGGTGAAGTTGAATATCTGCAACTGTATTCCTTTGATATTGGAGGAGGTGTAAGGACATATATGTCGGATGATGATTGGGCACATGTGGAGGCCATGGGTTTTTTTTCTATGAGAGTATTATAGATGGATTTATAGATTTTTGGGTTTGATTTTGGCACTACTTGAGATGTGGAATTCTTCCACTAACACATTTTGGTTTCCTACGTGTGAGATTACTATTACCTTGGAGGATTTTCATCGTATTTTGAGGATACTGATCTGTGGGTTAGTGGTATATACCATCTCTAAGGTAGAGAGGGATGAGGTGATGGGTAGATTGTATAAGGAGGATGTTGGTGACATCATATATGAGTCAGGAGGTTTTTTCCTATGGCCGTGTTTATTTTCCTGAGAGAGCAGGACATGTTCGAATGACTATGATCATGATGGTCATCATGTGCTATGAATTTATGGATTTGGGGAGTGGCCATTTTCCATGGATGATGATAGGGGTGGTGTCTGAGATGATGGAGCATCAGAATGTTTTTGAGTGTGCGCCCACTCTTCTTTAAAAAAAAATTAGGGAGTTGTTGGCCTAGAGGATTGACAAAAACTATGGTATTGATGTCGGTTTTCTACTATAGGCATGGGATTTAGAGCACGTAGTTATTACTCGACCAACAAGGTTACCATGGGCCATCGGTGATCAATCACCCTAGTTTTATGAGGTGGAGATCAGATAGAGGCCGTATGCAGGGAAGAGGAGGAGAGATGGATTTTATAGGGATTTGTTGATAGGACTATAAGTAGGAGATGTTGTGTAGAGACCATACTTGGATTTACCAACATGGCCCGAGTACCCATAGGATTTTCTTTGTTTATAGTAGCCTATATGGCTATAAGCATGGAGGGAATTTGAGAAGCATGAGTTGTTGCATTTTGATAATGTTAGGAGATATATTTTTACTACAAGTAGGGAGTTCCCGAGGATCCCATTTATTTAGTATAGGCAGGAGGAGATGGATGTAGATACTTTGAGGGCAGCAGTGGCAAGACCTAACATCATTGAGGAGTTTCCAGGGGCTACAAACCCCAATGAGGAGGGATTTATTGTTCTAATTGATGATGCAAGGGTTACCCCTAAGTATATGACATGGTGTGATCTAGTTTTGAGAGGTATTGATAGAGTTTGAGTAAGCATAGAGATTTTCACAATCAAGTGACATTAGTACATGTTCGATTAGAGAGAAAGTACATGAAGGGGATGTAGATCTTGATTCTTATAAGGATGAGGAGGAGGATGATGATGACCTGAGCTTCCACCATTGCTAGTGTACTATTAAAGTAGTGATGGAAGAAAAGGCCTTAGAGAGAAGATGAATTGATTGGTGTTTGGGAGCTCGGAGAGAGCACGATGGATCTAATCATGGAGAGGGATACCCTCCATGCAAATCTTGTACAGGTATTTACTGACAGAGACAAGTACAAAGGGACACAAGGATACACTGAAGAAGGCCTTGGTGATCATAGAGCCTTCTATATCTGGTGTAGAGTTGTCGGTGATGGCCCATTCTAGTAGGTAGATGAGGAGCATCTACAAAACCTCATCCATCTGGTATGATTTCAATGGCCCATTATGATGCTTGGTAAGGTGGAGAAGAGGGATTACTATGTGGATTTTTTCATCAAGAACTACATGGATGCCACTTTATATGTTGATTACGTAGATGCCAAAGGGGTAAGCTATAATAGTAGCAGTGAGGCCTAGTGCTAGTGCAGTGAGCATGGAACAACCACCTCAAAGGACTAGAGAGAGTGGAGGGTGGCGATGGAGGAGATGGAGGAGATGATTTTGTTATGAATTTTTCCTAGATGAGGTGGAGGTACTAGTGCTAGTGGAGGAACTACCTACTTCTAAGAGGAGAGGGTGGTGTTAGTACAATACTTTGGAGATGTTGATTTTACTACTTGATTGTATATGATGTCATAGGCTCATAGAAGCCCATTTTTTGTATGATGAGGACATATATTGATGTTTTTGGACATGGATTATGATGTATACTATACTTTGATATATATATATATGATGATGTTTGAGGATGGATTATGATGTTTATATCATACTTTAATTTGTATGTTTCTATTGTGTTAATGTTTTTAGATGGATTTGATGAATGTGATATGTTAAAATGTTTGGTTAAATATGTTTTAGATGTGGTTAAATGATTGGTGACTTTAAAATATGATCCAACAAACATGCTTCATCAAAAAATGTAACTAAACAAAATGATGTAAAATTGGAATGTTTTCCCCACTATGAATTTGGTACATATATGTGATGGGTTTCGAAAAACAACTTGCACTTGTGGCCTTCTCAGATGTTAAGTAAGATTATCAATGGGTAGTTACATAAATTATGATGGGAATGTGGGTTTGAACAACTGAATTTTTCTAGGATGACAAAAGGAATTTTTTGTGTGTAGGACAATGCGGGAAAAAGGGATCTCCTTTTCAAATATTTTATAGGGAATAATGCCCTAGCTTTTTATATTATTTTGAAGCAAACTTATCAATGTTGGAAGCTTGTTATGATGGGAAAGCTAATTTATATGAGATGCTCTCCTTGGATGTTTTTTATTTTGGTGTTCATTTGAAGGCTGATCAATGTGGGAAGCCTTTCACATGAGTATTCATCCTTCATGGGTATGGTCTACATTTTTATGTTTTGATGAGATGGCCATCCTCTAAGGGATCAATCCACCATTTGGATTTGTAGTTTTCCTTCAAAGGAGAAACCTACTTTTTTTATGGTAATGATTTAGATTTGAAAAATAGTTTTCCTTCAAGGGATCTAATATATTTTTGATATTTTGATAAAGAGGAGCATCCAAATGATTTTCTATATATTTCATTGTTGATGGAAAAAACCTAATAGATCCATTTCAAGGAGGGGATAAAATGTGCATATGACATACACACACATGCCCCATGTCATGTTTTGATTTGGTATGGGATGGATGTATCTAATGTTTTTAAAGGGGTTCCTGGAAAAGGAATGTAACTTTTCTATACAAAAGATGAGATGAATAGAGCCATGGTTTTCATATTTAAGCCATATTTAGGATGCTAACATGGATGATCACATCATTAGAATATATCATGTAGTGATAGGATTTAGAGGTAACTACTCTCATGAAAATCAATTAATTAATAGTAGAAAATGTTGCAAGTGTAAATGATTCAAAGGTTCCCTTTTAGGTTCCCCATTAAGAGAAGAAAGACGATACACTCCTGAACACATACTTGTGAGTGATAATGTATGGACCAATCCAATTGGGGGAAAAATTTCCACGTTTACTTTATTCTAATGTAGTAAAATTTTGATTTTATTTGAGTACAAGATCACCAATTTTAAATTCTTGTTGTTTAACATGTTTTTTGTATGCTCTATTAATACATTGTTTGATAGATTTGATGATGTTTGAGGGTTGTTAGACACTTCTAATATAACCGTTCAAGTTGTGATAAGAGGTCTTTGCGATATTCTTCGTTCGAGAATGAAATATTTGAGAGATACATGAAGTCACGGAATTTGAATTTCAAGAGGTACAATGGCTTTAGAGCCACAGACAAAGTGAATAGGGCGTAGCACCCGTAGGAGTGACAGATGCTAGTTTCAATAATCCTAGAGAGAAAATTGGATTTGGAGATGCAAGTTCCGACCTTCGTCATCTACTATTTTCATAAGAACTTTGTTAAGTGTTTTATTAGAGGCCTCATCCTGTCCATTTTCTTGAGGATAATATGGTGATGAAAGACTAAGTTTGATGTTAAATGTATCACAGTAAGATTTTTAAATTCCATTATTTTTAAAGGATTTTCCATTATTTGTGACAAGTTTATGTGGGATACCAAAATGAAATATGATATTTTGATATATGAAGTTGATAATAGGTCTGTATTTTTTCGAGGTCAAAGGTATGGCTTTGACCCAATTAGTGAAGTGTTCAGTTGTTGTGATTATGGAATGATGTTGTTGGGATGATTTTGGATTGATTGTACCAATGAGGGCTAAGCCCCATTGAGAGAAAGGCCATAAGTCATGGGCGAGGCTGTAATGTTCGACTAGGGTTTTTGATGAGATCTTAGTGGAGTTGGCAGTTTAACACATTTATATACATATGCAAAAAATATATTTTGTGATGGTAGGCTAGTGATACCCTAGCCATATGACGCACTTCAGTGTTGGATATTGTCGGTGAAGTGACCACCATAGATGCTATTCATGGACCTATTTTATTTCTCTAGTTAATTCAATGTGATATAAGACATTGTATTAGTATATAGCCCTCAAAGCTATACGTTTATAAAGTAATGCCCCCTATGATAACAAAGTGAATGACATGTTTGAAGAAATGATCATTTAGCACCATGTGATAAGTGTGGATGGTAGTTTACATTTGGCGAGATAGTCATGTATCTGAGTGTACCAAAGATCAGGTGGATTATTGTCAATGATATTGATAGAAGGAAGCTCATTTTTATGTGAAGGATGATCTAAGTGTTGAATAATTATAAAAATCTTAGTGTTATCCTTTTTTTCAAAAGAGATGAGGGATTTAAGGTATGCCACAGTGTCTGCAAACCTGTTAGAAGATCACATAATGGATTGAATGGTATAATGATCAAATGTGCCAAGGAGAAAGTTGATAACAACTTTATATTTTTTAAGGATTTCATTTTTAAATTGATATTCTCTTTTGAATTGACTAACAACAATTTTTGAATCTCTATAGATTTCAAGGATGTGAACACCTAAGAGAATAGTAGTATGTAATGTGAGCACAGTACCAGATTTAATCACAGTAAAATATATTCTATTCAGCATATATTAAAACCACACTGCATTATAAATCATCTAGGATATTAAAAATATATATAGGAGTACATTTTCCTATTATCTAGGAAACCTCCTATAACTTCTCTAGCTATTATTGATGAGTTGTTAATACAACTCTCAACATACTCCTAGATTAGTGTTATTGTTACTCACGTAACAATACACACTCTAAACAATAATATCATAAACAACTCGTAATATGAGTTGTTATTACAACTCAATTAATTTACCCAATGTAAATATTATATTTCCTAACATTTAGACCCATGATTAAGGATTTGTATTATTCCATGTTGTTGGTATACACGAAGTGAATTTTGAATTATATTGGAAGTGGAATGTTCCAGGGAGCTATGATAACAACTCCATCTCCTCCCCATTCTTGGAACTTAGCAGCATCGAATAAGAGGGTTATTTTAATAGGGACGAAATCAGATTCATCGATGATGTTGAAAAATTCATCGAGAAAGTATTTATGTGGTGGTTGATTATCTAGAAGGGGCGCATTGGTGAGTTGATATGAAATGAACTCGCATTTTCTATATGTATGGGATATGATTTCAAGGTCAAATTCAATCATAAGCATGAGCCATCATGTTATGCGGTCAATATGATAAGGTTTAACATGTATGGATTTAAGTTTATTAAATCTGGTGACAACATATGTATTGTGATTGAGGAGATAATGTCGAAGTTTAGAGGTGGTGAAGTATAATGCATAACACAATTTTTCCACTTTAGTATAACGTGTTGCATACTTATGGAAGGTGCGACTAAACTAGTATACGACATGTTCTTGACCTTGGTTATTAGGGTGGGAGAGCATGAATCCTAGAGCATATTCTAAGGTGGATATGTATAGATAAAATGGATCCCCATCATGACGTGGAGTAAGCATGGGTGGTAATAATATATACTACTTGATTTCATTGAAGGGTTTCTAACAATCAAAATCACAATGAAACTCTAGGTCTTTATGGAGAAGATGGTGAAATGGTTCACAACACTCAAAATGTTGCGATATAAAACATCAGATAGACTATAATTTACCTTCAAGGGTATGCAGTTGCTTAAGATTTTAAGGTGGAGGAATTTTAATGATTACTCTATTTTTTTCTGGGTCCACTTTAATGCCTTAGATAGATATAATGAATCCTATAATTTTTCCAATGAGAACACCAAAAATAAAATTCACAGGATTAAGATGAAGACAAAATTGGATGAGACGAGTGAAGATTGATTCAAGGATGTCGAGATGGTATTTTGGTGATTTGGATTTTCCTATAAGATCATCAACATAGTCTTCAACAATTTTGTGGATGAGATCATGAAAAATATGTCATGCCGCATTGATAAATATCCCATGCATTTTTAAGACCAAACGCCATGATGTGGTAAAGAAATGATTCCCCAAGGGGTAGTAAAAGAAGTTTTGTGTTGATTGTCGGGGGTGATGGGGATTTAGTTATAACCAAAAAATTCATCCATGAGGGAGAGAATTTCATGGCCTATTGTTAGGTCGACAAGTTGATCTATGTTCTGAAGAGGGAAATTGTCCTTCAGACAGACAATATTGAGATCCCTAAAGTCTGTTCAGATGTGTATTTTGGATGAATCTTTGGTTACGGGGATGCCATTGGAGACCCATTGTGGATAGTTAATGGGTATTATGAAATTTCTAGATAAGAGGTGCTACAACTCTTCCTTAACAAGGAGAACTATATGGGGATGCATTTTACTGAATTTATGTTTAACCTGCTTAGCATTAGGATATGTGACTATTTTGTGTACATAAATGTTATGATCAATTTTGGGCATATCATTGTATGACTAGGAAAAGGCTTGGTGATATTGTTTAAGAATGAGGTGAAATCATTTAGTTCTTGTGGATCTAGAGATTGACCGACCTTAAATATGCGAGGACCTTGAGGGGTTCCTAATTTAACATCGAGGGTGGATTATTGAAGGAGAGTTGGTGTATCAAATGGTAGGGATTTCTAAAGAGAATAGTTCCCAGCTCCCATATGGGAAAGGATATCCTAGTCGTCCTGACACTGGAGGCTATCTATGGTAGGTGAATCTTCCTCAACCATTTCTGGGAAAACTAGAGGTAATTTATTTGTTGTATTAGTTGGATTGATAGGTAAGTGGCCCTAAAGATATAGCATTGATAAAAAAAATAAGGTGGGATGGGTATAGTGTAGTCTGTGTCCATGGGGTCTTTAGGGTTTGCTGGTGATTATGTTTCTAGTTTGGAAATAGTTAGGGATGTGGAAATTTTAGATGTGGTGGATTCACACATTTTAGAGGTGTACCTTTTATAACCTAAACCAATTTTCTCATAGGATTTAAGGGAACTAAAGATAGGTTGATCATAGGTTCCTTGTTCATAACGAACGAGGTCGAAACCTCTCCACACACAGCGATGAAGATACATGTGGGAAAAGTTAAAATTATTGAGAGATTTGAATTTTAATGTGAATGGCATTACGTGATGTGTATTAATGATGTGGTATGGAGGATTTTCAAGGGCCCCATAGGTGAGACTTGTTTTGAGATGAGCCAGACCATAAGAGTTAACATATTCTATATTTGGGTCATACATGGGTTACTTGTTAGGGAGGTCATATTTTTTAGGTGAAGGGATTGAATTAAGAATGAGGAGATGATATTACCCCAGCATGATACATTTTACAACCTCACTAAGAGAGGAATCATCTGGTATGGATTTAGGTACAAATGACTCAGGTATGGATTTAGGTACAAGGATGACGTTTGGGTAGTACATCATGTAGCATTCAGTGAATGGATTTAGATCAATGAGGTTAGTGAAATTTTGACCTTTATGTTCATATTTAAGACAATGCTGGATGGCAGAGGAAACGAAACTCATGGTGCATATCCAATGGCGTCCTAATAACATGTTGTATTAAAATTATCCTTCTATAATGTAGAATAGTTCGGGTATGGTTTTGCCATCGACCCTAAGTGCAAGTATGAAAATTCCTAATATGGGTGCAATAACATCATTTAAGGATTGTAATAATATCATAATTTGAGTAATAATAATGTTTGGTACCTTGAGTTTATCAAAATCAAGAGATGATATGATGTTAATGCCAGCACTACTATTAATCATGACCCTCTTGATGGAGATGTATTTAATTTGAGTGGTGATGAAAAGTGATAGGTTATGGTCCTCTAGTCTAAGAGAGGTAATTTTAGATGGCTCAAATTATATAGCATTAGATTCTTTTAGGGAACCTACAAAATTTGTTAAGGGAATAGGATCATTGACTGGTACAGTTATGGATTGCAGAGATTCTATCATGTCCTATTTTTGAAAATGTGATGTGTAGAATAGTTCATAGAGTGACATCCATATGGGAGATTTGTGTAGTTTATTGATAGCATCCTTATGTAGTACAGGGAAAGGGGGTGTTGGTGTTTTTATAAAAATTTCAACTATCAATGGTGGTGTTTGGCTAGATTCCTCAGGAGCTAAAGAAATAGATACATTAGGTTTATTAGATGGAGATGATAATTCAGGAGGTGGGGTATAGTGATAAAATTTTAATATTTCTTAGGATCAAATGGTTATTTTTCATAATTTTGTGAGAAGGTGGTTATGTGTACGTCACCAACTCGATGATCAAGTGTTTTAAGGATAGATTATTAAATTTTCAATGATGACGATGATGATGATGCTAGGGTTGTGCTCATTACAGATGGAATGAAGAGTGGACTATCAAGTTTCTGAAATTTTAAATTGAAGGCCCTACAATCTTCTATGGAATGGTCTCATGTTCTATGATAATCACAGGAAACATTGAATTCATACTAGGATGGTTTCCATCCATGATGATCATACGGCTTAGGAGGTGGTAATGTAATAAACAACCGCTGAAGGAGGTCATCTAGGATGGTGGTATAATGCCCCTTAGATGTAGACGTAGATGGGGGTAAAGTTTCATTTATAATCCTATCAGGAGTAGGTAAGATAGATTGTTTAGTTGTGGGTTATTTATTTATTTGTTAGGGAGGATTTATAGGTATCACGGTGGATGGTGGATGATGAGCCTATATGGGTGGCTATTGGTTAGGATAATTGGACTATGTAAAAGTTTCATGATATGGAATTAATTTAGGGGTTTGGTAGGGGGGTCTTAATCCTATAATAATAGGGTGATCAATAAGTATAAGGGTGTGAGGTCTGCTAAAAGTACTTTGATCTGGAAAAATATATTGAGGGATTTTGAAGACCTGAAAAATACCTTGCTTATGTGGCCCTTTTGTCGTTTTGTATGAACTGGGTGTGGTTGATGAAGATGTAGTAGAAGGGTCCAATTTCCTTGAAGTGGAGGGTGTTTTGGGTTGTTTTTCAAATGTAGTTTTAGGTATAATCTTGGAGGATGTAGAGGATATGGATTTGAATTTTGTAATGGCATGTGACGAGGGTGTGGGAATAGTTTTAGTAATATATTCAACCGATGAAGGCTTAGTAGCTTCGGGCCCGTTAGATTCTAGTTTTGATTTGGTAATCAACGAGGTGGGTTGAGGGATAATATTTATTCTTATTATTATATTGATGGTGTGAACAACATTCTGTTGTGGTTTATTTGAGGATGAGGGATGATTTGGAAAATTTTGCTTAAATATGTCAAGATTTTTATTTAGGGGTGTGTTTGTATTATCTATGGATTTCACCCTTTTCTATAAAATCTTGAAGTATGTTGCGAAAAGTGCAACATCTTTCAATTCCATGTCCATTGACCCTATGATATTTACAATAGTCATTATCTTGATACTAAATTGGTTTAGATAGCGATGTGTCGATGGGTCAAATATTTGCGAGAGGTATCATGTTGGAGGCAATAAATTTTTCAAGAACTACACTATAATTTTCTCCTATAGGTGTATAATTATGTTGTTGACGGGGGCACTCTGTAGTGGGTTTTTCTTTAGGATCAGATTTAACTATGATGGCATTGGTGGATGTCTTAGACTTATTGGGGTTGGATGTTGACTTAGGTGGGATCTCAAATGTTTGTTTCTTGGGTGAGGCTTAACCATTCCATCTTCTAGATAATGCAATTCCAATTTATGGGCCATGGTTAATGCCTCATCAAAAATTTGAAATGATTGGATTTATAAATTGGATGAGATGTGTTTGGCACATGCACGATAGAATACCTATATTAATTATGTTTATGATAATGTAAAATATAGTTGATTAGTGACATCCTTCAATTGGGAAATGAAATCAATGATAGATTCATCTTTGAATTGTCTAATGGCATATAGGTCATTGATAGAGATTTTGTAGGATATATTTATGGAAAAGTGATCTAAGAAAAGTTGGGAAAGCTATGAAAAGGATAATAGGGAATGTTTTTGTACCAGTCTAAGATAGGAATTGAAAGGGACATGGGAAAAGTCCTCAACATCAAGTCTTGATCGTGAGGTATTAGATAGCATACGTGATAGAAAGCGCAGATTTGTTCTTGGGGATCTTCTTTGCTATAAAACTTGATAAACTTAGGATGTTCTTAGTGAGGTGGATATGGTTTATATGGTAGTGAAGGGTGAATGGGCTCATTACAAATTTGATCATAGGAGAGAAAATTCTTAGATGAGGATTAAGTAGCATCGAGACTGGATATGTTGTTTAGGATAAAGAGTATGGGGTTGATTTTTTCGCTGCGAGGATGAGCCAGGTTGAAATGAGGACTGGTTAGGTTATAAGTATGTCTGATATTGTTGAGGATTTCCTTGCCAGTAAGGAATGTTATGTTGAGTAACATTATGTTGGTAAGGGGTATTCTATTGCGGGATGTTATACTGTGGAATATTTTGTTGAGGCATGTATTGTTGAAGTATGTCGTACTGAGGGAAGTTTGTCTATTGTACATTTTTTTATATGGAATTTAATTTTTGAGAGATACTTTGATGATAAAGGATATTTTGTTGTGGAATGTTTTTATGAGAAGGGATATTTTATTGTGCGATATTTTTATGACATGGATAACCTTGTTAGGAGGCTATACACTATGAAGTTTTTATGTAGTTGTATTGTAATAGAATTGATGTATGAGTGACTGGTTGTGAATAAGTGAGTGACTCCTGAAAGGAAAAAAGCTGAGGAGGTGGAGGACAGTTCCTATTGTGGGATGCTTTGTTATGGGATACTGTATTATGGAATTCTTTGTAGAGGTGTAGATTGCAGCATGGAGATTAGTGGTTGTGATGGTTTTTGTATGTATTGTGAAATAGGGTGAGTGCTAGAAATGGCACAAGTATTAATCAATTGTGTAGTTGTAGGGATAGATATGGTTATGTTTTGAACTAAATTAGTAACCTATTGGGATGATACAATAGTAGAAAAGGCCACAAAACTTAGTGGAGGTGTTTTTAACTATGAGGAGGTCAGTGGGGTAGACGAGGAAGTAGTTGTATTACTTAGGGGAGGTGTGAAGCCTATAGAAGGACTTGGTGAGGATGTAGATTCCTGGGTGGATGTAATTTGTGATGAAATCATGTGAAGATCATAAATAGGGGTTGAAGACACCTTAGATGCCTCGGGTTGACTGATAGGATATTGTTCATTTAATAATTCAAAGGGGTTAGTAGGGATGGTAGATATATCAGTTTGACTATTGTTTAGTGTTTCATATTTATTTGAAGTGTATGGCTACAATTGTTGGATGATCAAATCTTGATTTTGATTAATGAGATGTGTTATGACAGATGAAGGATTGTAAGTGTATGGAATGGGTTGGGATGTAAGTGGTTGTAATTGAACATTTATGGATACTAGATAAGCATTCAGGACTATAGGGTTTATGTCAAGCATTTCTTCAAAGATAGGGTCTCCTTTATTATAGAAAGGAGGTTTGGATGCATCTGACTGAGGAGCATGAGAAAAGGGATGTCCTATTTCTTTTAGTCCAGGTGTGTGAAGAATTTAATTGTGATGTTGATGTGGGGAATGAAAGGGTTGTTGTCAAATTTCTTTTTTATAGTTGAATCTTGATTCATTTTAAGTATTTTGGGTGTTAAAAGAGGGATTGGACACAATTGTTTGATAATATGGGATTTTTTCTTGTGTTGGATTCAAAAGTACTATAGGAAGTGGTGTAGTATAAAATGGGACATGTTGTTTAAATGTAGATGGTGGGGTGGTCATTTTTTCATAAGATTGATCAAGATCTTGTTTTCTATTAAATAATATGGTAAAAAAAACAAACAAAGACCTAATAAATGAAAAATAACTAATTGGGTTGATTTACAAACAACAAGGAAAAGAAAGCAAGATGTTGTTTTATATTTATCTTGATTAATTATGAAAAAGTGAAATGTGTAAGATGGTTAATGAGGGTCCTAGGAAACGGTAAACTATGGTTGGTTTCAAGTATGTTTAAGGGTGGAGTCCTCGATATACCCAAAGGTACGTGAGGCCTAACTATGTACTATTGTTAGTCCAGGCATGTATATTTGGGCTAGCGCTCACTTCACGGTCCTACTGCAATAAGTGAGTCGAGTACTAAGCTAAAATACACTGACAGACAAGATATTATACTCATCCATAACATCAATTTGGTTTCCTTTTCGGGTGATGAAATCCCAATCATTTATCACCTAGGTGGGTGTTGTTTTGAATGTATTTTTGATGTTGAAGTGATTTGGTTGTGTGGGGGAGGATAAGTGAATGCAACGAATTTTCCTCCTAGTTAGACCATGTGAAATAAAAAGGATGTGAATGTTTATTTTATGATCCCAAAATAAAATGTTGATTTCGATGAAGACAGATAAATAAGAATGAAAAACATGAAACCAAACGTAAGGTTTTAGGAAATACCGTGAAATCTCTCTTTTTTTTTATTTTAGTAAATTTTTACAAGTAAGCACTCTTGATAATCCAAAAAAAAATCCTCTTATAAATAGTGCCCTATAGAAATATTAAAAGAAATAGAAAATAAAAAGCAAGAAGTAGAAAGATGACTATGATATTATAAGAAAAAACATATAGGGAAAACGAAGATGATTGGCCCAAAAGTAGGCAATTATAAGACAGTGAAATTACTAAATATTTTTTTGATTTAATGAAACAGAAAGACAAGGGACAACACTACGCATGCATGAATGTTGAGGAAAATTTTACCTTTTAGGTTAGTTTGATCTTACAAGGGGATAAAACTGGCCTAACATCGAGTATGACGGAGTTTCCAAAATACCTACGGGATGTGATAGGTGCTTAATTGGTTATAGTCTGTGAAGAATGAATTAGGATTCATTTGCCTCTAATTAAACCTACAAATCAAAGATATTTCACAAAATGGAATTAGTAAAATAGGTAGGCAGGTTTCCTGGAAAAGCCAGTTCCCAAAAGCCTATCCTTACGTGGACATCATCCTGCCTTTTTAGAAAATTCAAGATTTATTAATGACATATGGATACAATATATGATGTATAAAAATGTGATCAAATTTCTATCACTTATTTAGTTTATTACATACATATGTTCATAATGATAAGATGAAAAACAACAAGTATACAATCTGAAATCAGAATCTAGGTCAATATCAAAGTTCTCTGAAAATTTTGAGCCTACTAAACAAGCTAACTCATCATCCTTAGTGATGTATAAATCAGGTTCTACGATGTTGTACTCAATGAAGAAGTCAGACATCTCCTCCTTGGTATTGTACTTGAGAGGCTGAAATAGTGGAGAGAGAATAGAGATTGATATCTCTTATTATTCTATATTATTATCAAAAGCATGGTACATATTTATAGGTATATTGAATAAACAATATTCCCCTGAATGGATGGAGAAGATACAAACAAGAAGGAGAGAATAATGGAATAGATAAAAATTAGTCTAATAATAACATAAAGTACATAGACTATGATAACACTCCCCCCCTTATTACAATATTCTTGCAAATTTGACCTGTGAAAAGTTTAAATTTCACTTTTCCAAGAGATTTTGTGAGAATGTCGGCAACTTGTGCTTCTATAGGATAGTACTAGAGCTGAATGTGATGGTTCAAGACATGCTCGCGAATGAAATGACAATCAATCTTAATATGATTTTTTCATTCATGAAAAAATGGATTCTGCACGATCTTAAACACACTCTGATTATCGCAATAGAGAATAGGTGACTATTTTTCAGGAATTCCCAGGTCATTCAAAATGTGACGTAGCCATATCGCTTTGCTTATAGCTCCTCATATGGCATGATATTTTACCTCTGTGGATGAGATAGAAACAACATTCTGCTTCTTGCTTATCCATGAGATAGGTCCAGATATGAGATGGAATATGTATCCTGTAGTTGATTTCTTGTCATCAACAAATTTGATGTGGTCTAAGTTGATGTATCCCTGTAAGAAGAATTGATCATTCTTATTATATTCCAGACCATAATCAATTGTACCTCAGACATACCTCAAAACATGATTTGCTTCATTCTAGTGACATTTCTTCCATTCCTGCATGAATCTGGAAAGATAACTGATAGCATAGCATAAATTTGGTCTTGTATATGTCAATTAGATGAGTCCTCTAACAAATTTCCTGTAGAGAGTAGCATCTACTTGATGTGAGTCCTAGAATCTTGAAAGTTGCAAGCCTTTCTCTATAGGAATGGAAATAGGTTTACAATCATACATTCTATACTTTTCCAAGAGTTTCATAGCATACTTTATCTGGCAAACAAAAATGTGATGCTCCTTTTGCCATATTTCCAAGCCAAGATAGTAATTTAGTAGCCCCAAATATGTCATGTCGATGGTTCTTTTGAGATCATTCTTCTCAATATCAACCTGATATTCTAACTTCCAGTGATCATAAGATCATCTACATACACAACAAGAATGCCAATTTCTTTTTGTACCTTCTTTATATATAAATTTGAATATGAGGGTCTACGAGTGAATCCATGCTGCAAAAGGTGATTGTTGATCTTGATATACCATGCCCTTAGAGCTTGTTTCAGTCCATAGAGTGATTTGATGAGATGGCATACCTTCTTAGGATGTTCTTCATCAAAAAATCCTTCAGGTTCGGTCATGTACACTTCTTATTTCAGATCACCATTCAGTAAAGCACTCTTGACATCCATCTGTTGAAGTCTCCATCCATTCTGTGCTACCAGTGCGCAAACAACTCTAATGGTCTTGATCTTCGTAGTGGGTGCAAAGGTCTCTTCATAGTTGATGCCCTCTTTCTGAGCATATCCTTTTGCTACAAGTCATTCTTTATGTTTTTTGATGGATCCATCTACCTTATATTTAGTTTTGAAAACCCATCTGCAGCCTATGGGTTTCTTTCCTATTGGCAGATCAACAAGTTCCCATGTCTAATTTTGTATATGTGAGTTATATTCTACATCCATGGATTCCTTCAACTAAAATTGATTGAGTGCATCACAAATATTATAGGGCTCAGAGCTATTAATCAGTGATCTCATGAGTGCAAAGCTTACCTCATTTCTTGTTTGACTCCTTCTTTTATTCCAAATAATGTATCTAGGAGTTGTTGCAAATGTGATTCCTTCATGGTGCTTTGAACCCACTTCTGATGATAACTTGGCCTCTTTTGAGAAGAACTGTGTTATTACCAGTCACATTCACTAGTTCTCCAAGGTGAATAAATAGCTCTCCTTACAACATTTATTTTCCTTGAGTAGTCTCTTCTAGCTCATTATCTGATTCAGAGACTAGTCGGTGAGAGGTGGTTGGAACTGGATCTTCTATTGATAATGATGAATCAAAGGATGACTCTTCACAAAACATGTCTTGACTCTTGTATATTTTATTTATCTTAGGATTCATGAGATTGTATGCCTTCGAGGTAGTTTTGTAGCCAATTAGGATACATGGGAGTGTTTTTGGCTCAACCTTCTTTCTCTTCTGAGCTGGGACATGCATGTATGTTGTGCAACCAAATACTCGCAAATGAGAAATTGATGGATTTTTACCACTCCATACCTCTTCTAGAATTTATTTTATAGAATATTTATCGGTTCCCTGTTGAGAAGATATATAGCTATCTTTACTGCTTCATCCCAATAGTGTTCTTCTAGCTTTGTTGTTGATAGCATGCAACGAGCCATCTCTATCACTATGCAATTGCGACACTCAACAATGCCATTTTTTGGGGGTTTGTAGGGAGTAGTCAGGTTCTACTTTATGCCTTGTTGGTTCAGAAATGTGAAGAACTTATTTGATGTGAATTCCCCTCTCGATCTAAGTGAAGTAGAAGAAGTGGTTATCTAGTCTCTTTCACAACACGATGATAGAAGTTCTGGAAATGTTGAAGAGCCTCACTTTTCTTCTTCATGAAAAACACCCACATATTATGAGAGTGGTCATCCATGAAAGTTTGAAGTACTTGAATCCTAAAAAAGAAGTAGGTAGAGGACCGTTCAGATTGGTATGAACTACCTCCGGACGCTTCTTAGCATGGAAGGTTCTAAAAATCCTGAAATGGATCTTGGTGTTGTTTTCCTGCAAGACAGCCAGGGCTAATAGGCAAGGAACTAGATAATTTGGGTAGTCCATGAACCATTTCTTTTGAACTCATCTAATGCAATGATGTAGCTGACAAGTGTCCATATCTAAAATGCTAGAGTGCAGTAGATTGTATTGTTGACATAGATAAAGCTATTGCAGAAGATGAAATAGTATCTAACAAAAATAACTTATCTTTTATAAATGCCCTAGCAATATTCTTACCTTTTCATGAGATCAAACATGATTTGATGCCATTTTGGACAAGAAAATTTACCTTCAGGTGATGATTCAATAGCTGAGTTACTGGCAGGTGGTTGCTAGTCAATCTAGGAACATATAGTACCTTTGTAAATGTACATTTTTATGGTCTCGGAGGAATGGTGACTCTTCCTATTCCTTCCGTAATGTACTCTTTGTCATTGGATATCTAAACCCAATCACCAGTGG
The DNA here is from genome assembly GCA_019776745.2 of Taxus chinensis. Classification (NCBI taxonomy): domain Eukaryota; kingdom Viridiplantae; phylum Streptophyta; class Pinopsida; order Cupressales; family Taxaceae; genus Taxus; species Taxus chinensis. Next base: position 812,121,319 of record CM034147.1, read on the forward strand.
GTTATTCATCTAGTGAATCAAACAACTCCTTGTCACCTGACATGTGCTTACTTGCACTAGAGTCTATCAGCCAAACTCTCTTTGTGGGTTGTGAATTCTAGGAGACGAGTACAAGGTTCTTACCACAATGGGCTCCTTATGATGTCTCCTCATCAGATTCATTATCTTGTTCGGCTGTGAGATGTCCCTTGTGCTTTCTCTAGTGGGGACGTTGTTTGGACTTGTGAAAATCTTCGCGCCCTAATGTGCTTGTTTGACTTGAAGACCCTTGTTTCAAGCTATTGTACCAGTAGTGATCAGTGTCATTAGTGTTGGTTTCGCAAATGTGACACCACCTCTTTGAATTTTTATCTTTCTTTTGTTGTTTTAGTTGCACTTCATTTGGCTTCTTTGGGGGACCCTTCTAATTCTTCTGGCCAAGGTATGGCTTTGAGAACAGGGCTTTATTTTGAGTCTGCTCTTGGAATGAATTGATGGCCTTTTCCTATTGCAGCAAATTCACAAGTTATTTGAATGCCACTGTTTTTTTACATACATTCAGTGTCGTAACAAATACTTGGAATTCACAAGGGAGTTCTCTTAAGGTGATTGGTACCAGAAGTTTTTCATCCACCGTTTCACTGAGCGCTAATAAATCTGATCACAGGTTAGCCACACGACCTAAGAACTCCTCAAATTTCTTCATCTTCACAATCGACGTCATACCCAGCTTCTAATTCCTATCAAACTTGCTTTGTTTGGGAGCTAACGTTGAAAAGGAAATAATCCAAGAGTCCTTTGTGAACCAGTTTGTCGAAGATAAGGTTGTCGGTGTTTCGAAGCTCGTTAAGCAAGGCAAAGTAGAACACGGAGCTCTCAGTAGCTACTAGACAGTGTTCTGCGGCTTTCGAGTTGATTTTATAGCTTTCAGTAGTCTCGATTGTGTCAGTCATGCTCGTCATTCAATGTTGGCTATTAGAGAGACGCTTCAATGCCGTGGTAGAGGCTTCTTTGCCAGGAAATATATGGCCCTTTTTTTATTATTTGTGACTTTCAGGATTGGTGAAGTCAAATTCTCATCTCCTCTGTCTTTCACTCAGGGATGAATGGCATTCTTGTAGGAAAGAAAAGTCCTCACATAGTAGCTCCTTCATCCAATCTCCATGCGTTGATTAGCAATCACAGCCATCCAAGAAGAACATATATAATTTTCTACTCCTCCACGTAGGTGTTTTCCAAATAAAATGAACCTTGGGGTCTACAGAGAAGAAATCTCTCAAAAGTAATTAACCTTCCACGGTCCACACAGTCCTCTCCACACATCTTCTAGTATGTTTCTCTACGCAGCAGCAAGTGACACACTCCACGCAATCAGTCATATGCCATGCCACTTCACACATGTATTTTGCCTCTCCACGTAGAAATACAAGAACTCCACACAGTCAATCAGATGCCACGTTTTTTTATGTATCTTTCCATGTACTTGCTAAAGGAATTCTTTATTTTCCACGCAGATCTTTAGCGATTTCCATGCAACGAGGAGCTTGAGGAGGCAGCCACACAATGTACCTTTCCACGCACTTTTCTCCACGTAGGTGAATGTAACAATGCAGATGATTGAGTGAATCTCCACGTCCATCTTGTGTTTTATCCTTAGATCGCTGCCCCTCCATGCAACAGTAATTTTGTCCAACTTAAGCTTGTGCGCAGCAGTTTCTTCAGCTAATCTCCACGAAAATTTTGTCGGTTTTATAAAACGTAGTTTTCAAAAGGAATATGTTGTGCAAATCCACCTCCAAGTAGTCTTCCCAAATCTTCTATAATGTTGGGTGACATCCATTCCTCTACGGAGGATGAAGATTAGGCCAAACTCAAGGCATTAAATGAAAAAACTTTAGAACTGGTCTCTTAAATCACCATGCACGTAACAGGTCTTGGTCTCTACTTTCCAACGCACACACATAGTTCAGAGTCTTCAATAGCTCTGATACTAGATTGAGAGGATGAAATAGTGGAGAGATAATAGAGATCGATATCTCTTCTTATTTTATATTATTATCAAAAGCTTGGTAAATATTTATAGGTATATTGAATAAAAAATATTCTCCTGAATGGATGGAGAAGATGCAAACAAGAAGGAGAGAATATTGGAATAGATAAAAATTAGTCTAATAATAAGATAACATACGTAGACTATGCTAATAGTACTAGTGGGTGAATTCAGAATCAGATTCCTTAAGGCTTATATCACTCTCAATGGCAGATTCAGATGCAGTGTTTATGTCTTCGGGGATGTTGAATCCCACTTCATGGTTTTATTCCAACCAGAAAAGGTCTGATTGTATCTTCTATATCTCGCAGTGTGCTTCCCAAAAATCCTCAATGGCTTCAAAAATTCTTTGGGTAGATGCAAAGATGGTTTCTAGTCAATTGATGGGGGCTACATGGATAACATACAACTCCAATTCATGCAATAATTCGTATTTCTCCTAGTGAAAAGGGTGTTGGAAGATTGGAACTGAATTGATGTTGGTAATTGGGTGATTAGTTCCTGATATGGAAATTTACAAGATCCATTCATGGCACAAGGATTAGTAACACAAAAGCATTAAAATAAGTGACAATAGCTTCTAATGAAATTTGATTACTAAATAGATAGAAAACATAGAAATCGCGGGTGATTAGGCTAATCGCAGGTGATTCTCTGAAATATTAACAAACTACTAAAAGAAATAATTTGATCATCTAAAATGAACTAAAATCTATCAAACACAAAAGGGAAGTAAATGATAATTTGTTATTCTTCTTTTAGCATAAAAATAGAGGTGGAAAGACATTAATGAACCTTTAGGTGATGAGGGTTGATAACCAGCTTACTCTAAGTGTGCTTGGATGATGAAAGTGCCCTCGAAAAGATCCCAAAATTCTTGAAGGATATTATAGATGTTAAATGATGTTGATGATAACCTAGTTACACTTCTGAACACTAGAAAAGACTCGTGGACTTGCTTGAATGGTCGTGAATGGTCTTAAAGATAGGTATGGAAAGTAGCATTTATAGATCTCCAAAGTTCAAGGGAATCACCAGATTTTTTGGGAAGCTAGGGCTAGGGTGAGATACAAAGTTATAAACCTTCTATTTTGATCTTAGGTGCGGGGGATTTAGGGGAATCATAACTAGATAATTTAGAGAGGTCGAGTAGGAGGTTTAGAGGTGGATAGGGGCAGTTAAGATAGACTAGGTATAGTTTAAAAGGTTTCCTAATTTAATTTATTCCTAACTAGTGAGAAGTGATAATAGGGATAAGTTAGAAGTGGTTAGGGTAATACTTTTAGAAGGTTTCTTATCTAGACTAGTTATTACTAGTGAGTTAGGATGAGTTATCATGGTGAGGTGTGAGGGTGGAGTGGATTAACCAATTAATTAACTATCAGAAAGGTAATGTGACATTAGGAAATGTGAGGTAAATTAATAAAATAAATGGGTGTGGGGGTAATGACTTAGGTTTAGGGAGATCGTAATGATGCTACAGAAAACTTGACTAATCAAATGGATGAGATTGGTTATAAAATGGTATGAAACCGATATTATTTATTTGATTATTTGTGTGGGAATGGGGTGTGTGATTTTTTAGCGTCTACACTTCCACTGGGATTTAACGATGCACATAAATACATCAGGATTCCCTTCACCAGTATACCTAGGTACCTGGTTGTAACTCAAATGTGTAACCATGCGTAGAATGACCATGTAAGTAACTATGTTCGTGTTCTCTCTCCCAATGACTTCATACATTCCATGTGCCCAGTTATCACAACAAACAATTGTGGTATTATTAATTGAGTGGACATTGTCCCACTGTATCATGCCTTTCTTATATGGCTCAGTTACCTCAGGGTCTCTAATTATGCACACATATATCATATTCAAGTATTCTTCAATAAAAGGCCAAACATATGGAGAATCATTTGCAAAAATCAAAGGTATAATGATGTGCTCTTGTTTCTTAACAAAGCTAATGTATCCCTTGTTAAACTACACATCAGCATTATTCGTATAACACTAGTAGCTCCCAAGTAATGCTAGGAATCTATCTGCTTTAGTTAGCTCCAATACTTCATATTCCCCAGTAAACTTGGCTCCTTGAGTTTTAATGGTCACATCCTTTAGAAATCCAACCGACATGGCTCTAATTCTATTTTCCATATATAATATATTTGAAGAGGGCTGCAACAGTGGTCTTCCCATCTTATTCCATGCATTCAACATGAGTACATTAACTTTTGCAACTATATCTATTAGAATATTTCTTATAATCCATTCATATATGACTGCATTCAGTGTAAACTCTTTATCATACTCATGATTATGGGGAGGCATATTTACATGAAGTATCTTCCTCTCGTGCTCATTACCTACATGTGATACTTTATCTCTAAACCACTTTCCTAATAACGATATTATGTTCTCCTAGCACACCATTTTTCATACCTCCTTTAACTCATCTACGCCATTGTGTAGTTGTTCAACCTTCTTTTCTCATGCCAATACGCACACTTTCTCCTTCAAGATATGAATCTCTCCTTGTATATCCCTAATAAAGTCCATAGTCTCTTTGTAGACCTCTTTCTAATGTGCAACATGAGGTTACTTGGCAGTTATCACTTCTTTCTTTATTATAATTGGCTTATTCCTTGGGGATTCACGTGTGTGTTTTTCCTTAGTACATGTAGTGACTAATATGGGTTATAATTCAAAAGTAATTCAAACCTTCGGCATCCACTGATCTTTATCTACGTGTTGTATCTTAATCATATATGCACCCTTATCTAACTTGTGTTGCTTGCTCATATGCTCATACAATTCTAGAAATTCTTCAAATTTATAATTCTTCCACCACCACATTCTGAGGGCACTCACGCCGATAATGAGTAGGAGATACACAAGTGTAACATGTTCCTATGGTAATTCCTCCTCTTCTACCACCACAACCTCGACCTCTATATCCTCTAAAAAATCTTATATTCATGTTATCCCCATTATTGTACCCTTCATTATGTTGTTCTCCTTGTTTCTTCGATCTACTTATTAAAGTATTCTATCACACACAAGTCTCAATGGATTTGTGAACATGATCAATCACTCTGCATTCAACTGTTTCATGAGTATAGGTTTTTAAAAATTTACAATACGTAGACACATTCTTCCAAATCACACATTGTAAGAGAGGAAATCTACTTGCATCATGGTTTAAATGAAAAATCTCAAAATCCAATAGAATTGTGTGCACCGAATTATGAATAAATATATATTTATTATGTACTTTAACCTTGTAATATGTACACAATATTCCATTGTGTGTCTCATGAGATGAATTAGCAGAAATATTCTCCAACTTTTTCACCATGGCTGTAATCTATGCCTTTAAAAATGACTTACCGTAGTGTCCAAAATTCCAACTTCCTCAATGCATAGAGATTCTTCCAAATTATCACGCGGATCTATAAATTTCTTATGAGATAATTCCTTTCTAAATGGATTCAAAAATACCCCAACAAACTAATGCACATGTTGACTTGGGAATATCATAAGATAACCTCGATAATGGAGTGTTAAAGTGTGCATCAAATAAGACCTGCTTAATGTCCTTGAGTGCACTGATACTCTTTTTCTAAAACTAAGGGATATGCGTTTTAACAAGAAACACAGAGTGGAAAGCATCATAATTCATGATAGTATGATGTGGATCATAGTTTTTGTACCATCTATGCACCCGTCCTTGAAGTGTTGTAGCAAATTGAATTACTTTTCTATATCAGGATATGATTCCTTTTGCGTGCCATAGCAACTCACACTTGTGTGCATGCTCTGTAGCATCTTCAATACCTCTATACTCTAGAAAAAGAAGAGACATTTTGTAATATACTTCATGTGGCTCATGAGGGTGAAAATATTCTCCACTAGATCTAGAACCAAAACTGCTACCAGTATTTCCTTCACTTCCGAAACCACATGATCCACTTGATCCCAAACCTCTTGATCCTCCTAACCCACCTCCTATAGTATAAAATGGAACAGTGGATGTACTTCCTTTCTTCCAAACTTTAGTACTAAACTAAACTCCCATATTCTATGAATTTATAGTACTTCTAGACATGTTCCCAAGTTTCTGGATAACCACACTTTGTTCTAATGACACATAATAAAACATTCCTCCAATTGGGCCTCCAAATAAAAAAGATGGCGTTTGTGATCCCAGAGGTGTATGTGTTGTTTGATGTACTTATGTATTCAAAGCTAAATGATATCAACCTGAAGCTACTCGATTACTTAGATTCATCTCTTTATCAATTATTACTTTTGGAACTGAAACACTAAGTGTACGGGCTAGGTCGCCAAGTGGGATCATATGCATGCCCACGAACCTCAATATTTCCTCTTTTGACATGCTCTCATAAGAATCCTAAGGGTATTATCTATTGTGATGTACTAATATTGGGAAAATTAGATATTATGGATCCTCATCCGCATCTTACACAAGAACGTAAAATCCTTAATGAGGCCTCTTTTCCCTTAATGTCATTGACATTGCAACTTCTCTTTACATCTCCCATGCTTGTGCTTCATTATACCTAATTCATCTCTCCTCTCTCTCTCCATTTATGCCTTCGGGTCTGTCATCTTCACCATATCTACTCCTACCCGATGCCTGGTGGTATGTTTAGCTATCCAAAGGTAGGGTCTCTAAATGTAGCATCACCATCAAGATCTAAATTTCCAAAGGAATAATGCATATGTAAGATCCTCTGGGCTCACGCAAAAATTAAAACTCAACAACTTATGGATAATGATATGTAGAAACAACATACTCTAGAGTATAATTGTGCACAACACCAACCCACTAATGATTTACAACATACGTCTGATGTTATTATATATCAAACAAAGTCTAGTACTCTTCTTGCATCAAAACCCTTGGTTTGTAACTCTAGTTCTTCTTTAATGTGTATGCAGATAACCTCTTATACAATTCTATTGGAAAGTAGTTGGAAAACGTCTCATAGAGCTCATGATATAGATTATCTTCCACACACTTGAACACATTGAAATCCAATAATGAACCATGTCTTTGTGAAAACTAATATTTTCCTTTGATTGCCCAATCTTGAATGGCTGCAAGAGTCAATCTATACGCTATCAACATGAAACATCTTGGAAAACAGTTTGAAAAGAGGTCCCAACAATGGAACAAAAATGTAGTCTTATTTTTATAATAAAATGCCTAGGCGCACTAGCACTTCACTTATATAGATATATGCACTCATCTGAAGTGCCCAAAGCTACTAGGTCCCCTGTTTATGAAAACTTGTCTAGATGTTAGAATGCATGTTTATAGTAACTACAATCAAAGAATATATTCCATCATATCAATAGATTTATGAGTTCAAATTGGAAACACATGTAATAAGAAAGCATAGAGATCATATAAGAATTAATATCAGATTAACCATAAAAGTACCATGAACGTAAACATCAACAACCAATATCCATCAACAACGATCCATTATATTATCTTATCACAAAATAGTAATGAAACACATCACAATACTCTCTTAAATTCATATGTGCAAATTCATACCATCGTCATAACTCCAATAAAACCTTGAACTCTCATGGTGTCCCAAAATAGTGGAATACATCACATATTTATAGAATTAGGGAATTTACCTTCACTGCCCATGCACTCTCAAAATAGGTTGCATGATAAAAATAGACATGCATATATACAAAAATAACTACAGAGTATACATGATTTCCTAGTAATAGATTAAACCCTAATCTATCCTATTATTATCTTGATGTTTGCATGTCTCTTGATATCCTTGTCCATGTACTCTATCAAAAATGGACATTTCTTTATCAGAAAGTCTCCATGCTTAACTCTATTCTTGGAATGTTGTTTGAATGCCACTCTATATTGTCATTGTCTAGTTTTAGCTAGTGGCCCCAAAATTTTCTAAGTCCTAAATATTTTATTTTACATGCACCATTTTTAACTAACACCTATGCACACTTATGCATCCCTCTTATGTGCCTCAACACTCTACATGTTCTTTAAACACTTTGGCAATTTATTCAGCCCAACAAAGGAACTAATGAATTTGAACACAACTTCCAGAATAGAGCTCAATAGTTATCATGATGAATATTGACAGTACACAAACTATAAAAAATAGATAACAACCTTCATTATGTTTGAATCATCCTTTGTAGTCTTGAGCACCATTTCACAGACCAAAAAATTCATGACATTGATTTTATGATTCATGATAACTCTTTATCTTTAATACAAATATTTTTAATGACCAATACCCTTCAACAAATCATGGAAACACGTGTATTTCCATAGAGACGTATGATACTAATTCAAATCTTAGAACATTTTTATTCTAGGATTTCAACCACATGTTACGAAACTCAACATATAGACCTATGCACACAGAATACCTTAGAACTTAGTTGTATTTGACATTTCTCATACATTATTGTGCAAGACCATCACAAAGTGATGTCAATTATGCACAACCACACAAAATATAATCTCAATCCTAGAAACACTTGTTGACCTAAAAAGACATATGCATACCTTTATGACTTTTAAGACACATATGTTTAATAAAGTTTGATGTGATATCACAGCCTCGAATGTATAAAATACATGAACACAAGTTTGATTAAATGACTTCATACATCCATTGAAATTTATCTTTATGTACTTGAAATTAAAGATAATGATATTCCTTATGAAAACCTTGAAATGTAATAGCATGATTTGACAGACCATCTATTTTACTAGCTTGACCATATGAGAAATATACACAGAACACATGGACTAGAAGTACTATAAACCAAAACCCAGACATATATATAACTTCTTGAAGATAAAAACATGACCATGCTCACTTTAAGGACACAACTAGACCTCGAACATACTATGAACATTATATTATAAAAAATTAGTACTCGTGATGAGATTACTTTACGTACCCTATGCCTCTTGACCTGTCAAATACACCCAGCTCCTTTAACGTTTTTATTTAATGTGGCATGGATACATAGATGGTCTTCTTTAACAACAGTAAATATTCTTCTTTGACCTAACTTAGATCCTTCCTTGATGCCACAAGAACCTGCTTTGACAAACCTTGTTGGATTAGACTGAGAATTAGTGTTCTTAAGCTCCTTGGCTTGAGTAATCTTCCTTTTGGCCTTTAGATCTGATATATCATTTTTGGAATCATTAATAGAGCTAAATTTCTTTGAAAACCCTTCCATTTTATGCTTGAAACCATATAGTACCTCTTCATTTCCTACCTTGGAAACAAAATTTATCAATATGACCTTGTTTGAGGCACTTATGACACACGACACCATTATTCTTCGTTCTAGTTTCAAACACACTTAAGTTCCATCCACACTTCATGGCTATATGACCATACTCATAACATGAATAACATTAACCATTGAATATCCCTACACCTTTCCCAAATGACCTTCTCTTGCAATCTCTAGCTCTATGACCAAAATCATGACATATATAGTAATAAATTTTGAATGAAGAACAATACCTCATACCATTAGGTTTTCTAACTAAGTTATACCTTCTTGGATCAACCTTATTAGTCACATCATCAAATGATTTAGTATTCAGACTAGCATCTCTACCATTCATTTTTTGCTTTCCTTCAAACCCTAGGCTTGTTGTGTCATGTGTGGCTCGTTGACCTTCTAAAACATCATCAAGATATTTGTACATTTTCTCAATATTTGTATACATACTCAATCTACTAGATAAACTCTCTAAATTTGATTCTAGGGATTTTAGTCTCTCTTCATACTTGGAACAAGTGTCTTATTTCTCCTTTAGGTAATTTGATATGACTTCAACCTCTAATTCAAAACCCTTGATATCTTGGGCATGCTCTAACTCCATATTCTTAACCTGATTTTGGTAGGCAATAATAAATTATTGAAAAGCTTCATCTCTCATTCTTGATGTTTCTTTAAGATCTTAAGACTTACCCATTTCTTGTGCTTCAAAGGATCACCTTCAAGTTAAAAAAATTTCACAAGGACTCATTTTGATACCAATGATTGGAATCTCTAAGGACTAAGAGGAGGAGGTGAATCATTCATTAATAACCTTTTAATTCATTTAAAAATAAATACGTTCATCATTTCAATCATCTATTCACATTCATAATCACATGTGCATATTAAGCGTGTATTAAGAAAAATTCACAAGAACCTGCAACAAAGAAGAAGACACATAAACACCATATATAAGTGGTAAACCCTCATGTGGAAGAAAACCCACTAAAATATGTTTATATTACACAAATAAAAGATATTTAGTGAACATAAACCTCACAAGAATAACCAACGCATAGTTTGGTAGAGCACAAGCCCTACAAGGAGAAGAAACACGTAATTTAGTGAAGCATCAACTACAAAAGGAGGCTAAAACCCCCAAATATGAATAAGAACTAACTCATCCAACTGAATATGATGATATCTACAAAATATTTCTTCCACAACTGATGGAGATCACAATTTCAGCTCACAACACCTTCAAACCCTTGTTTAAACCCCTAGGTCTCTAATCTCTTTCAAACTAGCTCTTTCTTGACTTATCAAATCTTCAAACCATTGCACACATGCTTCATGTTCTTCTTGAACCTATCACACACTTGAAATAACCTCAATTCATGCTCACACACTTGCAAAACTCTCACACCTAGGTCCCACTTTTTTTACGCACACCACTAGATCCAAAAAAACACCCAAACCAATGTTGGTATAAACTTCTTCTTAATTTAAATTCAAACTCAAACATTCCCCTTATTTTTCATGACCAATACATCATAAAATATACCATATAGTTATAATAATAGCTATAAGTCGCCCATATGGGTCGGCCTAGCAAAAACCATTGTTCTATGCACCAAATATCCTCAAATTCGATGCATTGGAATGAAAAAAAAATCCTTATCCCAAAAATATGTTTAGTAATGATCTAAAATTCATCACACATGTTTAAAATAACATTTAAACATCATACATATTCGCAATTATCATGAACCACTCAAATGATTTCATTTAATGGACATTTTGGCTCATTGCCTCCACTAAACACCTATTTCAAGCACCCTTTCTTCACCTTATGGCTAGATAGAAGCACAATAGTATGAATGACTTTTTTTTTAAAAAAGTGTACCTTTATATACATGAATTTTTCAGTTTCCTTGAAATTACAATGGTAATAGCTACAACACTCTACACATTCATGAAATTCAATGAGTTAATGAAATGTGGTATTTAGAGTGTATAATATATGTAATGTTTTTTAGAAACCAAATCTTGTCTTTTTAAAAAATTTGTATTCATACATTTTTTCTTATTTTATAATAGAGAAACAAATGTCGACATGATGTTTTTAAATAAAAACTTATTTTTTCCCCATGAAATTTTATATATATGTTCTACATTCGAATATAAACGTCCTGACAAATTTTTTATATTTTTTAATGAATTTTTTAGTGAAGATATTTTAATATTAAGGGTGTACATATGTTTATGCTAATATCTTTTTCAGATTTATATTGAAATTGATTATTTTTTATAACTATGAAGAAGAATTCAATAAATAGTAAGTTTATATTTTTTCAAATTTTGTTAATATATCATAAAATTGTGTGGAAAGTGTACTTATTCTCATAAAATATCATATCTTGGAAAAAAAAAAAAGTAAAATAATAGTAAAACAAATTTTTGAGAAAAGAAAAATATTTTTTTAGAAAGGTGATAAAAAACTATACTTTTTTGTAAAATTTTGTAATTTAACTAATTCATTTACCCTAAATACCTTGCACGTATGTGACACATTTTGGCTAATAATTATCCTCCAACTTGATTAAGGGCCATAATGTGCCACGTAGGTGCCACATAGGCTTGCGCGAACGGTGTTCATGCTAACACCCTTTCACATGAACACCCCAAAAATAAAAACCCTCCACCCGAGTGCCACCAAGTACACATTTAGTTTTAAACACATGGTTGATAGTTCAAATTTAGTTTTTAAAAATAATTTTAAATAACTATAGTTTTAAAACAAAAAAAAATTCTTCGTATTGTTTTTATTTTATTTTTAGGTTCAATTTTAATGGTTTTATTTTAAAAGTATACTTTTTCATATTATTTTTGTTTTCTTTTAATCAAAAGTATATTATATTTTTTAATTTTAAAACAAAAATCTATTATTTATATATAATCAAATTAACTTTACAATATAGTTAATTTTATTAAAAATACATTATGAAACTAAAGAATAGTATTTTAGATTTAAATTGTTTTAGTAGATTCGAAATTAGGAAAGAATCTAATTAAAAATAACCTAAGTTCAATTTATATTTCTATATAATAAGAGTTACATGTGTATAGTTTTCTATTGAATTTACTCTTAGATCCATATCTATCTCAATTTTTGTGTGTAGGTGAAAATTATCAAAGTGGAGGAATCATGGGAAATGAGAAGAATAACAAGTGAAAAATATAGTGAGGAAAAGAAAGTAGAGGATAATGTTAAAAGATCACTTCATAAGAAGAAACAAAAAGAGAAAGATGGTTGCAAAAACCGGTACATACATATTTGAAACTCTTGATATCGTGATTTTATTTTTCTGTCTAGGGTAAATCTGAAGTTTTAGCTTCATATGTACTTTTAGATAGAAGAATATTATATTATAAATATAATAGAATGATTATTTTCGTGCAAACTACATGTATTGTGCTTTTGTATTATGTGTTTTTTAATAAAGTCTCTTATTAGTATTGTGTATTTAAATCTAAGCTTGGTATCCCTTAGATAATTTTAGCTATAAACCTATCCTCCTACCAAAAAATCTAGCTTTCACATAATAAAATTATACTCATATTATTATAACAATTCTCAACCTCAATTTTTACTAGATAAGGTATCAGATCCTTACTTTCAAACACTTTCGATAGATATCCCTCCTCTTTTTGTCCTTACCCTTTCACCGTCTACACCTATGTTTTCTTTGTCCACATGTCCACTATGATGATTTTATCACTTTTCTATCTTTTAAGGGTTTATAATTTCCTCATGGGTTGAATTTTATTCAATATTATATATAGGAACCTATATATAAGAAATTTAAATGCACTCATCTATTCACTTTCTACTTTCAATAGCCCTATGATAAAATTATCAATTCAAAAGCACTCATACATCTCCTAAACTACCTTTACACAATCACAAATAATAGGAGAAGCCCCTAAATAGGTCTAAAGAACTCTAACCTTTGTCCTAGAGTCAATTTTACCGAGAAAAAGTATTTTCAATCTAATTTAATCACAAATCACACCAAACCATTATCTATATTATCAAATGATAAAATTATAAAATCTATATGTAACCACATAGGTATCATATGTTAAGTGGTTAACTACATTTACTTTAATCCCTATTTATATTAGTACTAATATAGGTAGTGTACAAATTACTTTTTACCACAAACACAAACCTTTTTGCATGAAATCTTACCATGGTTCAATTTTGAAGCTAGTTTGGGTTATACAAAAGGTTTATTGATACCTAGGGTTTCAGAGTTAAGAATATTTTTGTATTAAATAGTTACTAAATTTATAAATCACCATAAATTCACATTTTAAACCAGCTAATAGGTATGAAACACCAAAAAAATCGCACACATCTAAAATTTCCATACCTACTTATCCTACACTCTTAGAATTAGAAATGAAGAACTTGCACATAATTTTGAGTATTTTCATCCTTGTCCCACTACCATATTAGTTTCTTTACTTGTAGGATAGCTAAGTACATCTCCATTTTTTATGTATTTTTTTTTTTTCCACTTGTTTTGATCATTCTATCTTAGAAATTTCTAAATAGGTATATTCTAATCTATATATTGATGTTAAAGTTATATATATATATATATATATATATATATATATATATAATTTTAAACCTTAATTAAAAATGAGATACATTTTGTTTCATTTTGGGGTTAAATATTTTAGTGATACCAAGTTAGTTGATCTAATCCTTATCCTAATTTGAACCCTAATTACCCTAGGCTTTCTGTTTATGCCTTGGCACATGATCATTTTCGTAGTTCTTGGATTTTTCCTTTCATGGATTATATTACCCATTAAAAATTTTAATTGCTTTTAATTTAGTTAAAAGTGACCCTACATGTAAATATGGAATATGTGTAACATTGCAATATATCATGATCCCTACTAATTATGTGGAATCCCTTCCCCATACCATATACATACACATTTCTTCTACATCAGCAAGTAATCACTCCTCCTCTCTCACTTACATGATAAATAAATTAGACCTCATATTGACTATACAAGTGTTACATGAATACTACTCTTTATTTTAGTACTTTTTATTTTCATAATACTTTTTCTCACACTTGTCAATTAAAATAGTTAGTTTAGATCTCCTAATTAGTATGTTATTTTATCTTCCCCTTACATATTTAGTCCAAAAAGTTCATCTTGTCTAATAATTTGGTTGTCCCTAACATCTATATAGGTTATACAAATCAATTTATCTCATTTTATAGCTACCCATATTATAATATATAGTTTAGACAAAATGGTTTGTCTAATTATCTTCGTTGCCTCTTAACTCTGACATTATCTACTTATATTTCATATTGTATTTAGATGATCACACATTTTGAATATTCCTTTACATATTATTTAAAATTTACATACTACTTACAATATACTTTAGATATAATTTTAGGTCATTTATTTATTCCTAGATCTTTTAGCATGTTGTTTCACACATATATAATATAATAGACTCTTTATGACATGATTTGTAAATATTTTACTAAGTTCACATTTTTTTATCTTCTCTAATACTATTTATCAAGTTACAATATTTTATATTCATGTTTTACATACTCCTCATGAAATCATTACGGTTTAATTCTACTAGATTTTTTTCTCAATTGATATTTTATAAATTCATAGACCTATTTTCTCTTCATCGAAATGTCCTCATAGCACCCCTTTTTTGTACATTTGTTTTCATAAATATTTTTCTTGCACATCTCATTTATAATGCTTACTTTATTTTTCTTTACGTACTCCTCATTAAATTTTTATAGGGTTTCTTTCTATTATTTTTTCTTACTTTATATTTTGATATGTTATTTATCAATTTATAATGTTATATATTATATTACATATTATCTCTTTCCATATTTGTGATGGAAATATCACATGTTTACACAACTATATACTTTTCTATCTCTAGTTAACTATAATTTCTATATACAAATCATACGTAGGAATCTAGTAGTACCTTCACTCTTTGGATTGAACTTTACTCTTACATCCTTAGGATTTTAGTAAGACCCCACGTCTAATTTTGTAGACATATATAATTTTTGGTCCTACATCTTTGTGTAGTAAAAAAATATTACTCATACATGTATTGAGTAGTACCAAAACATTAGTCATATGTACTAGGTCACTACTATTATCCATAATATCACTTTAGGAATCACTGCACACTTTATATAATAAATGTACAAACTATCCCGTATCTCAAAGATAATCCCAACTTTATGAGTGCATGTTTCATTTATTTCTTGAACATCAAAGTATTTTATTCATAAATATTTTGATCATTAAAAAATTAGAGTGTAGATTAGATTGCTCATAAAATTTCAAATTAACCTATTTTGAGTGCTTCCTTATGAGTTATAAATTTCTAGCTTCGTATCCTTGTAAGCATAGGAAAAATTCATGTTTTATATAGCTTCATATCCTTGTAAGAACTATGCACCAAATGGTCAAAATCTATGAGACTAATCTAATACTATAATATGTGTGGTGAGAAACTATCTACATCTATTAGATTTATATTATAATAATATTTACATCTATTAGATGCTCTACATTCCAATAAAGTAGCTAAAGGATATATGCATGTGACAATAAGCATATACTAAAGATAAAATTAATTGATGTTCCTAAAGTAGATCTTATATATATTTTAAATCATTCATGAATGGTGTAATCATGCATGGTAAGTTTTTTACATTGTGTTTATGGACACAGATGATGCACAACGACATGTTTATTTGATAACAAATGTTATGAAATTACTTCCCAAGAAAAATTCTAAACACTTGGTGAAGAAGAATTTCAACAAATTAAAATAATTTTCCTAACAAGGACCACTATCAAAAAATAAAATTAAAAAATGTGTTGAGATAATAAATGTTGAATTTGCTAATTTGACTATAGTTGTTAGACCACATTTGTTGGTTACATTCTGGGAAGTTGTTAGAGGAAACACAGGCTCTTATGGAAGTAATTTTTCTTCTCCAAGACATCTTGCTCAGCTACATTACCTTACTGATGGAGTTTTATTCACCAGTTCCCCTTCTTCTATCCTTACTTGTAGTATGAATGTCCCTGATGAGATTTCTCGTTTTAAGGTCCAGAATTACTTGATAAACCCTTCTTATATGTATTGAACCAACAATCCTTCAACTCGTGTACTCTTTTGCATATAGGACATTTCTTATTTTGTTTGTCCACTTGCTGATAATGTTTTTGGGAATTTTGAGAAGAATGAGCTTTTCCCTTTCATTTCTTATGAGAAGATAGTGCATGCTCCTCTTCATCATATTTGTTGTACATTTATTCTTCTTATTGCAGTAGATTCACTAACTTTTCAAAAGTAACTGTCTAATTTGACAATTTTAGTGTCATAACAAAAATGTGGTAAGAAGGAGGGAGTCCGCTACGAACAATGGGAATGAGAGATAACGACTGAGCCAAAACTTGATCACTCAAGAATAAGTCAAACTCAAGGTCAAGTCAGGAACCTGTGGATCCATGTCCACCTCTGCGTCAAGCCCATTGTGGGAAGAAAGAACCAAGCTCCGTTGCAATGGAGTAGCCCTCTAGTGGCAAAAAATATCCTACAACAAAATACTTTCGAAAACACACTGAGACGAAGAATTGCATACGACGGTCAAATAGAAATAATCAATTAAAAGTGATAGTATCAAAAAATAAATTAAGAAAGGAGATACAAATGTAGATCTGTTATTCCTGGAAACCAAAACCGCATTATTTCCCATTCATGCCACATGGTCAAATAGATCAATGCCACGTGCTTCTCTTAAAAGGTCATATTTTTATTATATTTAAATGCAATTTTGTTCAATAATGATCACATGCTCAATAGGTTCTGAGTTAGTTAAGTTAAAGGCTTTAGTGTTGCAAGGTTGGAGGTTTGACCCCCCACATCTAGAGCCTAATTTTAAGCTGCAATTTAATATATTCAAACTTTTGGTGGGATTTTAGTGAGTTTCACCTATTTTAGTGGCATAAAACCTCCATTAACCCACTAGATGTAGCCAAAACCTTGGCCAAATTTAGTGGAGAAAACCCTATTGGAGGGTAAAAAATTTCTACCACATAGCTTACATTTTCATTCTAAGTAACGTTTTCCAAAGGAGAATTACCTAAAATTGCATTGTTTAGGTTTTGTTGCACTTTTTTACATAATGAACTATATTGAGCTTCGGAGGCTCCCAGAGCCTGGCAAGACAAAATTCCTTCAATTAAATTTTTCTAAATATTTGGATCTATTCGAATATTTCAGTGGATTGTACCAATATGTAGGTTGTCATATTCAACTAAAAACTGCAACTAAAAAAATGTTAGAAATTTGAAAATAAAGAATGTGAAATTTGGTTTTGTAACACTCACAAGATCTTTGGATCTCTTTCATAGTGTTCGGTATATATAGTGCCTCTGGGAAATGCTAACGAGTAAATCCATCACAAATAATACTGTACTTAACACCTAATATAGATGCCACAACATTGTCTATGCATCATCCCTATAAATCAACCGATAGAATTAAGGACACAGTGCACACAATTTGATCCCTCCCATCCATCTGTGAATGATAACATGAAAAAAATATGGACACTAAAATTATCTAAGTATATAGAAAATTTACGCACGCATATGAGGATATTTATTTGAACCAGTGTAAATAATCGCACAAAACCCTTTTAGCACTATCTTGGTACCAAGTATCGAATTCTTTCACATACGTTAATGCCTCTTTCACATATCATTTGGTACATCAAAATTACAACCTTATTCCACATGCGTATTGGTATATAAGAAGGTTTCATATATAGAAAGGTTTGGTATATCGGACTAATGGTATATAAATTGTGAGAATTTATACTTGGAGTGATAAGATCCTTACCCTTTGTCACTAAATTAAGAAAATGGGCACCAATGCCCCTAAGTTTTTTTTTCCATATTCATAGCTCCTAAGAGGATATAATTATGTTACATGGAAGACTAAGATAAAAACACAACTTGAGTTTAAAGATATATTTTCTGTTGTGAATGGTTCCGCAAACAAATTACCAAATAATGCAACACAACAGAGAAAGTTTGACAAGGCCAATCAGAAGGCCAAAGTCATAATATTTTTTCAATTTACAAAAATGTACAACCCCACATTTAAGATGCCAAAACATCCAGAGAAGCATGGGATAAGTTAAGCACCGTGTATGAGGCCAAAAACAAGAACACTATATTGATCTTGTAGATTCATTTACATACACTGAAATACAAACCGAATGAGAAAGTGGAAGCTTTCATATAGAGAGTTGTAGAATTGAGGGATTCACTTCTAGACCTAAGATAGGAGGTTACCGATACAGCTCTCATTCCCATTATTCTGAGAGCACTCCCTCCTACTTATCACATTTTTCTAATGACACTAAACTTGTCATATAAAAAATTACTTTTTGACATGGTAGTGAATCTACTGCAAAAGTAAGAGAAATTTACAACAAATACGATGAAGAGGCAAAGGCACTATCTTCTTATCATAAACAAAAGGGAAAATCTCATTCTTCTCAAAAGTCTGAAAAATAACATCAGCAAGGGGACAACAAAAAAGAAGAAATGTCGTATTTGCAAAAGAGGACACGAGCTGAAGGATTTTTTATTCAATACATACAGGAAGGGTTTTTCAACTAATTTTGGACCTAAAAATTGTAAAATTCATCAAGGACATTCATACTATAAGAAAGGGTAAAAGAAGGGGAAATTGCAAAGAAAACACCATCAGAAAGGTAATGTAGTTGAGTAAGAAGATCATTCAAATAATGAATAATTATTGTACATTGCTCATTCTAGTGAACCATACACATCATCTAGTGTTGTTTGTTATGTTTCTTTAGGAGCCACTCAACACATGAATGGTAACAGAAACATGTTTATCACCATGAGAGACACACCTTTAAAAAAGCATTTTTTGTTAGGTGATGATTCTTCTTACACTATACAAGTTATTGAGAACATTTATCTACATATTGGTTCATGAAATTATAGATTAACAGATGTATTATAGGTCCCTGAGTTAAAAAAATATGCTATCAGTATGTCAGTTTCAAGATCATAATCTGTTGATTGACTTTGATATTCATTCTAGTAAGAAAGTGTGTTTGATTCAAGATAAATAAATAAGCTCAAAAATTGTTGCAAAAGCCTCCAATGTGGGATGCATGTTCCAACTTGACTTTATTGATAGGGATGATTAGGAACTAGTGGCTAATTATTCTTCATCTACACAGTTATGGCATCAAAGACTTGGTAACGTCAATTTCAAATATCTCAAAACACTTTGCCAATACAACATGGTGAGAGGCTTTCCATCTCTCCGAAAGGATGCAAATAAGTTTCCTAACTTCCTAGTAGGTAAACAACATAGAGATTCATTCTAGAAAAGTATGTATCAAGCTCTAGGAAATATTGATTTGGTTCATATCAATCTTTGTGGTCCGATGCAACCTATTCATTCTAAATTTCAATATTTCATATTATGTGTTGATTATTATTCATGAAAATGTGGATATTTTTCCTTCTTAAGAAAAGTGAAGATTTTGAGAAATTCAAAAAGATCAAAGTGGTAGTAGAGAATGAGATTGGTCATCATATCAGATCTCTATGCTCAGATCAAGGGTGGGATTCACCAGTAATGAGTTCAAATCCTACCTTCAAGTTTATGGGATTCACAGACATATGCCTCCTCCACACACACCGATGTAGAAAGGTGTTGATGAGAGAATAAATTCTATTATCATTGAGATGGTACTTTGCATGATCAATGATTCTAGACTAGCGAGGACATTTTGGGTAGAAGAAACGAAAAAAACAATATATTTGTTGAACAAAGTTAGCACAGTTGCTCTTAATGGTGTAACTCCACATGAAGCATGGTCGAAATGGAAGCCATCCATTACACACCTTAGAGAATTTGGGTACAAATCTAGTACACACATACCCAAGAAGAACAAAAAGAATTTGGATATGAAATCTGAAAAAACTTATACTTTTTGGCTATAGTGAAGAGGATCTTGGGTACAGATTGATGGAGCTAAGGAACAAAAAAGTATACACCAGCATATATGTTGATTTATTTGACAAGAAGGAATCTGAGACTCCTACTCTAGACTCACCTGATGTAGATATTTCACCTATTGTGAAAATAGAAGATGATGTTCCCACAAGTGATGACAGATATGATGGGGATGATGGTGATGATCAGACAACACCATAACCCATGAGAACACTACAATGTATTCCCAAGTGGTATACCAATATGATTTGAGATGCAAACTAGGATTCTCAACCAGATACATCAACCATTGGACCATGGACTTGTAGTAAAGCACAAGAAGAGGTAAACTTTACTTTGATAAGTAGAGTACTTGAATTTTTTGAGCCCTCTAATATCAAGGAATCTCTATAGTCAAAATCTTGAAAAGATGCCATGGATGTTGAGTATGAGTCAGTAATAAAAATCAACACTTTGCAGCTTGTTGATCTTCCACCAAGGGAGAAACCCATTGGTTGCAAATGGATATTCAAAATAAAGTACAAAGAAGATGCAACCATAGCCAAGTAAAAATAGATACTCATAGCAAATGGGTATGCATAAAAATAATACATAGACTATGACAAGACATTTGTTTACATAGCTAAGATCAAAATAATCAGGATGATCTTTTCTCTAGTTGCTTAGTTTTGTTAGAAATTCAATCAAATAGACATGAAAAGTATTGTTTTAAATGGATATCTACAACATGAATTCAATATGACTCAACCTGATGGATTTTTCATACCTCATGAAGAAACAAAGGTATACAAACTCAAGAAATCATTGTATGGCCTTAAACATGCACCCTAGACTAGGTACATCAAAATAGATGAGCATCTTGTTCTACATGGATTCTTAATAAATCCATATGATCCCGATCTCTACCTTGAAAGAAAAGGAGGATATATTATGATAGTTTTTTTTTTATGTCAATGATCTATTCATCACTGGAAGCACAATGAATATGATTGATGCAATGAAGAAAGATCTTAATTGATCGTTCTACATGATAGATCTTGGGCTCATGCACTACTGTCTTGGATTGGAAGTATGACTGAAAGAAAATCACATTTTTTTCTCATTTTAATTATACAAAGACAGCGCATGAAAAATTTAGAATGATGGATTTCACACCTATTCCTACACCTATGGAGATAAGACTGCAGTTATCTTGTTTAGATCCATCTCCTCTAGTAAATACAGCTCTTTATCAACATGTTATTAGGAGTCACATTTACTTAAAATATACTACACCTGATATAAGCTTTGTAGTGAACTATATTTCTAGGTTCATGCATGAACGCAAAGTTTTTCATTAGAAAACAAAAAGGTAGATCTTGATATATCTCAAGGTAACTATGGATGTTTGTCTAGAGTACAATAAGAATGATAACTTATTCTTGACTGTATATTCAGATAATGTAGGTAATATTAATGATAGAAAATTAAATTCTAGATTTGTCCTCTTTTTGGGATGTGGACAAATATCATGGGGAAGCAAGAAACAATACTTTATTTCTTTATCTTCTATAGAAGTTGAATATTGTGCTGCAGGTGGAGCTTTCTACGAAGAGATATGGATATGTCACATACTTGAAGGACTTGGAGTACCACAGGAAAAACATACCACCTTGTATGTTGTTAATGAAGGTGTTCTCAAACTTGTTCACAATCCAGTATTTCATGATAGAACAAAGAACATTGAGGTACAAGTTCACTTCATACGCAAGAAAGTTTTGAAACACAATATACAGCTTCAATTTTACCCAATAGTTGAACAATGAGTACATATCATCAAAAATTCACTTGTACATGACAAGTTCGACTTATACAAAGAGTTTCTCTCCTCATCGCTTGAGGCAATGAAAAATTAATGGGGGAATGTTAGGTAAAAGCTAATACAGTTAATTTATCATGTACTGAAGGTAACTATATTATTACTAAGTTAGTTTGGTAGTTATTTGGGTAAATATTTATTAAAAATATTTTTATATTGTTATATGGGTTTATAATCATATCTATCATATTGTATTCTTATAAGGTTTATTTATTACATAATTATAAAAATCATATTTTTCCGTATTACATCTACCGAATATTTTTTAAAATCAGAATCTCTTCTAACAAGAAAATTTTCCTGGTGCAGGAGGCACCAGTGCAAAAACAATTTTATTTTATTCTATGTATAAAATGAATAGGATGTTGTGCATATGGAAGGATGGGACTGGGAAGTTTGAGGTTGCACATGCTCTCAAAATTCTACAGATGCTTCTCCACACTCCTCTATCT
Source organism: Taxus chinensis (assembly GCA_019776745.2). Lineage (NCBI taxonomy): Eukaryota > Viridiplantae > Streptophyta > Pinopsida > Cupressales > Taxaceae > Taxus > Taxus chinensis. Next base: position 812,144,160 of record CM034147.1, read on the forward strand.
CTTATGCCCTCTATCTGCACACCTTCTTTGCTCACAGAGGTTCCTAACCTACTAAGATACCAAATATAGAAGAGTGGAAGCCTCACAATTTATTGATATTCAATCAAATCATTTACAATGGATATGGCTGCAATATTTATAGATGTTTCATATCCAAGTACAAATAATTAGATGGTTATAACCACCTGAAAAAAAGTACATCTGAGAGATGTAATAGATAAATATATGATTATTAAAATTATGTAACAAATAAACCTTACGAGAATACAATATGACATATATGGTTATAAAACTATATAATAATATATAAATACTTATAATCAATATTTACCAAAAAAACTTAGTAATAATATAGTTACCTTAATTAAATGTTAAATTAAATATACGAGGATTTTACCTAATATAAAGAACAAAAAAATTGTGTTGAGAGAATATATGGTGAATATGCTAATTTGAATATAGTTGTTAGACCACAATTGTTAGTTACATTCTTGAATCATGTTGAAATGAAGGAAACATTCAAATTTTTGGGTGTCAATTTTGGATGGGAAAAGTGAAAATATTTGGAACAATAATTTTTTTGTAAATGTGTCTAAAGGAATACGTTTAGTGGGTAAAAAAACTAGGTCTGTTGATAAGAGCATTTCTCGTAGAGAAATATTAGCTTCATTTGTAAATGAAGATACAACAAAGAATTGTCATGTTACCACTACTGCTCAGGTCTTTTGTGTTTCTAGAAACACAAGTAGTAGGTATGCGAAGAGGAGGAAGACATTGGATGATTATACTTTGGAAGAAAATTTGGCACTAATGTGTAGAAATCCAGACTCATATAAAATTGAGGATAGTATTGTGAGGATAGTTTCTAATGTTTTGATTGAGAGGACTCATCCATCTCCAAATGTGATGGATGTTTTAAAACATAGGATAGCTCACAATAACTATGATGAACATATAAAACATTGGCTCGAAATAACTCAATATGAGATGTACATCAAGTTTAGAGACGAACATCCACATGTTAGGATTGGGCAATGAATGTTTAAGATTTTCAAACCTTGGTATGTGCAAGTTAGTAAAGCCCTATAAACATGTGTTTGTCGCTATCATGTCGAGTTTTATTATAAATATCAAGTAAAAAAAATATTACATATATTGAGGTGTGCTTTCATTTATAGGCTTATTACAAATTTGATTAAATTTTGTTTTATGAGATGTAATTTAATTTATGTAATCAAATTATATGTTTTTCATGTTTACAAAAAGTTATGAGAAGCATCAAATGGTCAAGAAAATTCCCCCTACATGTGTGAGTCAATTGATAGCTTTTATTCTTTGCAAAATATCCGATGATGATGTGGATAGTCCTATGGCTTGCATCAAAGGTGTTTTTTACAAGTATGGGGATTTGAAATTAGTTCTAGAAATAAATGAAGACTTGCACACAGTTCAAATGGTGACGTGTAAGAGGTAATTATTAAATAAATAAAATTTAATTAATTTTAAATTTGGATATACATATTTTATTTTGATTTTTATGTATATTGCAAATGAATATCACAGGTTGTACATTATGAATTGATTTTTTAGGTTGAAATACATAAATTATTCAAAAATAATTAGCAATGAATATAACCAGGTTAGACTTGGTAGAAGAGTAAATCCCTATTACAACATTCATGCATAGTTTTTGAAGTTTTATTAGTCCATACATAAAACATTCTCACAATGCCAAGTGGTAGGATACGTAATTAAAGACCAATAGAGACACATTCCCTATTGGTTCCACATTATTCATGGCTTATTTTTTTGATAATTACTCATTTTCTAATCAAAAAGAGATTCACAGACAATATTATCACACTGATTAGGTTACCATCATGGTTCACATATTTGTAGGCATGCACAATTGGATTTGAATGGGGTAGAAAGTACTTATGTGAAGCAAGTGATTAAGGAGTATCACTTTTATATAAGTGATGACAATGAACATGACATCTAATTTTAATAACATTGTTTTGAAAAAAAAATTCAAATATCTAAAGCATCGAGGAGTAAAAATAGATCATCATTTTGTTTGGTCAAATGGTTTTACATCATAACTAAAATCCTCTCACCCTTACTTTATACCCATTCACTTTCAACGTTATCTCAAGATACCTCATTTATTGAGATTTTTTTAGAGTGGTCATGGGAAGGGAGAAAAAATGGTGTGGGTGCATGCATCAAACGTGCTCTAAAGAAACAAATATTTTATTATGAGGGAGATTTATTAGTACCCACAACATTGTTGAATGGTGTAGGAAAAATTTTGGAGTTCAGGCTTTAACATCGTATCAGAGTAGCATGCCCCCGCATAGATTTTTTTGGGAGATAATAGGTACATGTATTTAAAACATATGTATCTTGATGTGAAATTGAGTACAAGCTACACATAAGCTTATGTACATGTATATTTTATTTTCTTAATTTTGATTTTTGTTAAAATTTATTGATTTTGCACATGATTAATCAGATATTGATCGAAGGCCAAAAGATGGATGGGAATGAATTCATAATTCTAGGTCTCTGCACTCTATGATGATTGTGGATAGTAATAACTAGACAATATGTATAAGAGATTATTATTGTTTTTGTTATGAATGCATGAAAAAACCATATACATAGTGCAATAGTAAAAAATATGGGTTTGTAGGTGAGTGGAAGAAAGTTTCTTTAGTTGTGGATGACTCATATGGATCAGATCATGATGATAGTTTTGAATATGTGCCCTTGATTTCACTTGACTATGACAACATATCTGGACTTGTTAAACAAGATATTTTTTATTTAACAGGAATGTATTTGAGTATTGAATTAATATATATAATTTATAGTATACAAATCATTGAATATTTCTTTGATTTTAATTCTAACACAAAATATTGTTTATATAGTGATTCTTTTTGTAGGTGATGTATTTAGAATCATTTCAAAATTATATAATATTAATAAAGTGGAGTACTATTAGTTGCATTACACAAAAGAGAGAATAAAGCTAACAAGTGAGGAGACAACATTTTATATTTTCTTGGTTATAGTGCAAGGAACATATTTGCAGCAAGTGAAATCCATCGAAAGTGGGATTCACTTTTTTGATTATGAACTAGACAAGAAGGTATATCATTACACCCATCACATAATTGTTATTGGGTTACAATTGCATCAATTGAAGAATGCACATGGTCCACACAAACAATGGAGACTAGATATATAAGATCATGAAAAACATTTATAGCTCATTGAACAAAAAGTTGATCCACTTGGTATTATATTATATCAATGTCTTCTTAATGGAATATTTTTTATATTTTCTTTGTCACTTTGGAATATATATTTGTCAAATTTTTGGATATAAATTAAAACTTATATCCTCCTCCTATATATTTTATGATTAAAATTTCTTGCTAAGAATTTAAGCATATACTATGTGGTTATGATTATTAATAGTGGTGATTGTAATACATATGGCATTTAATGGGTGTCACATGAGCTATGTTTTTAAACTTATGTAAATTTTAGTGTAAAGATGAGGGAAAAAATCATGATCATAAGTCAATAGGATCATCACATTCAAGTGCATTAAATTCTATGAGAATTTGGATGGTGTGGAAAAGATAAAGATATTTCCAAATTGATAGCACAATGCATGAAACTATCAAGAGCAAATTTCTAAATTGATATTTCTCATTATCTCCTTAATGATTTTATTTTGATCAAGTATACACAATATGTAATCATATTTTTTAATTTATTTACAATCCCAACTTGGATTTGTTTTTTTCATAGAATTTTTAGTATTATCAAAGTGATCAAACTATTATATTCCCTCCTTTTTATTTAAATTAGGTTTCCCCTTTTTAAATCATGATGAGGCTTCAAACCCCTTAAATTTAACCAGCTACAACTAATCTTCTATAAGCTACTACTTACAAGGAGACTACAACCCCTCGTATGTTAGGTTGTAACTTAGAATTTTTCACAAAATTTGGTCACACTTAGTGTGTTGTCTTAGACAACTGATAATGACCTCTAAATTAGCTCTTCTCTTCTTCTCAATTTTTCTCGTGATTCTCCTTCCTTTTTTATAATCAATTCAATATCCATTTTATGTCATAATACGATCAATAGCATCTTCATGTCATGTTCTCTCTCTCTCTCTCTCTCTCTCTCTCTCTCTCTCTCTCTCTCTCTCTCTCTCTCCTCTCTCTCTCTCTCTCTCTCTCTCTCTCTCTCTCTCTCTCTCCACCTAATCATAATCAGCTTCTACCATACAAGATTTAACTCAATCAATATGCACTAATCTCTATGATTTATTAACACAAGTATTTCGTGACTTACTCTTTCAAATATCTCAAGCATATAACCTCCTTCATACTTCTGCTCACTCTTAAAATTTCTATCATATTAGACCTATAAGCTATATCTTCAGTTAATTATATGCTCTTGAACTCACATGTTTGATGACAAAAAATCAATCATGATCTATAAAGTATGCATGTCTATAAACTCAAATTCCTATTTCTATCTATACTATTTGCATCACTAATCCGTCATTCATAGATCACCCTTCTCTTACTTTCTAGCTTCGCCTTAGCAATACATTGCACTATTTCACTAGATTCAATAATCACATATTAAGCTATCATGTAATTATTCAAGTAAGCTTACAACCTCTTGTATCATAATCTTTGAATCTCATATCTTTTCTCCTATTAATAGGTTTTAAAATGTAATTAAATTCAACACGTGAATTCAGACTTTAAACCTTCACGAAGGATTTGTTCTTCAATTTCAAGGAAAATATCTCAAACTTATCTCATTCAATATAGATAACATCCCTACTTAATTTTTACTTCTTGCAACATGTAACAAGTTTTCACACAACTCATATCATTCTTGCACACAAGGATCATGTGTTACTGTAACATATCCATCTAAAATTCATCTTACTAAAATCTTCACTACTTCACACTCAACAACTCAATTGTCAAGGTCTTCCAATTTGTAGATAACAAACAATTTGGTCTTATAAATCTTCATATTCATCTCTGCATTTTCTCATAGTAACTCATTATATACTTAATTCTTCAAGAACTCTCTGTATATCAGAACATATTTTCTCTTCCTTTTCCTTATTCAAAGTGTGTACTATACTTCTACCTGCATTACAAATCCATACACTTACTTATTATTAGTCAAAATTGAATCTTCATCTTATCTTTGACCCTAAAGATATTTTCACACACTTTACCTCAAATAGCTAATGCACCTAGCACCTAATTTTTTAACTTCTATGATCTTTACTATTATGTCAAAAACAAACCCATTACCTTCTTACATGAATCAAATGAAGATAAAAAAGGTTAGTAACTATTAAAAAGTTCCCTTGAGCTTATTCATATATCCATTCCCTTCGATCAGGCATGATCTTTGCTTTTCATCTTCACAAGAAGATCAAAACTAGCACGTCAAATATCATGACAAATATTATGATCCTTTTACTATTCAAGACAGTCATGTAAGATCATTTGAAGAACTATAAAAAAACTATTTAAAATTTCCTCTAATGTCAAGTTGATCATATTGAACCATTTCAGGTTCCATTTATAAATCTATATAACTATCCAGAGGAAACTGATAACCTGAAATCAAGTTTGGAGCTAATTCATCCACTTTTACATAGTAATAGCTTTGAACCATAACTTTAAAACATGATTGAATCTTTTTATACTTCGTTTTACCTTCATGGAGTTCAATCAAAGTAAAATAGAGCTTTCAATGACTAATTAGGGTTTTAAAATGGAAAAACCCAACATAAATACTGTGACACGACTAAGAAGAGGAATTATCATGAATTTCTCTATCGCTTTATGATGAAATACTTTGATTATTTTTATAATGCATTTGTGACCTTTCAACATACATTCCTTCATGTTTTTAGCAATTTTAATCAATGCAAACTCGATCGTGACACATTTTCTCCTCGATTAACCAAGTTTCATGGTTAAACACCTGAGGGGCCATTTCCATAGATTTCTTGTTATATTTGTTATCATTTTTCAATTCTGTGTATTCTACTAACATCTTTCACTCGGGTAGAGACTCCCAGAACTCATAGTATGTCTTTAAACCTCTTTTTAGACTCCAAACAAAAAAAATTATTTTGCAACCATACATCGCCTATTATCATTTATGCCTCCAAGGAGTAGGAGGCTCTTGATGACTCTCACAGACCATAAAACAATGAATAAGTAAATTTATTTTATCAGAATAAATAGTTATCATCCATCTTATTACAATTTGGAGAAGATAATTATGTGATTTAATATTTCAGGACATTATATAAGTTACCATAGCCACTTTTTAACATGAGATTCTAGTTTACAAAATTTCATTAAACTAACCACTCTTTTCAATTTGTACCATTTTCAGAATGATTTTTAAGAAAATGTTCAAAATTATTTTTCCATAGTAGGCCTTTGAAAGAATAGACTCATCATAGTTTTAAAGTCTCTTTAGTAACAACATATAGGACACTGCAAGGAATCAACAACCTTAAAGAAAACTTTTACTCCACTGAACTAACTAGTGGCTTCCAACAAATTTTATTATCCCTGTAAATGGTGATTTACACTTCATGAAATCTGAAGATCAATTTCAAACCATCTTCTACTGAAGATACACAATCTTGGAATGATCAATGAATGACAACCCAGATATAGCTTTACAAAGCACATACATGCCTATATGGCACAATTCACTATGAGGTATAATGAAGTCTCTATTTTGACTCATAGAATATTTTATACTATTTTGAGGTGTGTATCTAGCTTGGAAAAATTATTTATATTGCGAAAAATCATATTAAGCCAATTAACTCAAGAAAGAGCTCTGGAGAGAGAGAGAGAGAGAAAACACTGGTAGAAAAAGACTCGTAAATTATCTAAATATTAACCAATTTTCTTAAAACCTTTTGTAAAATTTAAAACTTAGAATCATCTCAAAAATATTCATAAATGATTTGTTTTAAGGATTATTCATATTTTTTCTTGATTTCAAAGAAGACAGAGAACTCAAAATGCATTTGTCAATGAACCAGTCTAAGAAAAACTATAATAAATTTTGTATACTTGTTCACAACTTGATGAAATTTTACATGAAGCACCAAAATTAACCCCTCTAAATGATGCATGATTTTATTTTTCATAAATATTTCTTTTCTAATCAAACCTATCTCATTTTCATAAACCTACATTGTCATTCCTCAAGGTCAACTTTGGTCGACTTTTTAAAATTGACTCCAAGAGATAAAATACACTTTTTTTTCTCATACATTCCATAGAAAACATTCGTAGGCTCCTCACATGCCTACATAATATTTCCATGACCTGTACAAACCTATCACACCTCATTAGGATCTAGAAACATGCCTAAACGAGTTAGTTACAACTGTGACTCCCAACATCTAACATTTTATTCACTTTAGAATTTATTTCTCATGCTAACCTCATCATGAATGACCTATAGATAACATGTGGCAATTTTTCCAACAATATCCATACCTCTAGTGGACTCCTACCTCACTAACCAAGCCTACAGAACACTGAAATCATTCTGAGACCATCCTAAATTCTCAATACACCACTGCTAAAGCACTACCAATAAACCTGCATGCCTCTGATGGATCCTCACTTCTTTTCCATCAATGAAATTTGACATCATTGACAAAAATAATGAAGAGGGTTCAATAATAGCCCCCTTTATCATTTATGACATCATACTCAGAAACATTTGATGAGAAGCAAACACCAACATCTCAAATCACCCTTCTTGGTTTTTGACAAGCAGTATCTCCCACTTTGACATATATGAAAAATGGTTCTGCATTCAACAAAATAAAAAACAAAGAAATGATCATTTCCAAAGCACTAGCTTACCTGAACAAGCTCCCACTGGGATTCGCATCACTATCTTTCCACCTGTGTATTGACACAAGAAATGATTGTTCCCACAAATCAGTTTCATAGCTCCCCCTTGACATATGCTCTCCATATCAGTCATCTCACTTCAGAATGCTAAAATTTAGTTATCTATCCTTCACATTATTATTTTTCACTCTTTTTCTTAAACTGACAACTTAGCTCCCCCTGTGAAAATGTTTATACCAATTTAATTTGCCTTACAGTCATAAGAATGAAACAAATTTCTTCATTTCATTTTTTATCTCCTATAACATCCTATGATCTCTTTAGAAAGGGCCTTAATGACCATCACAATAGCAACCATATCCATTACTATTACCACATACCATAGATTTGAGTAGATTATATTCTCCATTGAATCTCATACCTAATCAACACTTATTTGATTTTTAAAAATAAAATCCTTTGAATGCCTCATCTCAAAAAAAAATCAACATTAGGCCAATACAGAACTTACCCTCTTTCTTCCACCATTTAAAATATTCAAGGCACTCACTGACTAGAAATTCTTCACAGATGATGAAAATACTAAAAACAAAAAAGGCACAAAAATTTATGACTGCACACATATCTGGACTCGATATAACTTCATATCTTATAATAATTAAGAGCATAACAAAGACTCAAAGTCCACATTAACATTTTCATGGTTAACGTCTTTTAGACTAATACAACATAAGATAACATACCTAGCTTCTTAGCATCATATAATTCCTATAGAATCCAATCCTGACCTCTACTTAACCTCTGGCACATATGATGAATTTCACCAATCCTTGACCTTCTTCATACTATTGATGGACCACCATGGTGCCTTCTAACATCTTCACACTTGTAGCTTACCTCTTATAATGTATGTTAATAACTTCATAACCCTAACTATAGTAACTCTTCCTACCTTTTTAGAAGTAATATTAAACCCACAATGGCTTCACACAAATTTGTAACCTTAGTCATAGTTCTTCTTTACCAAGTGTAGAATATACTGACCTATAGATGCTCAAGAATGATCTTTTGAGCATGATTAATTTTCCAATGTTCACACTTCATTCAACTTACCTTGTACACACCTAGTTTAGCAATTGTTGGAAACTAGTTTTATTTTTCAAGCATGAAAAAAAAAATTGGTGTTTGGTTTCCTCCAAGGTTCCTAAGCTCAACACTTCTATTAAACACAACTTATATTCTTGCGTATCTTTCGATCTTGAAATATGACTTTCCTAATGTCACTTGGATTAAAATTCATCAATTTTTGAGTCTCTAACAAGATTTGAAGCACTTTCATATGCTCATATTTGATGAGATTTCACATGTTAAACAATAATTATCACAACATTTTACATTTGGCATAACCTTAATCAGCCCTTGTATCTATTCATTTGACCATATTGTTCTTCACAAGAGAATACAATATTATATCTCAGTGATTTTATAATTTTGGATCTCAAACTTGAACACATACACTACAATTTCAGTATTTTCTCAATACCAGATCCCTCAAGGCTGATCATAGATTCTTATTATTTTGCAGCATAGAATATGGGAATGGAAAATGAATTCACATGGCTTCATCTTCATCATTGTTGACATTATCACAACCTAGTATTGTGCTTTCCTTTTTGGCTAGAGATATACAATTTGAGTAATTCTTGTAGAGTGTACAATACATGTATGACTTTGGCATTTTACCTCACTTATTCCTATTTGGATTATTACAAGCATACTTTTACTTCTCCTACGATTCAAATGTTCAACACAATGGCTCAATTATACATACTTTGATTCCTTGTGTGTACACAAAGTTTACTTATACACTTTACTAAGCAATGAAACTTTTTACAAGACATAATCGGACTTGCAAGAAACATATAACTCAATATATTGTCTTTCTAATTCTATATTTTCTAAGATCCTTTTATTACTTGAAGACACTGTATAGAACATTAAGAAGACAAATACAATATTTTCTACCTATTGGAAACACTCTCTCTTAATAACATGAAGCAGGGAAGAACATGCATAGAGACTACATATTTTAGCAACATGATGGAAAATCTAATCAGTAGAAGGAGTCAGAAGTTTTGACTCAAGAACGTTATTTGAATCATCCTCCCAACTTATAATGAAGAAAACTTGGATGAAAAAATGATGACACCCAGAACATGCTTCCTTCTACTAGTGTATACCTTCTAGAACCCTAGAGATGGCATACCATCTTTTCATCTTACCTCAGAACAAGAGAAAGTCATTTCAACGACATGATGACTCAATTCTTTCCTTCCTTGTCCTTGATTTCTTGTTAATACTCTGAGATATAATCCTTGGTGTGACCACCATATGTCCTGAGCTCTCATCTTTTCCTTGAGTACCTGATATTCATACATGTTGTAATTCATACACCTACTCTAGCACTACTTGAGGAAGAACTTCTTCATTATTTTCACTTCAATTGTTCTCCTTCTTCTTACCTTTTTCATCACTTCATGTCTTCTTAATTGTGATGGATTCTCCTCTGACTATCTTATATTTTTGTGTCTCTTTAGCATCTCCCCATGATATATTCTTATCATCCTTTGCTATTTAAACTTCTAACTTTTCTTTCTTGACCTTATATATCCATTTTTATTTCTTATTTCTAGTATCTCTTTCAACCATGGTTGACTTGGTCTTACTCTTAGAGTTTGTATTTCCTATAAATATTCTATTTTATTGCCTATGTAATGCATTTATATTGTAACTAAATCTTGTTGGTTCATGAAAGGATCTGGAAAAATTCCCTTGCATATGACAATTGAAGCAAACAAACTAATTACTGCCTCTTGATTCTTCTTCTCCCCAAAACCGATTGACTGGATCTTCTAGGTAGTACTTGGCTATGTGACCCTTTTCTTTTCATTTAAAACACACTATATTATTTTTATATCCAGTACTAAAATCTCTCCATAGATGTTGTTTAAAAAACTTACTCATGCAATTCCTATCTCTATGCCCATAAATATTGCATGAAATGAAAATTCCATGAAAATTACTTGATAATATTCTTGCATTTGGCTACCTGATGGTATTTTTTTGTTCTTTTTTGTCCTTAGTCTATGAAAATCCTTTACCATATACATGACTTGATTCAGCCTTCAATTCCCTTTGTCTTTATTGTTCTATTTCCTCTCTAAGGGACTTTAGATTTGCATTTAATCTCTCACCTTATTCACTCTTAGCTTCAATAGGTGTCTTTCTTATCTCATGTTCTTCTTCACCAGAATGTCTATGTTTGGTTTTCAAGTTATCAATCATGTTAGTAACTTGTACCAGCTAAATCTTCAGGGTATTAATTTATTCTTCAAATTTAAGGAATCTATTTTCTTTGTGATGCATAGTATTTCACACTTTCTCCACAAATGAAGCCATCTTATTTATTTCATGACCATGGTTAACCTCCTTGAGCTTGATTTTTGTCTTCAACTCATTTATAAAAGATTAAGAAAATTCATACCTCCTTTTCAACATTGAATTTGTTTATGTACCCATGTTTGTGTCTTCAGGATCACCTCAAAGTTGTTGGACTCAACTCAAGATGACCTCACTCTGATACCAATCATTGGAAACTAGGACATTGAGAGGGGGGATGAATCAATGTCTTATCAAACTTTTATAAACATTTCCATTTCCTTATACTATGATGAAAATGTGAAATAAAATTAAAAAAAATAGTAGGAGAGCACATAAATACAAAAAATTTAATTTGGGAAATCCAAACTTGAACAAAAAACTACTAAAATAAATAACTTTGCTTAGGAAAAAAATTTCCTATATCTGTTACATTAATTTCATGGTTGAACTTCAGCTTAAACTGGAGATGTAATCCTAAAATTTGGTTCAGCAACAACTAACTTTTAGTGAGCTTCAACTCACATGGAGGCTTCAACCCCATGTAATTTAACTAGCTACAATTGATCTTTTGTAATCCACTAATTACAAGGAGGCTACAACCCCCTGTATGCTAAGTTGCAACTTAAACTTGTTCACAAAATTTGGTCACACTTTGTTTGTTGTCTCACACATCTGATAATCACCTCTAAATTAGCTCTTCTCTACTTTTCATTTTTTCTCCTAATTCTCCTTTCTTTTATAATCATCAATTCAATATCTTGTATGTGTCATACTAGGATCATTAGCATTTTCATGTCATGCTCTCTCTCTCTCTCTCTCTCTCTCTCTCTCTCTCTCTCTCTCTCTCTCTCTCTCTCTCCTCACCTAATTACAATCAACTTCTATCATAAAAGATTCATCTTAATCAACCTGCAGCAATGCCAATGAGTTCTTAACACAAGTATCTCCTTACTTACTCTTTCAAATCTCTCACACATACAACCTCCTTCGTACTTCTACTCACTCTTCTAATTTATATCATACGAGGCCTATTAGCTATATATCCAATTACTTTTCTTTTCTTGAACTCACACATTTTTTTACAAGACTTTAATCACAATATATCAATAATGCATGTCCATAAACTCATATTCCTATGGTTGTCTATATTATTTGTATCATGAATCCTTCATTCTCAAATCATCCTTATCTTACTTTCCATCTTCACCTAAGCAATATAGTGCACTATTTCACTAGATTAGATACTCACATATAAAGCTATCCTCTAGTTAGCATGAGAAGATTACAACATCCTCTATCATAATATTTTCATGTTATATCTTTGCTCCTATTAATAGGCTTAAACATGCAATTAATCTCACCAATATAATTAACACTTCAAACCTTCAAGAAGGATTTGTTCTTCAATTTCAAGGAAAATATCCTAAACTTATCTCATTCAATATAGAACACTTCTATGCTTCATTTTTACTTCTTACAACATGTAACAAGTTTGCACATAGCTCATATAATTCTTTCACATAAAAATCACAAGTTACTGCAACATATCCATCTGATTTTTAAATTACTTAAAGCTTCATCACATCACACTCAACAACTCAATTTCCAAGGTCTTCTAGTTTGTAGATAACCAACACTTTGGTCATATACCTCTTCATATTCATCTCTGTATTTTCTCAAATTTACTCACTGTATAGTTGATTATTCAAACATTAAATGTATATCAAAACATATTTTCTCTAGCTTTTTCTTATCAACAATGTGTACTTACTTCTACCTACATTACACATCCATACACTTCTTTCTTATTTTTCATAATTGAATCTTCATCATCTAATTGGCCTTAAAGATCTTTTCACACACTTACTTCTAATGCATACTTTACCTCAAATAGGTAATCCAACTAGTCTAAAAACATTCAAATTATATGCTCTTCACTATTATGAAAATAAAAAACTCTTTACCTTCTTTCATGAGTCAAATGAAGAGAAAAAATATTTTTAATTGTAACAAAATTCCCCTTAGATTCTTCATAGATCCATTCTATTTGAGCAGGCTTGATCTTGGTTTTTCATTTTCATAAGAAGACCGAAACTAGAAGTTCAAATGACATGAAAAATATTATTAGTCATTTATTGGTCAAGAAAATCATCTGAGAGCATTTGAAGCACTAAAACAATCTTCCAAACTTAATTTCATGTCAAGTTCATCATATAAAACCATTCGTGGTTCCATTTATAATTCTATATCATTATGTAGAGGAAACTGATAAGCTAAAGTCAACTTGGAAGCTCATTCATCGACTGTTACATAGAAATAGGTTTGAACCATACCTTTCAAACATGCTTAAAGATTTCTAGACTTCATTTTACCTTCATTTAGTTCAATCAAAGTAAAATAGAGCTTTTCAAAGACTAATTATAGATTTGAAATGGAAAAACCCAACATAAATACATTGCAAAAACTTATAAGAGGAACTTTCATGAATTTATCTCTCATTTTGTGATGAAAGACTTTGATTATTTTTGTAATGCATTTTTTATCTATCTACAGACATTCCTTCATGTTTTTAGCAATTTTAATTGGTGTAATCTCGATCTTGACACATTTTCTCCTCCAAAACCCTAGTTTCACATTTAAACACCCAAGGGACCATTTCTACATATTTATTACTATACATGTTATCATTTTTTGAGTATGTGCATTTTATTAACATATTTCACTCTGGTAGCCCTCCTAGAGCTCATAGTTTGTCTTGAAACCTCTTCGTAGACTCCCAATAACAAGTTTTTTTAGCAACCATACATCCCCTATTATGGTTTATGCCTTCAAGGATTTAGAGGCTCTTAAATACTACCACATACCATAAAACAATGAATAATTAAATTCATTTTCTCAAACTAAATATTTATAATGCATCTTATTACCATTTGGAGAAGATAATTCTTTGATTGAACACTTGAGGACTATATATAATCTACCATAGGAAGTTTTGATCATGAGCTTCTGGTTTACAACCTTTCATTAAACTAATCACTCTTTTAAATTTTTCTTCTTGTAGGAATGAGTTTAAATAATATGTTTAAAAATTTTCTGTCACAATAGGACTTTGAAAGAATACATTAATCCTAGTTTGAAATGATCTCTAGTAACAACATACATGACATTGAAATGAATCAACACTCTTAAAAAAATGTTACACACCACTAAACTAACTGACGGATCACAAAAGGTTTTCTTATCCCTGTAGAGGGTTATTTACACTTCATGACCTATAAAGATAAATTTTAAACCATATTCTACTGAAGATACACAAATGCTCAATAAATGACTACCCAGATATAGATTTACAAATCACATACATGCCTATATGGAATAGTTCACTCTGAGGTACAATAAACTCACTATTTTGACTCATAGAAGGTTTTATATTCTTCTAATGAGTGTATCTAGCTTGCATTAGTTATTTAGAGCATGATAAAACTCATATTAAACCAATCAACTCAAGAAAGACCTATGGAGAGAGAGAGAGAGAGAAACACTGGTAGAAAAAGACTCGTAAATTATCTAAACCTTAACCAATTTTCTTCAAACCTTTAAAAATATTTCAGACTTATAATCCTCTCAAAAAAATATTTTATGGTTTATCTGAAGGAGTATTCATATTTTTTCTTGAGTGCTAAGAAGTTAGCGAGCTTAAAATGCATTTCTTAATGAACCAGTCTTAGAAAAACTACCATAACTTTCACATATCTCTTCAAAACTTGATGAAATTTGACATGAAGCCCCAAAACTCATCCTTCTACATTATCTATGAGTTTATTTTTCATAAATATTCCTATACTATTCAAACCTATCTAATATTCATCATCCTACTGTTATCTAATTTTTTCCCTAAGGAAAAAATGGACAAACATGACCATGCACAAAGGAAATAGGAGGATTGATTCGGCCATGGGAGCTCACATTTTGGGCTAGAGCCAAGCAAGTCAATGAAGAAATCTGAGCACATTGAAGAGGATTTCAAGAAATGAAGAAGCTCTGAAGTTTAGAATTCAGACTTCGGAGCTAGGCTAAAGTAAAATTCTGATTCAGCAAGAAACATTTCAAATCGGCATGCGCAAAAGATCTGAAAGACATCAAAGTCTGAATTTTGAAATTCAGACTTCGTACATTAGGGATTTGGAAGATGGAAACAGGCTCAACCAAGTGAAACGTACCTCGTAGGGAGAAGAAAAGGTCTGAAAACCCGAAGTCCAAAATTTGGACTTCGAGATTTCAAAGGTTTTATGCACTAGACAGATAATGGAAGTCCTAAAAACCTGAACCCTGAAACACCAAAAACCACAAAATTGTGAAGTCCCAAATCCTCGAACCCTGAAATTCCAGAAACCCAAACCCTGAAATCCTGAAAACCAAAACCCCAAAAGATCGTAAGTCCCAAATCCCCAAAACCTGAAAGTCCCAAATTCTGAAACTTGAAGTCTCGAATCCCAAAAAACCTAAAAAATGTAAAGATCTGAAAACCACAATCCAAATTTCAAACTTCAGATTTTTAGAATTTCAGAGATTTTGGCTTGAACAATGAATAGTTTCATGCAACATGATTTCAGAGTCTAAACTCTGAAGTCTAAATTTCAAACTTTGGAGGTTCGACATTTAAGAACTCTCGAGCCAACTTGAGTAATGAATAGTGCAATGAACTCCCAAGTGGAAATGCCCGAAGCTCCAAATCCTGAAAGTTTGAAATTTTGGATTTCAAAGGGTACGATGTAGGTTCAGAGTCTAAAAAGGAAGGCATTTATTACAGTATGGCACTTTCATCTTCATATGTCCATAAATTTTGACATGGATCATGGATTTGCATAAAATCCATTTTTTTGGAAAGCTCTCAGTGTCCACTACACAACTCTTACAAAAATATTTAAACATGAGGAAATATAGTTTTCCATTTTTGAGGGATGTCTCCAATTTTTTCACCTACCAAAAATGATGAAGGTATGGGCTTCCTTTCTTCGCCAACAAGGTAAAGTACAAGGAGGTATCAGTTTTTCTGTGGCACCCATCATTGTTGCAGTTGGTTTTAATGCATTTTAGGGTGGTTGAAGCAAGATTTCAAATTCCTTCTCTCTCCCTTCTCTCATTCTTCTTATATATTGTAAGGAGGGGCTCATTTTTAAAGGTTCGATAATATTTCTTTGTACCTTCCCTTCTTCTCTGGTCTGTAAGTGAATTTTTGGATTTCAAACTTCCCATTCAAGTTGTAATGAAAAAATTTGTCTCTTGGCCATTATAATGCACTATATCAAATTTGTGGAGCAATAATATAATTTTTTGGATGAATTTCAACCCTCTCTTGTGTTCATTGCATTCTCTTGATCTCTCATTGAAAATTTGGTTAACCGTGCATGTTAAATTGTGTTACATATTTAACATGGTCTATGTTTAATGGTAAATGAATTAATAATAATTGGTTGAATTGTGATGTGTATTCATCCCATTCAAACTTATTGGTTTTCATATTCATGCAAGGAATGTGTTTAAAATTCCTTTTGATGCATCATCTCCTAGAGCTTAAGCTCAATTTCTTGCAATCCTTTTAACCCTGACTCCTTGGCAAGTTAGAGTATATTTTAGGATAGATTCTCTACAATTTGAGTGTGTGTATCAGAATGGAGGAATATGAACCAACCTTCATCTGGGGAGCTTTCCCGATTGCAAATTCATACACTTTGCTAAAATCTCCATGTTATACAATCACACTAACAGTTTAAATCTATCAAGTTGCAAACAATCAGTGTATTGTGATTACGCATCAACACCTACACTGTCAGTCCTCCAGGCCAAATTTAGTGAACTTTTGAAATTTGACTCTAGGAGATAAAATGCACCTTGTTGTTGCTTATATATTTTTTAGAAAACATTACTAGGATCCTCCCATGCTAACATTATCTTTTCATGACTTGTACCAACCTTTTATTTTTATATCTTTTCTACAAATAGGCCTAAATGAACCAGTTATAACTATGACTCCCAAAATTTAACTTGTTATTCACTTTAGAAGATATTTCTGATGATAACCTAATCATGAATGACCAATAGATCACCTATGCTATGTTTTCAAACCATATTCATACCTCTTATGGACTCCTACCTCACTAACCAATCCTACAAAACACTAAAACCATCCTGAGACCAATCTGAATGCTCAATACACTAGTGATAAGGCACTACCAATCAACCCACATGCCTCTAACTAAGCCACACTTCACCACTCACCACTTTTCCATAAATTCCACTTGAAATCAATGACAAAACCAATTACCATGGTTTGTGCAAATTCATGCGAGCAGAGGAAAAAAGTGAGAACCTTTGCGTCACCATAAATATATAAACATGGGGTTCACATGAACACCATTCGTGCAATATTGATGGTTGTGCAAACACCTTTCCATGGCTTACATGTAAGTTTGGAATAAGGATGTTCACCTAAAAGGTGTGTGCATGCAAACACCCCTTAACTCACAACCCACTCAAACTCCTATTCATGTTTTTTGAACACCAAGTGGGATACACTATTGTTATTTTACCCGACTTCAATATCATATAAGAACATATAAAATATGGCAGGTGACCACTTGATGAAAATTATAGAACATTTATAACACTTCTAAACAAGCTAGATCTCATTAAACATTCACTAGTTCAAACCACATCAACTTCTGCCTTCACCAAAATAAGTTGCCTAAAGCACAGTTTCCAAAATGCAACTATTTAACACCCTTTCACACCCTTTGAATACCTCCAAATGGATTAATTTTATGAAAAACTCATCCCTCTTTATATTCCAAGTTATATAAAGTATCACCCAATCCATTTCATTCACTAACAAACTGAAACTTTCAACAAAATCAATTTTGTCCTGAACAATCAAAAATATTCTTGTCCACAAATTGACCTTAAAACCATATCAAAAATAATAATCATGAATAAAAACTTATATCAATGGTAATATAAATTAATTATCTTTCCAACATAACTTTAATCACCTCCTAACTCTTCTTGTAGCTCGTGAAATGTCCATTTTACTAAAGATTGCTTCTAACTACCCCAAAACTTCCATTTGATCAGTCAACCTAAATGAAGCACACTTGAAACTGTAACTGCATCACCATGTCCTAAAACATCTTTTTACATCAATAAAAACTCACATTAATCACACAATGAAAATTTCGTTTGCAACTCCTTTGGAAAACCTTGTCCCAAACTAAACCTTTTCAAAAAAAAGACATGTTTAAGTGGGGTCCACTTATCACCATAAACTCTAACATTCACTTTTTTAAATAATAAGGATACCTCTACATGTTCCAATCATCCACCATCCATTGGGAAACAATTATGGCCACTTAGGAAAAAAATATCGCAAACTGCTTTCAAGTTAGGGTTTCAAAGTCATAAAAAGGTTTGCCTTCTTAACATTCATTCATAAAACCTAACAATGAAATTACCTTGTTAATTTTTAGAAACATTGTAAACTAAATTTATAAACATCCCTAAAATTTACATTGTCCCATTTGAAGAACACAATCCAAGGTGAGCATCAGAAATTTCAATTAGAGTTGAAAATGCACTTCTTCTTGACCATGTTTAACCAAATACATCATAACCTATAAAAACTACTTTAGAAATAATCGAAATTTTTCTCACGCCTCAAGGGCACCATTTTTCATCATCTCCAATAATAATAAAACCATTTATAAATCTCTATTTCTCCAGCCTATCTCATTTTCATTGCATCCCCTTCAGTTTCTACACTTTAGAAGATAGGGTCAACTGAAATAGCCTCATAACACATAATGAAGGCATTCTAAATGGTCCTAACATACCTTATACATCATGAATAAAATTTATACATGAATATATGACATCATATAGCTCCATAACTCACTCTCATGCTATCTAACAACCATACCTAGTCTAAATAAGCACTTAAAACATGGTCACCAACCTGTATATATTGGAAGCATACGGGACTAAGAGGGGGGGTGAATCATTCCTTTAATTAATTTTAATTTCATTTACCAAACCATACATTCATCCATTATATTTTTTATACATCATTGATAACCATAAGAGCATATTAAGATGTGCAACATTAAACAAAAGATCAAGAAGAAAAAAGTACTCAACACAAGAATAACATATGTAAGTGGGAAACCCTCATGGGGAAGAAAACCCACTGAAACTCTACTTATATTACACAAAGGAAATAATTTTAGTGAATAACTAACTTCACAAGGAGCACCAAACTCTAATTTAGTATAGCACCAACCCTACAAGGAGCACTAACCCAACAAGGAGCACAAACCCCTAGTTTAGTAGAGAACCAACCCTACAAGGAGCACCAACCCCTAATTTAGTGAAAAATCCACTTTAAAATGAGGCTACAACCCCCTAAGATGACCTAGCACCAACTTATCCACCTGAATATGATTTATCTTTGATAATGTTGCTTCCTCAACTTATGGAGATCACTTTTTCAGTTCATACCCTAGGGCATCAAACACTCGTAATCTTGCTCTTTCTTCACTTTTATTGCATCTAAACTCTTACACACATGTCTTAAAAAATTAATTTACCTATCATTCATCAAATAATTTCTCAAACTATGTCATCTTACCTGAAATCAACTCTTCTCTAGGTCGTACTACTCCCCCATACAAGACTAACTCTCAAAATGAGCTAAAATGTCACTTTTATATGCATTTCTTCTTTCTAACATAAAGGAGTTCGGTACCTCCTGATAAATTATACACATGCATCATTTAAAACATTTCATATCTTTTTCACAACAACTACAAGTTACCCAAGTAGGTTAGCCTAGCCAAAACACACTTTCCATGCACAAAAAATTACCAAAACATATGCATTGGGATGCCAAAATTCTCCTCATTCAAAAACTATGCTTAGTAAAACTCCCATAATAAAAAATCATGAGAAATAAATCATCTAAACATAAAACATGGTCGTAATATTTTGTGATTCAATCATATTATTTCATTTAATGGGCCCATTGTCCTTTGTATTTCTCAAAATAGTTATTTCCTTCAACCATCAGCACCTTGGAAAATTCATCTAATCACAAAAACACTCATATTGAATCAAAAAATTCCATGTGACCACTAAAAATAAATTTCCAAATGTGTATAAAACTTCTAAGCAAGTTACAAGTCATGAAACATTCTTCACTTCAAACCACAGAAAGATTTTCCTTCACGAAATCAACCTACCAAAACAACTGTCTCAAAAGGGTAGCATATAAAACCATTTATGAAGACAATAAATACATCTAAATTGATTCATTTTATGAAAAATTAACCCCTCTTAATATTCCATGTGATAGAAAACATCACCCAATCCATCTCATGCTTCAGACATTGTCCAACTTTCACAAAAACAAATGTTGTCTTAAACTACCAAAAATATTCTTAATGAAAGAATTCCCTAGATTCCCTGACATATGACCTCATAACAAGTCAATCCATATACCACTAGAAAAACCTTTTGATCTAATTTCCAACACAACTTCAATCATCTCAGGAATCCACATGTAACTCAAGATATGGCCATTTTACCATAGGCTACTTTTTATGGCCTTATAACTACCCTTTGACTAAACAACCTGAATGGAGCTCAACTTGCACTTTTTCATCACAAAAATAATCTCAAACTTTCGTATACGTTAATAGAAACTCACATAAATTCCACAGTATCAATTTAGTCCATATCTCATTTGGCACCTTTCTTATCAATCTAAAACTCTTCAGAAACTGGCATTTTCTAGTGGGGCCCATGTATGGTCACATGCTCAAACATACCTTTTTGGAAATATGGAAGAGTCATCTACAATATAAAATCATATTTTTTGAGCTTGCATTAAATACAAAATCATAATACTTCACCTTTTACAAATTGTTCTGTTAGCATAGTATACGTACCTAATTTTATTATTAGACTAGTTTCTCTCTATTTGATTATTCTCTCGTTCTTGTTTGTAACTTCATCCATCTATTTAGGGGTATATTGTTTATTCCATATACCTATAAATATGTGTCGTGCTTCTGTGTTTAATAGAATAATAAGAGATACTTAATCTCTTTTCTCTCTCCTCTATTTCTGCCTCACATTTTGGTATCAGAGCATGTATGATCTCTGACCTATGTGTACTATGTGTGAAGCATAGAGACAAATCTGCTACGTGAAAAAAAACAAGAATTCTATCTACTGCATGGATGTTTAGACCAGCTACCTGTGTGTTGGATTGGCTGAAGAAACTCCTACTGGAAAGGAGAGAAAAGAACTGTGTGGAGTAAACTGCGTGGAGATTTATGTTTTCAAAATTTGCGTGAAAGATAATAGCTCCTACCTGTACGTGGAATTCTATGTGGAGAATTTTTTGAAACATATGCTTTATCTCTTGTACGTGTGGAAGGACCTACGTGGAGCTTTGCATTGGAAGTCACCTTGCAAAAAGGCTGTGTGGGAGATTAAAACCTGTTTTGTCATCTAATTTGTTGTAGCAAATGTATACCCATATGCCTGAATGATGCGTGGAGAGGTGAATCTTGTGCTAAAAATATGAATAGAAATTACGTGGAATAAAAGTGTGTGAAGATTTATTCAGCCTGTGTGTTGGATTGAGTTGGAGTGACCTATAATTTCAACGTGGCTTAGGACATATGGGGTGAAAATCTAGCATATACAAGAATTGTTACAAGGAAAAATGCATTTCATTTTGTCTTTAGATGTTATTCCTGCGAGGATTTTTGCTACATGATTCTAGAGGAAAAGAGAGTGACTTGCATTGTTTTGACCTCCTGTGAAGTGGTTGTGTGTGGAGAGAGAAGATCAAGTATTTTGCGTGGAATGCTTCTGCATAAACATTCTACGTGCAGTGCTCTGTGTGATTGAGTACATGCTTCGTGGAGTACTGGCACCTAACATTAAAATGGATACCTAGACTTGACAAGCTTACCTAATAATTAAAAAAAAAGTGCCATCAGTTACTTGGAGATGAATTCTCTACCAAGACTGTAAAGGGCGTGAAGTTGATCCTTCAACACTTCACTGAATGTTGAGTGTAGACAACTTGATTAAGAGCGTCAATAACACGGTCGCCACTACCGAAATCTAGAACATCAACTCGCTAGCTAGAGAACACTGTGAAGAAGCTCCTGAGAGCTCTGGGTTCTACTTTTCTTTGCTGAATGAGCTTTGGAACACCGAATAATCTAGCCTTCGACGAGCTAGTTCGACAAGGACTTATTGAATATTTATTTTTCGACGTCAGCTGCCAAGCAAAGTGAGTTCGAGAAGAATTAGAAACCAGGTACGATGCTGACTGTGAAGATGAAGAAGAACACCCCACAAAGCATCGTCGTCTCACAGCATGTGAATATTACAAGCATCTACGAGCCAGTACTTCTCATCAGTGAGTCAAAGTTGTAATAACTCTTGAAATAAATAACAAAAATTAGTTTTTTATTACGATGTTTTAAAAAAAAAAATTTCTGAAGTTGCTTCTTTCCAATGCTCAGTTGCTCAAAGGGCCCAATTTTGCGGCCTGGAAAACAAAAAATGAGGGAAAATCCTTCAGTTTGAAGGATTATGGGGCATCGTGACCGGATCAGTGCCTGTTCCCACTGCTCCTGATGAATTAGTAAAGTATGAGATGGCTAGTGTAAAAACCTTGATGCTGATAATGCTCAGTATCAGTGATGATGTGCAAACGCATGTTCGGAATGCGGAGAAACCAAAGGAGG
Source organism: Taxus chinensis (assembly GCA_019776745.2). Taxonomy (NCBI): domain Eukaryota; kingdom Viridiplantae; phylum Streptophyta; class Pinopsida; order Cupressales; family Taxaceae; genus Taxus; species Taxus chinensis. Next base: position 812,167,393 of record CM034147.1, read on the forward strand.
CCTGGGACAAGCTGGAAACAATTTATGAAGCCAAAAATTAGATGAAGATCCTCCATCTTCAATCAAAGTTGCACACCCTCTCTATGGGTTCAGATGAGAAAGTTGAGGAATTCTTATGTCGCATGGTTGAGCTGCGATCAGAGTTATTGGCACTCAGTGAAATGGTGGATGAAAAAATTCTCATGTCGATCACCTTGAGAGAACTCCCTTCTCAATTCTAAGTGTTTGTTATGACACTGAATGTCTCTAAACAAATCATGGCATTCGAAGAACTCGTGAATTTTCTACAAGCAGGAAGATGCCATCAATTCATCCCAAGAGGAGTCTCAGGATAAAGCCCTGTTATCAAAGCCATACCATGGCCAGAAGAATCGGAAGGGTCCCCCAGAGAAGACAAATCAAGCGCAACCAAAACAACAGTAGAAAGATCAAAATTCAAAGAGGTGGTGTCACATTTTCAGAACCAACACTCATGACACTAATCACTGCCGGTACAATAGCTTGAAAAAAGGGTCTTAAAGTCAAACAAGCACATCAGGGCGCGAAGGTTTTCAAAATTCCAAACGACGTCCCCGCTAGAGAAAGTAAAAGGGACATCTCGCAGCCCAAGAAGATGATGAATCTGATGAGGAGACATCAGAAGGAGCCCATTTTGGTAAGAACCTTGTACTCATCTCTCAAACTTCTCAACCCACAAAGAAATTTTGGTTGATAGACTCCAATGCAAGTAAAGCATATGTTAGGTGACAAGAAGCTATTTGATTCACTACATGAACAACCAACTGGAGATTGAGTTTGGATAGAAGATGACAAAGAGTACGTTGTAGAAGGAATAGGAAATGTCACCATTCCTCTGGGACAATGAAAATGTACACTTACAAAGGTACTATATGTTCCTGGCTTGACTAGCAACCTCTTGTCAGTTACTCATTTGTTGAATCATCACCTTAAGGTAGAATTTATTGTTCAAAATGGCATTAAATCATGCTTAATCTACAGACAAGGTAAGATAATTGCTAGAGCATTTGTAAAAGATAAGTTATTTGCTTTAGATACTGTTTCATCTTCTACAGTAGCTTTATCTGCTTCTACAATAGACTCAACCACCCTCTGGCATTTTAGATATGGACACTTATCAGTTAGTTCATTACACCAGATGAGTTCAAAAGTAATGGTCCATGGACTACCAAAATTGTCTAGTTCCTTGCCTATTTTCCCTGGCTATCTTGCAGGAAAACAACACAGGGATTCATTTCAGACAAGCACTTTCCATGCCAAGAAGCATCTGGAGGTAGTTCATACCGATCTGAATGGCCCTCTACCTGCTTCATTTTCAGGATACAAGTACTTTCAACTGTTTGTGGATGACGACTCCCGCAAGATGTGGGTGTTTTTCTTGAAGAAGAAAAGTGAGGCTCTTCAACATTTCTAGAACTTATATCATCGTGTTGTGAAAGAAACTGGTCAACCTCTTCTTCTACTTCACTCAGATCGAGGGGGATAATTCACATCAAATAAGTTCTTGGCATTCTTCAACCAACACGATGTTAAGTAGCACCTGACTACTCCCTACACGCCCCAGCAGAATGGCATTGTTGAGCGTCGCAATCACACAGTGATGGAGATGGCTCATTGCATGCTAACAAATGTAAAGCTAGAAGAACGTTATTGGGCTGAAGTAGTACAGAAAGTTGTATATCTTCTCAATAGGGCACCGACAAATATTCTACAAAATAAAATGCCAGAAGAGGTATGGAGTGGTAGAAAGACATAAATTTCTCATTTGCAAGTATTTGGTTGCACAGCATATATGCATGTCCCAACTTAGAAGAGAAAGAAGGTTGAGCCAAAAATGCTCCTATGCATTCTACTTGGCTACAGCAGTACCTCGAAGGCGTATCATCTCATGGATCCTGAGACAGAAAATATACGAGAGTCATGATGTGGTTTGTGACGAGTCATCCTTTGACTCAATAATATCAACAGAAGATCCACTTCCAACCACCTCTCACAGACTAGTCTCCGAATCAGATGATGAGCCAAAGGAGACTACTCAGAGAAGAGAAATGCTACTAGGAGAGCTATTTGTTGACCTTGGAGAACTGGAGAATGTGACTCCACATCAATCCACATGGAAATGATGCAGTTATTCTCAAAAGAAGCCAAGTTCTCATCCGAAGTGAGTACAAAGCACTATAAAGGACTCACATTTGCAACAACTCCCAAATACATCATCCAGAATCAAAACAAGGATTCAAACAAGAAATGAGGTAAACTTTACACTTATGAGTTCACTGATTGATAGCTCTGAGCCTGATAATGTTCGTGAAGCACTCAGTCAACCTCATTGGAAGCAAGCCATGGATATAGAAATTGACTCACTCAAGAAAAATCAGACATGGGAACTTGTTGATCTGCCTATAGGTAAGAAACCCATAGGCTGCAAATGGGTTTTCAAAACTAAATATAAGGTAGATGGATCCATTGAAAAATATAAAGCACTTCTTGTAGCAAAATGATATGCTCAGAAAGAGGGCATCAACTATGAAAAAACCTTTTCATCCACTGCGAAGATCAAGACCATCAGAGTTCTTTGTGCACTGGTAGCACAAAAAGGATGGAGACTTCAATTGATGGATGTCAAGAGTGCTTTACTAAATGGTGATCTAAAAGAAGAAGTGTACAAGACCCAACCTGAAGGATTTGTTGATGAAGAGCATCCTAAGAAGGTATGTCGTCTCATCAAATCACTATATGGACTGAAACAAGCTCCAAGAGCATGGTATATCAAGATCGGCGATCACCTTTTGCAGCATGGGTTCACTCGTAGCCCCTCATATTCAAATTTGTATATAAATAAGGTAGGAAAAGAAATTGTCATTCTTTTTGTGTATGTAGATGATCTTGTGATCACTAGCATTTCAGAAGATCAGGTTGATATTGTGAAGAATGATCTCAAAAGAACCTTCAACATGACAAATTTGGGGTTACTACATTACTGTCTTGGCTTAGAAATATTGCAAAAGGAGAATCACATTTTTGTCTCCCTGATAAAATATGACAAGACACTCCTGGAAAATTACAGAATGTCTGATTGTAATTCTATATCCACTCCCATGGAAAAAGGCTTATAACTTTCAAGATTCCAGGACTCACCAAGTAGATGCTACACTTTACAAGAAACTTATTGGAGGGCTCATCTACTTAACATATACCAGACCAGATCTATGCTTTTCCATCAACTATCTTTCCAGGTTCATGCAGGAGCCAAAGTAATGTCACTGGACAGAAACAAAGCATGTATTGAGATATTTCCAAGGAACATTTGATTATGGTCTGGAATATAAGAAGAATGATCAATTCTTCTTACAGAGATACGTCGACTCGAACCATGCTGAATCTGTTGATGACAGGAAGTCAACTACAGAATACATATTTCATCTTGGATCTGGACCCATCTCGTGGATAAGCAAGAAGCAAAATGTTGTTTCTATCTTATCCACAGAGGTAGAATATCGCACCGCACGAGGAGTTGTGTGCGAAGTGATATGGTTACATCATATTTTAGATGATATATGAATTCCTGAAAAACATTCACCTATTCTCTATTATGACAATCAGAGTGTGTTGAAGCTCATGCATAATCCAATCTTTCATGAATGAATAAAGCATATTGAGATTGATTGTCATTTCATTCGAGAGCATGTCTTGGACGATCACATTCAGCTCCAGTACTATCCTACAGAAGCACAGGTTGCTGACATTCTCACAAAATCTCTTGGAAAAGTGAATTTTGAACTGTTCAGGGGTCACATTTTCAATAATAATGTAATAAGGGGGGGAATGTTAGCATAGCATACGTACCTAATTTTATTATTAGGCTAGTTTCTATCTATTCCATTATTCTCTTCTTCTTATTTGTAACTTCTCCATCTATTTAGGGGTATATTGTTTATTCCATATACCTATAAATATATGTCATGCTTCTGTGTTTCATAGAATAATAATAGATACTTAATCTCTTTTCTCTCTCCTCTATTTCTACCTCACATGTTCCTAGTTAGGGTTTAACTAGGGTTTTTGACCTCTTTATCTTCTTAACATTCGTTCATAAAAACCTGACAATAAAATGACCTCACTCTTCTTTTGAAAACTTATTAACTCACCTTGTATTATAATTGAAAGATAAAATGTCCCATGGAAATCATATGATTCACAACGAGTATCAAAAGGCCAAACTCGAGTTGGATTTTGCATTGTTCTTGACCCTATTTCACCAAAACTTACATAACTTAAAAAATACTACGCATACTGACCTAAAATTTTGCATGAATCACCATGAAAACATCTTATAACTTATAAAAGTCACTAAATATCCCAAATTAATATCAAACTCTTGAGCCAATCTCATTTGCATGTGTTAAACTACATGTTTCTCACCTGTAGCTTCCCAAGGACATCAAATATACATCTAACTTCTAATTTTTGACCTAAAACCCATCACACACCTCAAGTACACTATCTCAAAGCTGCTACCATTCTACAACAAGAAATATCTCATCTAAATCTCACTTATCCACTTCATTCTACATGCACCAGGGCTAGAAACAAGCATGGAATGACTTGTCTCAACCATGAAAACCCATGATTTGACCATGCTGACATCATGCAAACACATGAACGCTCATGACACATATTATGGACCATGTTTTATATCATGAAATACTAAAACTAGCTTTGGAGACCTCATATTATGACTCAATCCACTATACCATGCACTAGGACACCCAATAACAACACCAAACTTGAGAATCTTCATGTTTGACCATTGACTAATACCATATGAGGACTCTCATGACTGAATGACACCCTTTGTCATCAATAGGGGTTGACAACAATGACAAAACAAACACACAATTCTCAACATTATATGCACCCTGAAGCTCAAATGAGTGCCCAATAACTCTCCAAACATGTTCTTCATGATGCTAACATGCTTCTCAAGTAACCAATATGTGTATACCACCATACACTATCATCTAGGCTAGCTAGATCACCTGAATAGGATTTCTAAAACAAGCCATACTCACTTAACCATCATGTGCAACTATGAATACCTCTGAATCTTGATTTCATCATCACTCTTAGCATCATCTAACCCTTCTCCATCATCCACTTTTTCATTAATGAAGTTTTGCATCAATGACAACTGTTATACAATAGCATGCTAATACTGCATATTAAACCATTTGAGATTTTTTTCCTCATAAGAAGAATGTTAAAGAGAATGATAAATAAAGGGAGACAATTTGCAATATGGAGCATGTGTGCCTCTTGATCCAAATTCATAATTGTGGGCATCATGAGGGATACATACAAATCAATGTTCAAAAATCAGAACTCATATTTTGGCAAGAGCTCTCTCATTTGACAGGAACATGATCTAGAATCTTAGAGCACTACAACATGCTTTACCTCTTGCACATGGAACTTGGGCATATGAGTTGTAATTGCTTGATGGAAAGAAATTTGGTGAAGGGGGATTACTATCCCCTTCTCAAAATTTACAAGTTGAAGACACTTAGCCTATTCTTTGTTTCGTGGCTTCTAAAGGGTAGGAAATAATAGAAACTAATCCTAATAAATTAATTTTAGTGCGTAATTATTTTAAATATAAGCACTTTAATTATTTATTAGTGATAAATTAATAAAATACAACTCCATTTTATTTTTATTCTCCCTAAAGAATAAAAGGAGACCCATAAGAGAAATAAAGTAAATGGAAATAATAATAATAAATTGAAGTGACTTCCCCCAAGTGGAGCGAGTTGATTGGGCATTTATTTAGGCTGATGTGCCATTTACAATTATAAAAGGAGGCCGCCACACTTGGGAGAGACATATTTTTTCATATTTTAATATTTGATTTTTGGTTTAGTAATTATATTCTCCATTTTTACATTGAATGATGAAAATCCTTTAATGTATTTGCATTAGAGTAAAATAATCCTCTCTTGCCAAGTTTGAAGGAAAAAAATCTTCATCATTTGTGTGTAGAATCTCAATTCATTAGTTTCTATTCACTTTTCATGTACAAATTTGGAATTCCAGCTGTGTTTTAAGACCATACATTACAGATTTGTGGCATCTCTAACTAGGAATTGAAGGGAAAGGCGTTGTGGCTTATTTTTATCTATATTTCCAATTGCTTCCTATAGGATTGACCCACTTGTGGGTAAATTATGATCACCCTAGGGCACGACTATTATGAATTTGGTCTCTAACTTCCTTTCCATAATTTTAGACATCATTTTCAACTTGGTTTTATTTGATCAAGGCTTGGAAAGCCTCCTTTCCATCCACTTATGTAAGATGAAATTATATAGACTGTTACTAAAATTCTAGCGCGCGCACACACACACACACACACACACACACACACACACACACACACACACACACACACACACACACACACACACACACACACACACACACACACACACACACACACACACACACACACACACACACACACACACACACACACACACACACACACACACACACACACACACACACACACATATGTATATATGTATGTATGTATGTATGTATGTATGTATATGTACACACACACACACACACACACACACACACACACATTCCTGCATATATGAATAATTCTAGTATTTTTGGAAAATATCGGGTTAAGTTTAGATCAAATATAATGGTAATTAATCTCTAAACCAAGTAGCCAATTGTAGAAAAAAAAAAACAAAAATGTAATTATTAATTAATTTCTTCAACCTCTTGGCTACCATATATTATATTTTACATGTATACCTTTTGGGGTTATAAATTATCCCATTAGGGACTTCACTAATTGTTTAATTTTGTTTATTCCTTCGAAATCCTAGTCTAGTCATTGAATAATTCTTGCAAAGGTCAAAAATATTTTCTAATTCTTATTTGTGTACATCACCTTTTTCCATTACACTCAGCACATCTTAGGGTTCATCATCTACTCCTCTCATTAATAATTTTTTGTAATTACTGGTCTAATCCATTATCAAAATAATCCTTAATGATTTCATATTCCTTTTTTGTCATCCTAAAGGGTTCTTCATTATGGTCATCAACCCTGCAATAATCTTGATAGTTATACAAGAAGTTTATTTCCATTTAAGTACAACTACATATGAATTTATTTTTAAACCACATAAACCTTGATATATAAATGAATCCTTAAGTGCATATAGAAATAAATATATCTTTTTACTATCTACAATGTAATCATAAGTCTCGAAAAGGACCTTGAGTTCACATAAATTATTATCAGGTTATTATTAAGCTATTCCCCTTAAGGTAGGGAATAATAATGGGTATATATTTTGTATAGGATCCTACTCCTCATTTTATATCACAATGGAATATGTGAAAGTCCTTTCCTAATAATTACTTGCATTTCCTACTATTTTCATATTTTTATGTAGTTCAACCTCATTTGTTGAACATGTGATGAACTAATGAAATACTTATAAAATTTTAGATTATACTAAATGATAATATTAAAATCATTATTAGTTAAATATTTCCCTCAACCTAGGAGATTTGAAAGTTTTCTAGTTCTACTCACTTCACAAATCTCACAATAACTCATTTTTTTAATACAATTTCTTGAATCAATATAAGAAATAAGGGATTGAAATTATTACATGAAAAATTGCGAGAATTATTCACAACACCCTAATTCAATGAATACCTATTGACATCTAAAATCCTCAATAATAGCACCAAAATTTGACAAAGGTCATTATTCATTCACTTTAGTTAATTATTTATCAAACTAGGGATGTATCCAGAGCATATATATATCCAATAATCCAACTCTCTAGTTTTAAAATGATAAATATTCAAAAGATCTAGTAATTTAAATATAAATAGAAATCTAGAAAAATAACAATAAACTATTGAACTAGACATGTGACAATAACAAATAAGCCTTTAATCAAATTACCTAATATATTAGTTATACATGTTATTCAATGAGAAGAATTAAAAATAAATATAATCTATGAAAAGATCATAAATTTCCTCCTCCATAGTTTTTGGTGCCACATTCTCTTCCTTTATATTTGACTTAGAATTAATCAAGAATTACCAATATGTATCGATTCAATAACTACAATTCTATTAACCAATTTTATGTTCTTTATAAAAGAGATAGATGAAAATATTAACATCTCTTCAATCATACAATGAGGTATTTATAAGAGATGATTAAAGCTTTAAACTTTTAATTTCTAATGAATTTTGAACTACTTCCTTCATTCATTGCGGCTAATTTGAACAAAAGTCATGATAGAACTAGGTTATGAATTTAACCAATTTTATGTTCTTTATAAAAGGGATAGATGAAAATATTAACCTCTCTTCAATCATATAATGAGGAAGTTATAAGAAATGATTAAAACTTAAAACTTTTAATTTCTCATGAATTTTGAACTACTTCCTTCATTCATTGTGGCTTATTTGAACAAAAGTCATGATAGAACTAGGTTATGAATTCAATTTGTCAATTTTTTTAGATTAGGTAAAAATTTGGTTTTGAGGGGACCAAAAATACCGATGAGTACAAGAGGGGAAAATATATAGCAACCAGGCACCACGAAGATGCCTCTATCAGCGGCCAAAAGAAACAGCTACAGAAAAAACAACGAGACCAGAAGGAACAAAGTCTTATTAGACAACATAACAAGATACATCAAGAAAAAAAATCCGATATCCGTCAAGAACACCTCTACGTTTCCCAAATGGGGCGAATACATTTTTTTGGTTGAACCTTAATCCCCCACTCTCATCAACCGTGGGGACCCCTGCCCATAATCAAACCATTCATCTCGAGGTACCACTCGACAAGTTGACAAGTTGTCAACCTCGAGCAGTCCACCTATTGCTAGAAGATCCTCCGTAGTAAATTAAGATTCTGAATTTAAATTTTCCATCCCTAAAGGGCCACCCAACCTGACCTCGAGATCCCTGCCACCTAAAATGCCCCTCACCTCCACCATAAGGTCAAGTCCATTCACGCCAACCTTCTCCAAATGCTCCCACATAACTGATGACGTTCCACCGACATATTCAAGTTTGAATTTGAATTTGAAATTGAAATTCCCACCCAGTCCATGTACGCATGAAATTCAACCTCACACGACACCTCCTCCGCCTTTCTGGCACAACTGAGCTCCAATCCACGACAGTCATCAGTGATGTTCTGATCGAGCATCCCATCATTCTTTAAATCCCTCAGCGATTAATCCACCGTCTCATCACTGTCCTTCACTTCAACATCTCCCACACTATTCTCCTCCACCTACGAGTCATCGCCAACTTGGGCCACTGGTAAGAAATCTACAATGTGTTCATGCTCGATGTGGGTCGTCCTCTCACCATGACAATACAAATTGGCTTAGTAACCCACCTTATATCACCTATCACATATGATGTGTTAAAAGATAATATCCTAATCAAATTTGTCATTCGGGGTAAACAAGCAGATTTTTGAAGGTATCTTTACTTGAACATGAACATTAATGCACCTCTAGGCACAAATAAGTCTAGATCATGCCTTTGTAGGAGGGTCAACAACACTGAGCACCCCTAAATCTCTTCTAATGCCAAAGAGAAGGATCCTAAAATTCCAATAGAAGGCCTGGGAGGTGAATCCAAACAGGGAGATCATGGAAGGAATTTTTCAAAGACAAAGTTGTCCACCACTAGAGGAGGCTAAGGGTAACTTTCGCTTAAAACCATGGTACTTCCAACCATACCCTTTGCAGATCCGACTCCTCAAAACAGAAAAGAAATTCATTACCCACAAGAGCCCAGAACTCTAACTTGCAAGTCCATTTCCTCTTGCACCAATCTCTAATGAAATTAATATTTTCTCTGAGGCCTGCAAAACTACCAACTGTAGTGTATTTGTATCTATTCTTGACCCGATTAACCACGATCTGTGGGACCTCCAAAATCGCAACCTCTTCCCTCCATGATGGCATAGGTTTCAGGGGTTATCGATGGACATCGCAAAAAAATTGAGTCGCACAAGACTTTGATGCAACAAAAGAGTTGCCCATCACAACGATTGAAATATTATTAGTCAATTCAACTTGTCAATTCACAAATACGGACTACTACAAATATCCTACTCTTAAGAAAATAATAAATTTTACAATTTGGGAATTAACAAAAGGACTATCTGCACAAAATATGAGAGTGTGTCCATTATTAGTTCCTCCAGCAAAAATACTATACATTTCAATGTAGCATATTAATTTTTCAAAAGTGGCTAATAAGAAGTTTTTATTTTTTCTAGCTTTGTCATATTCTAAAGTTATGACTAATTTTAAACATTTTTTAAATTAACATATTTATTTTTCTAGCCAATTGATTGGTGTTCAAGGGTGATGTGACTATTTTTGAGTCTTATTGCCAAAACAATTTTATAACATTTTAAGATGATAAAATTTTAAAGTGACAAGTGTCCTATCATTTATATCAGATTTTGACACTATTTATGAGAATCATTAATTCAATTCAATACATGATATGACTATTTTTTAGTTTTATTGCCAAAGCAATTTTCTAACATTTTAAAATAATAAAAAATAAATAAACATTATTAATTATAGATTAGAATACAATATCCACATTCAATAATACATATTAATTATAATATAATATTATAATACATAAATAAAAACATAATTTTACAATTATTAGTATAATCATATTGATATTTTATTTAATTATTATAAATAATTATAAACACACCACAATACACATAACAATATTAAATTCCATATTTAAAAATATATATAATAAACATATTATTTGTATAATTAATAATTACATTATATTAGTAATAATATTATATAATCTATATTAATTATACATAAATAGTATTAACTATTCTATTATATTTTTATATTTTATAACAAACACAACTTATTTAAAATAAATATAATACATATTACTTTATTAATAAAATTTATAAATATATGTTTTATGCTTTTCATTATTTAAAAGTATACTTATAAATTTTGGTAGTTTTAAAAATAATTATTTATAAAAATATTAATTATAAGCATATTAATTAAATTTTTGCGTCTACTCCAAACATTATAAAATTATACTGCATATATATGCTAAATTGTTATGCCACCTATTTCAATGTTCAAGTGATTAGTATACCATATCCAAGATATATGATTATGATTGCAATTTTTAGAAAGATCATTAGAGAAGCCTACAATATTTGTTTTGCAGTACTTAAAAGCTTCAAATAGGTAAATTGCCTTGAAACCTACAACAACATTTTACAACTTCCAAGGTCCATTTTTCTTATGTCCTTCCAGCTCTTAAGCAATAAATCGTATAACCAATTAATCAAATTTATATCAAACTACTTGCAGCATACATGGCAGGAACTGACCGCCTTGCGGCTCTTGTTTATTTCTCACTAACTATTGAATATATGACATTTTACTACCATATGTTTAGTCAAAGAACACATTTTCAAGATACTCATAGGTTTTAAAATCTTTAATAATATTATCCTATTATGTAGACTTGAAGGTGAGCACCTTTATCTCTTGTTCGTAACTTGTAGGTTTGAGTTGAGAGCTCGGGGGCTTGAGTCCATATTTTTTTGTAGAGTCAAAATTTTATCCTTTTTATCATCTCATTTCTCTTTGTCATTGTTGTATCCTTTTTTCCATAATATACCATCTATCTCACAAGAATTGTTAGAAGTTAAGATAAAAAATCATAGCCCCTTCAAAATTAATTCATCATATATGCATCACACTTAATCTATAAATAATAAAAAATCATATCAAAAAGGGTTAAGTCTATTCAAAACATACTCAAAATGAGGAATTGTACTTTAAAAAGATAAGATTATTTGACTCTCATCAAGAATTGTGAAAGAAAGAAAAAATAAATGACTTAAATTCCATACAAAAGGAATAGAGGGATCATAAAAACATTGTAAAGAGTTTGATAAGTAATGTATCATTGCAATAATAATCGAAACAAGCAACATGGAATTTTAAAAAGGTGTTACAAAGTAACAATGTTGCCTTCACAAATAATAAGATTAGAATTAGTAAAACTAATATGAAAGGAATAAGAATCCACTTTTGGTGCCAATAGAAAATAAAGAAATTGAGTAAAATCTATGGTATGCAAAAAAGTAGATACACCTTGTTTTAATTGTAAAATTTGAGATTTGAAAGTTCTAACAAGTATTTAAAGATCCTATGTGCTATAATAAGAACAATGTGAACAAATATGAATATAGATAGGAGATATAGGAATATTAGTGTTCATAGGAATAGATTTACTAAAAATTTGAAGTGAAAAATTAGGAATCTCCAATGAAATAGGCATTTTGGATGTAGGAATAGTAGATATACTCATGTTAGATGATGTCATGCTGAGATCATTTGTTGAGGATATGACAATATAATTGAATTGGTTCTCAACAGTATAGAGAACATCATCAATATTATTAGTATTTTCTTATAAGTATTAAAAATATTGGGCCTCATCTTCGAGTAGGTCATTCTTATCATATTTGTAATGAGAAGCCTTCACCTTGTACATGATCAATACAAATTGTTAACATAGAATGAGCAAAAATATCACTAGTAGAGTATGTGTTCTCATAAGAGTTAGATACCATAGCATCGAATTATATATCATGAAAAAAAGAATCATCATATGGGTCATCTCCCACAAAAAATATAAGAGTATGGAATGGATTGAACAATTGGTAGATCATATTACACCAAAGGCATGAACCATTAGGCTTGACAAAAATGGTGAAAGAGGTATTAATTGAAGATGATATAATAAATAAAATCCTTGAGTTACAATGCACCAAGAAAATAATGAGAAACCATAAGGAAATTATTCTTTAAAAAATGTATTTTATTTTAATGGTGGTTTAACCTAATGTTTATAGCCTAAAATATATAATATATGCACATGTGATGTGAAAAACACTATATAAGATAAATGGGAGTTCATTAAAGGTGATTATTTTTAATTAATTTATTTGAAATTTAATATGCATAATCACAATGATGCATGAATAATTATAAAAATGATATGTTATAAACTAATATCTCAAATACATAAGATGATATGAAGACTTAGTTATAAAGAGTAGAATGGGAGTTATTTGATTGTGTGAATAGGGAAAGAAAATTGATCTCGAACTGAAGATTCTTTACTTCTAATATTAATACTAGAAAGTTCTCAATTGCAAGATTGTATAAAAAATCTATTTTTCAAATATTCTATACGGTCCTAAATAATTTATATAGTCTTGAAACTTCTTATAATTAGGTTTTGTGACTTTTTGTGCAATTCTCTTCTATAGCAATATGATTCTATGTATGTCTCTCTTGTTCATAGAACCTCAACAACACATGTAATGATTTGTAACACGTGTAAATCCTATATAACAAAAATAATCTTGCTAAAAGAATTAGATAACAAGAGGAAAATTTAGAGTGTTTTTAGATGGAAGACACATGGTGTTCAACCCTTGTCTAAGCAATAAAATTTTTGAATTACCTGCCCTCGAGTAGGGTTAAGCCTCATGCAATTCTCATTTGTGTATGTACAAGTGTGAATGTGATCTAAGTCAACCCCTATTATTGTCCTCGTGTCTTATGAAAAAATGATATTGAGATTAATATAGAATAGATAATGTACATCTAATGGGATAGTATTGTGAAGTGGGTTTCACCAGTTAGACTAAACTCGTTAATCCAGATTATATATCTTTGATAATGTTTGCAGTGACCTTTTCATTTTCTACGAAATGGCTCTAAGAATTTTTGATCTTCTGAAATGGAGGAAGACATGCTATTTTACATAGTTGAGTGCTTTATACCAAGAATAATGACTTTTTAAAACAATGTGCAGCTAATTTAGGAATATATAGAAGATCCTTGAGTGATTTTTGGTTGATGTTTGTAATAGGAGAATATGACAGTGCCAGGCCAGTAATAGACTGATATCACTTATTTATATAGCCTTCCCTTGGTAAAATACAATGATAAGGATGACCTTGGGAAGAAGAAATAACATACTTAAGATATTCAAATATATAATATAATCAAAATATCAAAGGGGGTGATATTGTAAATATTACCTAGGATTGTATTCTACTCTAGCCCAAATTAGATAGTTTCTCCCATGTTGAAAGTAATGTAAAATCAAGAGTTCTATAATGAATATTAGATTTAATTTATGTCTTTGTTCAATTAATGATAGTCAATGAGAGATAAATAGTCTTTGTGTTTATTGATTGCAAGAAAATCTAGCAAAATCCGATATATACATGATCAAAATCGATTTGATGGAACTGTCAAACAGTTGCGCGTACCTGACTACCAATCGGTTTATAAATAAAATAATGTATTAAATCATATTTATGCTAACATATCCCCCCTTAATACATTTTTTTACAAATGTACCCCTAAAAAAGTTAATATTTCACCTTTCCAAGAGACTTGATTGGTATATCTACATTTTGAACATATGTCGGGTAGTACTGGAGTTGGATGTGGGTGTTTAAGGCTTGTTATCGAATGTAGTCATGTTTGACCTCAATATGCTTTTTTCTCTCATGGAAAACTGGATTTTTCACAAGCTTCAATGCACCATGATTGTCACAGTGAATGATGGGAGAATTTTCTTTAGGAATTCCCATATCTAGAAAAATGTGACGTAACCAAATAGCCTTGCACACAACTCCTTATGTAGTGCAATACACTTCCTTAGTGGATGAGAGAACAACAATTGTTTCCTTCTTACTTATCAAAAATATACGTCTAGACCCAAGATGAAAAATATAACGTGAGGTTGATTTCCTATCATCAATGTATCCATCATAGTGCAAGTATGCATATACCTGCAAGAAAAATTGAGATTTCTTATGATACTCAAGACCATACTCAACTGTACCTCCAACATATCTCAGCACATATTTCACTACTACCGAGTGACATTTCTCAGATCCTGGATGAATATAGAGAGATAGCTCATAAAAAGAAAAGGTTTGATCTAGTATACGTCAAGTAAATGATACTCCCAAAAATTTGTTTATAGATAGTACCATCTACTTGATGTGAATCATGTAATCTAGACAGTTAAATACCTTTTTCCATTAGAGTGGACATACGTTTATAATTTGGCATGCTATACATTTCTAGGAGTGTCTTGGCGTATTTTATCTTGGAGTTTCAAATATGATCCTTCCTTTTCCATATCTCCAAGCCAAGACAATAGTGAAGTAGCTCTAAATATGTCATGTCAAAGGATTTCTTCTAATTATTCTTAACATCTTTGACGAGATTGTCATAACTCCCTGTGATTACAATATCATTTACATACAAAACCAAGATGACAAACTCTCTACATATATTTTGATATATAGATTTGAATCAGAGGGGCTACGAGTGAGTCCATGCTACAATATGTGATGATCTATTTTTTATGTACCATGCCCTATGTGCCTATTTAAGTCCATAAAGAGACTTAATTAGGTGACATACCTTCTGAGGATTTTTCTCATCAAAAAATCCTTCTGGCTAGGTCGTGTATACTTCTTCTTTGATATCACCATTCAAGGAAAGCAATTTTACGTCCACCTGCTGAAGTTTCCATCGGTTTTTTGTTATCAGTGCACAGATAACTCTTATGGTTTTGATAATCTTAGTGGGTATAAAGGTCTCATCATAGGTAATTCCTTTCTGCTGAGCATAACCCTTTATAACTAGTCATGCTTTATACATGTGAATATATCCATTTACTTCTATTTTGTTTTGAAAATCCACTTATAGCTAATGGGATTCTTACCTGCATGGAGATCGACAAGTTCCCATGTCAGATTCTATATTAAGGAGTCATATTCTGCATATATGGCCTTCTTCCACTCTAGGAGATTCCTCACGAACATAATCATCTTCAGTGATATCAACAAATGAACTCATGAGTTTGAGATTTAATTCATTTCTCACCCGGCTTGTCTTTTGAACTCTTGATGAAATGTCTCGATGAGAGTTCAGGTGGTAGTCTCTCATGGTGCTTTGTACCCAATTTGGACGTTGATGTTGCTATTGACGTTGACGTTGATGTAGTCAATTTGTTTTTCCCCTTAAAATTCAAAATAAATGAATGATCTTCATCATATACTTCACGTTGCATATATTTATCTTGTTTCAACAAGTTAAAAAACTTTTGTAATTTTAGGTTTTATTTTGTGTAATTAAGTGTTAACATGAACATTATAAATGATGGTATAAGACCTCCCAAGAAAATGGGTATGAGATATTTATCTGACACTTCTTATCTTTATGCTAGGAAGGAGGCACTCAATGTTGTAAATCTCTACAAAAAGGCTTATATGCATTGTGAGGATTTTAACATCAAACTCGACAAGTGACTCTATAATATTCACCCAAAATTTAGTAATGATATTTTTCCCCACATGTCATTGGTAGGTGTTAATATATCTTACATGAGGTTTTACCTCATTTATGACTATGAGCACAATGATGACATTATATTTATAATTCCCCTTATCCCACTTGAATTTCTAATCAACGTCATTTCTGTCTCGGATAAAATATCAGTTCACATATGTCTTCAAACTCCAAAATAATATTCAATTTGGTCTTACATGTATGAAAATGATCTCATGTTAAGAGTTGTGAATCTAGCATAAATAACTTAGAACCATTTTCCATTGTGCTCAAACTACACTATAATGTTGGAGATGGATTGGGACTTATCACTCCAAGTGTGTTTTTCCCTATATATGTCAACAATATGATATACCAAACCACTCTAGATATGCACCATTCTTATATACCCATTTGTACATAGAAGAATCTTGTCCTCTAAATATATCTTATCATACATGAGAGATACATTAACAAACATGAGAGTATAGTGGTATGTTGTACATACATAATACATTAGGGATCCATATGATCAAATACATCCACTTAGAGGGACATATTTTTGCATGGGTGAAAAGTCCCAATATACTTATATTTTCCCAATTCTAGTATTTACACCTAGTGATAGTGGTGGATGAGAAATGGAAGGAGTGGATGTGAGTACAGTTTCCTTATTACTCATTGACAATTTGTAGCGGAAATGCCATATACATTTTTATTAGTGTTGTATGTATTATAAAAAAGCATGATGAGGTGACACTTAAGTGTCTTTCATAAACATCATTTATACCAAATACTACAAAGAGATCAAAGATCTCATGGTTGTCTTTTTAAATCAGTTTTGGAAGCACATTGTTGATTATTGTTTATAGCAACAAATCGCCTCAACAATAGTGAAAACATTATAGTATAGAAAAAATAGCCCCTAATAAGGAAAAATTAAATTATAGACACTTATTTTTCATTTGAAAGCAATTATATTTTTTTATATAATTCAAATGCAAAAACTATTCATTATTTTTTGTAAAATTTACAAAAAAAATTGTTTTTTTTCCATCTTTCGGCAAGATGCCCCGTGATTGATTAGGTTTGCAAAAATAATGGCGGGTTTTTTAAAAAATAACTCTTTCATAAAAAAGGTAAATGCCCCATTTTAAATAAAACTTGGTCTAAACCGCCTTTTTAACTAAAAAATTGTTCCTTTGGTGTTATGCCACACAAAATCATACCAAGCTTTGATATCAAATGATGAATAAAAAATCATTATGCAAGATTCAAGATTGATTGACTTTTTATTCATTCACTCATTGATTCACAAAAACGACATAATTATAATATTTAGAGATGTTGCACAACCAATACAATTACTAAATATAGAAACAATACTAATTCTTAAATTATATCACAACTATACCTTAATAAATTATTGAGTTAACTAAATAATGTTGATTACTTACATTAAATTATCTCTAATGATAGATTAATACAATATAACTAAACGTAACAAAGATAAGCACTAGAAGATGAGGTTTGGGGTTGGAACGTCCTGTCCATAATGTTGAAGGAAACGATAGATACTTGCAATAGAAAAATGCATGTATCTAATCATTCTATTGTTTATAATTATGATAATGGCAGCTGCAGAAGTGGTTGTTATTCAGATATGAGAAATTCTGTAAGTGGAATTTTAAAACTTGCTCATGATCAAATCTGTAACTTGTTTTGAATTGTGGAATTTGTATTTTGGGAAGACTCACCGGACAAGTTCAATTTTAAAAATGCGCACTTGTGTTGTGTTGTGTGTAGCATTGATGACATGCAAATTGGATCATCTGTATTGAAACGTAGGCCGAATATTAAACGCTGCACGGTGTGCCCTACTTCAATTGTTTCACATGCAAGTTTTGATTAATGTAAGGTATTCTTCCATGTGACTCGTCATATTTTAATATCTACAAATATAGTAGATAAGAACATCATTGCATTTAGTATTTTGTTTCGATTAAAATCAAGCCAATTCTCGAACGGTGTGGTATTTCACATGTCAAGTGTGAGCGTTACAATGCACGATATTCTTTTAATAATATATAGGTATCTTAAAAAGAAGAAGATAGATAAGAACGTCGCAGTGTTAGTTTCGTCCTACGCCCGAAGATAAAATTTTCATTTAAATAAAAAAATCAGATCATTTCCCACCAAGTTTAGAAAAAAGATACGGCTTAATAACTTAAAGTCACCTCTACCTGTCAAATACAAATTTAATTACAGTTTCACCATATATCATCTTTTAAACTTAGAAGTTTTAGAGAATTTATAAAATGTCAAACTTTGCTTTTAATTAATTAACAATATTACATTATCCTAGGAAAAAAATTATTATTTATTTTGTAATAGAATGAATGTAAAGCTTTGAGATAATGCATTAATGTTTACATTTTTAATTACACATAAAGGTGTGTTTAAAAAAATTTGCCACTAATAAAAAAAATTACACATAAAGAGGTGTTTACTATGGACAAAGGGTGGTTGTCACTCACACATTTCAATTTATATTGAGTATGTGAAAATTTATAAAATAATCAAAACAAATCTTTTTCATTAAAATTAAAGATCATAATTTATTCTATCAAAGAGTTGTCACAGATAATACTTTCTTTTATAAATATTTTTAAACCTGTCACAAGCTAAAATGTGGGTAGATATACATGTTGTCATGTTAGCAAATAGTGCTACCTGGAGTGTCCATCCCCACACTTGTAGTTCACTCAGCATTGGTGTCTAGATTGGCATTTTGGTCTTATGAGTTGTTGACATGAGTGGTTTCATTAAAAATGTAATAGAGGAGCACCAAATCAAGGGCATGGAAATCTACAACCACGATAACAATGGTAACTTTTTTTAGATGTTTCGTTTCTCTCTATGTAGAGAATAAGTTACACAAAAAACATATGATATTTTTTCTCTGGGTACAACATATTATTTTTCTCCTATCTAATTATTTTCTCGCACCTCACAGAGCATTGGCATAGCTACACCAAATGCAACCAACATGTCTCAAATATAATCAGATCTCCTTTTCTACCATGCTACCAACTTGTGCAAAAATACATCTTCAAAATAGGGAATGGGCATCCACCAAAGCATTATGAAGAAGGGATTTCAGATAAATGTTTAAGTTGTGAGTTTCATTGCTGATGTGTTTGCAAACACATCAATAAGGGAACATTAACATTAATTTAATCAATTAGGTAATAGGATGTATTTGAACATATTTTTCTAGAATGGGGCGTACTAGTATTAAATAAATTTGTGGCATATTCCTTGCGGGATATTTTAAGAGTTATTTGATTTCTCATATGATATACACAGGTGAGGGAGACTTTGTGGTCATGACTCCAACTCATGTTTAACATTAACTTATATTTACACTTTTTTTTTTGTATTAATAATTAATATTTACACATCTTTATTTATATGTTTCTTATTGATCATTGACAACTGATGTTAAATTGATTTAGAAATGCAATTTTATAGTGTTTCCCACACTATCAAACTACAAAAAAAAAATTATTGACAACAATGACCTGCCCTTTCTAGCACACTACTGCCCTACCTGAGACACCACTATTGGAGGTGATGGAAATTCATGTTAGGATCATGCAAATTGTTTGAATAAATCCATAGTAGAAACCATTTAAATTGTTTCACTGAATATAACAAATAAACATCCATCTAGGCACAATAAGGAAGCGCTTTTGACATAAATTGTAGTTAGAGTTACTGTACGCGCCAAAAATTTCATGTGTTACTGTTGACAATTTTTTCACTTGTGAAAAAATGGGCAACTTGAAACTTCGTTAGGATGGATGGCATTGGTGAAGTAAACCTAAGCTAGGGGAGTTTCTTTTAGTTCGTATTATTTCTATTGAATTAATTAATGATTACATGAAATCTACAACTATGTGTGTTATTACAAAACATAACAAATCACATAGCTTTCAATTTCATGACTATCTTCAACAAAAGAACAAAAAGCCCCAAAGGATAGATGTGTTATCCTAGTGAAGACATTGAATTACAGAACAGATGAATTGTTAAGCTTTGGAACAACAATCATAACTATAGATTGCAACAATCAGAGTTCATTACTAAATGTTACAGGTATTCTTTAAGGTTCTTTCCTTCATGATTAAGACATTCAATTATATTATTGAGTTGTTTAATTCATCATACAATCCATATAGAATGCTGAAATGCAAAAAGAAATAAACAACTCAATTTTAGAATTCAATGTTTTATTCATACGGAATTTCAAAAGTTCTTGTTGGTGGTCAATTTAATCTCGACATGTTCGTTCAAAAATGTCTCAATCTGCATGGTTTGAAGTTTTCTCCGTCTCCCTGTATTGACGCGTGAAAGCTCTTTCCTTCATTTGGTTGCCATGGTCAGTCCTTTCCTTTGGTGGAGGATCACATTGAGTCTAGATATTGTTTTCTGTTTATAATGTCCCCAACCACCCAACCCTGCCGACTGTACTGGCTGTCACGTTTTTCTACTTTGGCGTGAGACAGTGGGAGTCGGTGGAGTGTTGGGCACATATTCCTTTTATTAAATTTTTGATTTGCAAATCTTCTGTTGACTTCCGTGGCCTGTGTGCCTTCCTCTGTCTTGGAGAATGTGTGTTCTTTCCTGTCTATTGCCTTGTTGCATTTTCTTCCCCCTTCCTGTGCAATGTGAGTCCAAATCTTTCCTTCCTCGCGTGCACGTTTCTTCTGCTCTGTCGTGGATGAGGGCCAGTTAGCAGTAAAGTATGGATGTGGGTTTTGTTTGTCGTTTCCTGAGGTGTTTTAGGTGAAAAAGGTGCACTGTTCCTTTTTGCTGGCCGCGTGGGTTTGGTATGGCGGTTTTAGATGAAGCTACAGTCGCAGGCGCGTTACCTCCACTTTCTTTGGGTGCCACGAGGTGTGTTCGAGTCGGGAATCCACAGCAAATGACCTGCACAGTAAGTAGCCAGGGCGGCAGGTGTGTTACAATGTAGTGGAAGCCGTTGTGGGCGCTTCCAACAAGCAGGTCGTCCATCTACGTTGTTATCTGTTCAGTACCAGATGCATCCTCAGATTTGGGATTCTCCTTCAAGGCGGATCTGTTCTTTATCAGAATATTCACGAAGCACAAATCGCCTTGCCGTTTCACTTTTTCCACTCTGCCCGTAGATGAGTATCAGCCTCCTTGTGTTTGATTCTGGTGACTTCGGTCACACTTTGGCTCGTTTCTGTTGGCCTATCAAGCTTGGCTATATTCAGGCCATTTTGAGCACTTCCAACAGGCAGGTTGTCCAGCTATGTTGTTATCTGTTCTAATTCGAATGCATCCTCTGGTTCGGGATTCTCCTTCAAGATATGTTTCTCATAATCGACTAAGTGACAGTGAGAGTGTTACAAGGAGACTCGTGTTCAGACCATTTTTTTTCCCTTTTTTTTTCTGTGTTCATTCTGTGATGCTTCACGAATTTCTCCACTGCAGATGCATATAATTCTTGAAATCGATCCTGTATATTCAGTTGCAGAAAGGAATGATGCGGAGCTCTAAATTACAGAAAATTATAGTGCCCAAGTGCAAGAGGAGTGTGAGGGTGAAGCGGCGCAGCCAATATGTGGGCTTCAATTGGATAAACCTTGGCTTTGATCCACTTCGACAAGGTGGCATGGCTCATTGGTCAAGTAACAAGGACAAATCACCTAGTATTTTTGACAGAAAAATGGATCTGTTTTATGAAATGCCAATTTCAAAGGATCGAAGGAGAGGGCATGATGTTTCCCAAAATGAGACTATGATGTTTCTGGAGAGAGATAACAAGGAAAACCTTTATAAAATATTGGAGAGGCCTTGTACAGAATTAGAATCAGCCACTCAGAGTACAATTTTAGATTCCACAGAGAATGGGTGTGTGGGGGGCAATGGAATGTGATGCCTTTGATCAATATCGATTTGTAGAAATACCTAGTAGTGGTACCGGCTCTAATGCAGCTGATAGTTATGGTTTGACTGAGAAGAAGACAGGTTCTAGCTGTTTATCAGCCAAAACTGCTCACTGTTCATGGTGGCGTGCAGAGAGCTTCGGGGAGAAAAGCTGTACCCCGAGAATGGATTTTCATGATGCTCTGGAAGAGGCTTCAAATAAAAGATGCTTGAATCATCACAAACACTACAATGGAATCTATCAAATTCCTATTCTGTCTCAACATAATCCATCTTTTGAGTGCTTCTATCTTCCCGGAGTTGCTCCCGAGGATTCCAAGAAGGCATGTTTCAATCACCCCCTTTCCTATGCCAAGCATGGTCGTTAGCAGTATATGGATCTTCAGCTGGCGGAGGAAGAGAAGTTGCGCAGGTTGTGTTGATGTTTCGCAAGCCCTGGTCTGCACGTGCTTGTGGCCATGAGTTGGAAGCGTTTAAAATCAGGCATGTTAAATCTTCTCCTTGTAATAGTTTTCTACCTTCTTTCAGTATCTTGAAATGAATTTTCTTTCCTCTTGAATGGCGCCTAGACAAATGTTTTCATGGTTGTTTATATCGCTGCTTGATTGTGTTGGTTGTTCCTTTAAATCTCGTTCCAATTTCGCTGGTTTTGCTTGGAATGTTCTTTCCTCTCTTATAGCTTACTCTGTTTATATTTGTCTAAATGGGCTACTGCAATATTGAGTGATGCAGTCTAGTTCGTAGGGAAGGAAACATTATTGAGTCTTTTTTGCTTATATGACCCTCTTTTAAAAGAATTTTGTGATGGTAATTATATTAGAAGGCTTACTATATGGAAGGTTAAGCCTTCATACCTCTATCTGGTTCTGTAAATACGTATTTCTTGTTTAGGGCTCTCCTGTTTTGCTAAAAGGTACATTAATAGTGACGTTGTGTTCTAAAACTTGTTTAAGCCTGTGGGCATTCCTTACTTTCTGTTTAATTGGAAAATGGCATTAGGGTCTTGTTTTAGAACTGTACATGGTTGAATTTTGTACCTAGTTCTAGAGGAGGAATAACCCGACATCTATTTTGGCCTCTACGTGTTGAAAAAATTACTATACCTACTACCTGGTTCAAACTCTTGTTTGATTAAAGTAAGGGGGAAACATTGTAAGTTTTATTGAATGAAATTTCTACAAATTTTATTAAGGGTCGCAAGCAAGCTATTAATAGCTGGACCGAAACAAAAGTTGTAGGTGAATCCATGGTATTGTACTTGTGAACTCGTTTCCTGTTGGATGATAGCTGTTTACAGTGATAATATAATAGGTGGTTACTATATTCATCTGTTTGATATTTGCTAGACATGTCCTTGATAAGCCCACATGGATCGGGTAAATTTTCCAACTTCTATACCATTGGCAAGGAGTTCATAGAACTTCTAGGCCCGACTGCCCTACGTAACCTTCCTGATGGATTTGTGCGTTGGTTCTTATTTTGTGCTTGTACTCGTGGTAAGGCCTTTTGAGTCTGGGACATCGCTGGTGTATTACCCACCGTGTATCGAATCCCTTTGTTTTCGAACTCGAATATCTTATGCTTCGAACTTTGTTACTAAAAGTCCCATTTTGTGGCCTTGTTAAGGAAATCAATTTTTATTTTTTTATTTTAATATACTTTTTGGCTTGTCGGAAATATATAAAAATTACTAACTACTTTTGGGTTTAGCCTTCCCTTATTTTTATGTCGAGAGGTTGACGATTAGGATAAGGTTGTTGGTAGAATAATGGCCCTTTTTGTGTCTCTTTTGTACGCTTTGAAAGAGTGGAATTGTTTGGTTAACTAGTCCTATGTTTAAGAAATCCTACATGAAGGTAGTGGTAAAGCTCCTTGGTTAAAACTGAAACTATAGTTGTTTTTCTTTTAAGGGCGTCGAACCCTAATTATTGCTATGAAGCCTCCCCTTGTGAGAATTGGATAACATCGTTTTGCTTCGCGCCTACGATCATGATTAGTATGTTTTGTCTTCTCTTGGACCCCTTTAGTTGGATGGAGTAAGTTTTGGATTCCAATCACGTAATCCATACGATTACATGAAGGAGATATCAACACTCTTGACCTTCTTGTTCCTGACCCATAAGGTCTTGCCTTGATTTATGTGATTTTGTTCTTACTGGTGTTTTGACTTTCTCCTTGCTGGATGGTTTAGAATTCTTTCTCATGCGAATAATTTTGGAGTTGTGGGTTGTGTTTTTAATCCATTTTTTTGAATTAGAACTTTCCTTTCTTGATATTGTTAAATGTTAGCTTACTGTTGCAATGTGTAGCCTTAACATGCTCAGTTCTCGCGAACTGATTCCAGCTAGTATTTGTGCAGATGGATTATGCGAGTAGATTAAAGGAAAGAGTTGTAAAGTTTTCATCAATGTAATTTATGAGGTTCCTTGTAAAAATGTCCAATGTGAGGTAAATTTTTTAATAGTGCGTGCAAAGGAGTTTAGAAGACCTCTTGCCTTGGGATATTCTGAAATTTCGTGATGATGTTGTCTTGTCCTTCTGTAGGTAAACTGGTAACTTACCTTTGTAAGAAATGGTATTCAATCTTTACATTGATATGAGTATTGTAAAACTTTGATCTTGAGAATAAATTGTCAAGTTAAATCTTTCTAAGACTGAGTGACAATATATTATAAGTAAAGTCAAATGGGTCGGTTAACCCTTAAAGAAGCTAAACAAAAATAATAATTTTATATTCAACAAATAAATGTAGAGGTGATCTATTTGAAATCAAATAATTCCATGAGTGATCAAAATGAAACCATCCTTTGTGAAGTAAAAATTATATAACTTGATATCCCTAGCTACACTAGCGAACATTATCCTTTCTTTGGTGAATTCTTAAAATGGTCCTAAGGTGAAACAAATTGTTAGTTGTTGTAAGATAATAAGATTTAATAAGTAGGAGGAATCCGTCTCGAAATCACGCAATCTATCTCTTAGTCATTGGATGGTAAATTGTTTTATTTTTATAAAACTCAATTAGTCAAGCCTAAGTAAAATCTTTAATAATTCTGGTTAAGTTCTCAAGCCTCAATTAAATCTTGGTAATAACAAATGAGGTCTTGAAGATGATTTCGATTCAACCTTCTCCCTCTAACCTTTCTCCAAGGTGCCTTGTCTTTCTTCTCTTAAGTATGTTAAACATAAACCCATGTTGTCATATGGGCATGAACAAGTTCTAGTAGCATAAGTGTTAATAGATGGCCTTGTGAAATTAAATTACCCCTTTCTCTAAACAAACGAATTAAGCAAATGAATGTCATAATAGAGAAGATTAAAGATGATTACTCAGTGTAAAAAGAATAAACTTAGCTTGGTAAGATGAATTATATGAATCATACCTTGAGCATCCTTGAAAACGTAAACTAAGAATTGCAAGATGTATTTTTAAAATAAATAATCCTCAAGAATATCTCTTTGTGGATGGCCCTAACTGTAAGTGTGTTCTGTGGTTGGACCTCTATGTTGTCATGTCAAAAAAAAAAAGTAAATTGTCCTTTTGAAAGGTGTGAATGTTTCTGTGCTGACCTTTGTGGTCATCCCCATAACAAGCTATTCACAGTGTTAGTTATATCCTTGGTGACGACATGTCGCATCATGTTACATGTAAAGCAAGTTGAAAAAAAAAATTATCCTGTCTTTTACTATGTTGTTCGTGTGTGTGAATTTGTGGGTCGTTACACTTGGTATCAGAGCGTAGGTTCATGCTCTCGAACCTATGGGCTGGATTGGTGTTATATGATGATGTTACATGGTGGTGGTGGTGTTACATGATGATACTGCATGATGATGATGATGTTGCATGATGGTGGTAGATATTGGAAGAGTAATGTGCTTTAAACGTGATGTGATTATTGTCGTAATTGTGATATTGTGAACGCACGTGATGTGTATGTCACTTTGTGCGTGTTTGTGATCATGTTGATATGTTAGGGATGGGAGTATTCTCTCTCCTTCTTGTGGATTGTAGGAAGAGTTCACGTGTGAATTATTGTTTGTGATGTGTGAAAAGAATTCTAATGTGGATGACATAGTGTTGGAGCATTGTGGCATATTGTGATATGTGGGTGTATTAATGTGTTGTATGACCAGTTTGATGTTAAAAGAAATGAGTTGTATCATGATGTTTTTACCATGTTTTGAAGAAATGTGCGTACCACCTTACTATGTTGCAATGGATGTTATGTTGTGATGTACTATGTTCATCGTATGTATGACTGTGCAAATGGGTAATGCTTCATGTTGTGATTTTGGGTCATACGGTGAGTGTATGAACCCTATCATATGGTGATTGCGCTTTGGGTGTAGAATGTGGTAAAGTGATGTATTACGCCCCGTGGATGTATGATTGTGATCTACCCTGTATACATACCATACGTGAGACGTTATGGTAGTTATGTGTGTGCCACCGTTATGTTAGTGATGTTGTTGTATGTTATGTTGTGAACCCTACGCTAACCGATCCTGAGGGAAATCGGTAGAAGTGTATGTTGAGAGTGAGGAATGGTGTACCATGGGTCAATAACTCGAGCAAAAACTCAGTTTAGTAGATTACATGTGATTCTTTCCTCTCTCCATATGTGGTTGTATGTACACAACCTAAGTGCAACTATGACTATGTTTAGCCTTGTCGAAGTGGTGGCGGGATGATTCAGATGGAGGTGATGATAGTGGTATTATTGATATGTATTTTACGAGCTGAGGCTCGAGGTTCCAAGTGCTAGCAACTCGTTGAGTACCCCTTTGGTGGCTAGATAAGGCCACACAGTTATCATAATGTGACATCATTATAAGTTGATTTTATTCGTAATTGATTTTTTTTCTTTATTTTGTAAGGACCAGCAGCTTTTCTTGATTGCAATGCTTTACAATTTTGGGCATTTCCTTGGTTTGTGGCACTAACATGGGGATTTTGATACTAACTTTGGCTATTTGGCCATTTATTTTAGCTTGATTTGGGGTCTTCTTTTAAATTTGGAATTTTTACCGCCTTGCCCAAGGCTTGTACTTTGCCACTTGGCACTTTGAATTGGATTGTTGTGCTGGTTCTATTGTCGTGATGTGTGGAATAGGGTCATAGGATGCACCATGGATTGGTTGGACCTATGGACCCGCTTCGTTGTATGGGGGTACGCCCCAAGGAGTACATATAACTAGCGGGTTGTTGAACCACGCGTTATTATGTCACTTGGGTTAGGAGTGTTCGAACTCTATGTGTCTTGGACCATAGGGTCAACCGGCCTCCTTGAGGGAGGCATAAGAGTTTGAGGGAGGCATAAGAGACTTGAGGGAGGCATAAGAGTTTGAGGGAGGCTTATGATATTTGTCTGTATGGTTGATGTTTCAGGATATATGTTGAGTTATTGTGCTGTTTGGTAGTGGTCTTTTGATGTATGTGTTACTCATGTCAGATGGATATGTGTTGTGATGTTGTGGTTATGTCATTGATTCCCTTGTGGACACTATGTACCTGTAGCATGGTTTGGTGTTATGTGAGTTTTTCATTGATGCAAATTGAGGAAATGTCTAGTGGATTGTAGTACTGTTTTGGTTAAGTATTTTGGTATGTCAGTCATTGATGTGTGTCGAGTACTATGTTATGTGGACTGTGTCTATTCCATTCCGTATTTGAGTAACCTTTATGTGGTGTAATACAATCTTGAAGTATATACTTGTGTGCTTGTGAATCTGTAGGGTCTTGTGAACCTGATAGGGTGTTGTGTTAGCAGTTCATGTTGGGCACCCACAATAAGGAATAAATCAAAACTCTTCAATGATGATATTTTTTTTTTAAAAGAAACTAAAACTAGAAATAATGATAATGGAAAGAGACTAATGAAATGATGAACAAGAAAGAACTGCCAATCTTCACAAAACCTTGAAAGTTAAAATTTCTACCAAATGTTCCTAAGGCTACCCTGTGGCCATGCTTTAATCATCTAAAATTTTAAACCATAGGGTGTGTTTTTCTTCTTTATCTATCCCTTGTTGCGTACCATTTCCTTTCCTCTGTGTAAGGTCGCATCGAGGATGATGCTTTTTTAAGGGGAGGAGAATGTAATGTCCCCAACCACCCAACCCGCCGACTGTACTGGCTGTCACGTTTTTCTACTTTGGCGTGAGACAGTGGGAGTCGGTGGAGTGTTGGGTGCATCTTCCTTTTATTAAATTTTTGATTTGCAAATCTTCTGTTGACTTCCATGGCCTGTGTGCCTTCCTCTGTCTTGGAGAATGTGTGTTCTTTCCTGTCTCTTGCCTTGTCACATTTTCTTCCCCCTTCCTGTTCAACGTGAGTCCAAAACTTTCCTTCCTCACGTGCATATTTCTTCTGCTCTATCGTGGATGAGGGCCTGTTAGTAGTAAGGTATGGACATGGGTTTTGTTTGTCGTTTCCTGAGGCGTTTCAGGTGAAAAAGGCGCACTGTTCCTTTTTGCTGGCCGCGTGGGTTTGGTATGGCGGTTTTAGATGAAGCTACAGTCACAGGCGTGTTACCTCCACTTTCTTTGGGTGCCACGAGGTGTGTTCGAGTCAGGAATCCACAGCAAATGACCTGCACAGTAAGTAGCCAGGCGGCAGGTGTGTTACAATGTAGTGGAAGCCGTTGTGGGCACTTCTAGTAAGCAGGTCATCCATCTACGTTGTTATCTGTTCAGTACCAGATGCATCCTCAGATTTGGGATTCTCCTTCAAGGCGGATCTATTCTTTATCAGAATATTCACGAAGCACAAATCACCTTGCCGTTTCACTTTTTCCACTCTGCCCGTAGATGAGTATCAGCTTCCTTGTGTCCGATTCTGGTGACTTCGGTCACACTTTAGCTTGTTTCTATTGGCCTATAAAGCTTGGCTGTATTCAGGCCGTTTTTAAGCGCTTCCAACAGGCAGGCTGTCCAACTATGTTGTTATCTGTTCTAATTCGAATGCATCCTCTGGTTCGGGATTCTCCTTCAAGATATGTTTCTCAAAATCGACTAAGTGACAGTGAGAGTGTTACAAGGAGACTCGTGTTCAGACCATTTTTTTTCCCTTTTTTTTTCTGTGTTCATTCTGTGATGCTTCATGAATTTCTCCACTACGGATGCGTATAATTCTTGAAATCGATCTTGTATATTCAGTTGCAGAAAGGAATGATGCGGAGCTCTAAATTGCAGAAAATTATAGTGCCCAAGTGCAAGAGGAGTGTGAGGGTGAAGCGATGCAGCCAATATGCGGGCTTCAATTGGATAAACCTTGGCTTTGATCCACTTCGACAAGGTGGCATGGCTCATTGTTCAAGTAACAAGGACAAATCACCTAGTATTTTTGACAGAAAAATGGATCTGTTTTATGAAATGCAAATTTCAAAGGATCGAAGGAGAGGGCATGATGTTTCCCAAAATGAGACTATGATGTTTCTGGAGAGAGAGAACAAGAAAAACCTTTATAAAATATTGGAGAGGCCTTGTACAGAATTAGAATCAGCCACTCAGAGTACAATTTCAGATTCCACAGAGAATGGGTGTGTGGGGGAAATGGAATGTGATGCCTTTGATCAATATTGATTTGTAGAAATACCCAGTAGTGGTACCAGCTCTGATGTAGCTAATAGTTATGGTTTGACTGAGAAGAAGACAGGTTCTAGCTGTTTATCAACCAAAACTGCTCACTGTTCATGGTGGCGTGCAGAGAGCTTCGGGGAGAAAAGCTATACCCCGAGAATGGATTTTCATGATGCTCTGGAAGAGGCTTCAAATAAAAGATGCTTGAATCATCACAAACACTACAATGGAATCTATCAAAGTCCTATTCTGTCTCAACATAATCCATCTTCTGAGTGCTTCTATCTTCCCGGAGTTGCTCCCGAGGATTCCAAGAAGGCATGTTTCAATCACCCCCTTTCCTATGCCAAGCATGGTCGTTAGCAGTATATGGATCTTCAGCTGGCGGAGGAAGAGAAGTTGCGTAGGTTGTGTTGATGTTGCCCAAGCCTTGGTCTGCACGTGCGTGGCCATGAGTTTCAGCGTTTAAAACAGGCATGTTAAATCTTCTCCTTGTAATAGTTTTCTACCTTATTTCAGTATCTTGAAATGAATTTTCTTTCCTCTTGAATGGCACCTAGACAAATGTTTTCATGGTTGTTTATATCGCTGCTTGATTGTGTTGGTTGTCCCTTTAAATCTCGTTCCAATTTCGTTGGTTTTGATTGGAATGTTCTTTCCTCTCTTATAGCTTACTCTGTTTATATTTGTCTAAATGGGCTACTGCAATATTGAGTGATGCAGTCTAGTTCGTAGGGAAGGAAACATTATTGAGTCTTTTTTGCTTATATGACCCTCTTTTAAAAGAATTTTGTGATGGTAATTATATTAGAAGGCTTACTATATGGAAGGTTAAGCCTTCATACCTCTATCTAGTTGAGTAAATACGTATTTCTTGTTTAGGGCTCTCCTGTTTTGCTAAAAGTTACATTAATAGTGACGTTGTGTTCTAAAACTGGTTTAAGCCTGTGTGCATTCCTTACTTTCTGTTTAATTGGAAAATGGCATTAGGGTCTTGTTTTAGAACTGTACATGGTTGAATTTTTTACCTAGTTCTAGAGGAGGAATAACCCGACATCTATTTTGGCCTCTACGTGTTGAGAAAATTACTATACCTACTACCTGGTTCAAACTCTTGTTTGATTAAAGTAAGGGGGAAACATTGTAAGTTTTATTGAATGAAATTTCTACAAATTTTATTAAGGGTCACAAGCAAGCTATTAATAGCTGGACCTAAACAAAAGTTGTAGGTGAATCCATGGTATTGTACTTGTGAACTCGTTTCCTGTTGGATGATAGTTGTTTACAGTGATAATATAATAGGTGGTTACTATATTCATCTGTTTGATATTTGCTAGACATGTCCTTGATAAGCCCACATGGATCGGGTAAATTTTCCAACTTCTATACCATTGGCAAGGAGTTCATAGAACTTCTAGGCCTGACTGCCCTGCATAACCTTCCTGATGGATTTGTGCGTTGGTTCTTATTTTGTGCTTGTACTCGTGGTAAGGCCTTTTGAGTCTGGGACATCGCTGGTGTATTACCCACCCTGTATCGAATCCATTTGTTTTCGAACTTGAATATCTTATGCTTCGAACTTGGTTACTAAAAGTCCCATTTTGTGGCCTTGCTAAGGAAATCAATTTTTTATTTTTTATTTTAAATTACTTTTTGGCTTGTCGGAAATATATAAAAATTACTAACGACTTTTGGGTTTAGCCTTCCCTTATTTTTATGTCGAGAGGTTGACGATTAGGATAAGGTTGTTGGTAGAATAATGGCCCTTTTTGTGTCTCTTTTGTATGCTTTGAAAGAGTGGAATTGTTTGGTTAACTTGTCCTATGTTTAAGAAATCCTACATGAAGGTAGTGGTAAAGCTCTTTGGTTAAAACTGAAACTATAGTTGTTTTTCTTTTAAGGGCATCGAACCCTAATTATTGCTTTGAAGCCTCCCCTTGTGAGAATTGGATAACGTCATTTTGCTTCGCGCCTACGATCATGATTAGTATGTTTTGTCTTCTCTTGGACCCCTTTAGTTGGATGGATTATGTTTTGGATTCCAATCACGTAATCCATAGGATTACATGAAGGAGATATCAACACTCTTGACCTTCTTGTTCCTAACCCATAAGGTCTTGCCTTGATTTATGTGATTTTGTTCTTACTGGTGTTTTGACTTTCTCCTTGCTGGATGGTTTAGAATTCCTTCTCATGCGAATAATTTTGGAGTTGTGGGTTGTGTTTTTAATCCATTTTTTTGAATTAGAACTTTCCCTTCTTGATATTGTTAAATGTTAGCTTACTGTTGCAATGTGTAGCCTTAACATGCTCAATTCTCGCGAACTGATTCCAGCTAGTATTTGTGCAGATGGATTATGTGAGTAGATTAAAGGAAAGAGTTGTAAAGTTTTCATCAGTGCAATTTATGAGGTTCCTTGTAAAAATGTCCAATGTGAGGTAAATTTTTTAATAGTGCTTGCAAAGGAGTTTAGAAGACCTCTTGCCTTGGGATATTCTAAAATTTCGTGATGTTGTCGTCTTGTCCTTCTGTAGGTAAACTGGTAACTTACCTTTGTAATAAATGGTATTCAATCTTTACATTGATATGAGTATTGTAAAACTTTGATCTTGAGAATAAATTGTCAAGTTAAATCTTTCTAAGACTGAGTGACAATATATTATAAGTAAAGTCAAATGGGTCGGTTAACCCTTAAAGAAGCTAAACAAAAATAATAATTTTATATTCAATAAATAAATGTAGAGGTGATCTATTTGAAATCAAATAATTCCATGAGTTATCAAAATGAAACCATCCTTTGTGAAGTAAAAATTATATAACTTGATATCCCTAACTACACTAGCAAACATTATCCTTTCTTTGGTGAATTCTTAAAATGGTCCTAAGGTGAAACAAATTGTTAGTTGTTGTAAGATAATAAGATTTAATAAGTAGGAGGAATCAGTCTCGAAATCACGCAATCTATCTCTTAGCCATTGGATGGTAAATTGTTTTATTTTTATAAAACTCAATTAGTCAAGCCTAAGTAAAATCTTTAATAATTCTGGTTAAGTTCTCAAGCCTCAATTAAATCTTGGTAATAACAAATGAGGTCTTGAAGATGATTTCGACGCAACCTTCTCCCTCTAACCTTTCTCCAAGGTGCCTTGTCTTTCTTCTCTTAAGTATGTTAAACGTAAACCCATGTTGTCATATGGGCATGAACAAGTTCTAGTAGCATAAGTGTTAATAGATGGCCTTGTGAAATTAAATTACCCCTTTCTCTAAACAAACGAATTAAGCAAATGAATGTCATAATAGAGAAGATTAAAGATGATTACTTAGTGTAAAAATAATAAACTTAGCTTGGTAAGATGAATTATATGAATCATACCTTGAGCATCCTTGAAAAACGTAAACTAAGAATTGCAAGATGTATTTTTAAAATAAATAATCCTCAAGAATATCTCATTGTGGATGGCCCTAACTGTTAGTGTGTTCTGCGGATGGACCTCTATGTTGTCATGTCAAAAAAAAAAAGTGTATTGTCCTTTTGGGTGTGAATGTTTCCGTGCTGACCTTGTGGTCATCCCCCGTAACAAGCTGTTCACAGTGTTAGTTGTATCCTTGGTGACGACATGTCGCATCATGTTATGTGTAAAGCAAGTTCAAAAAAAAATTATCCTGTCTTTTACTGTGTTATTCGTGTGTGTGAATTTTTGGGTCGTTACACTGTTTCTCTATCCATTAGAAAGAATTTGTAATTTGAGTGCATGAATTCAAGTTTTCCCCCTACCTTCTATTTTTCCAACAGTCATGTTTTTCCTGTCAATTTTTGTCCCAACATCTATGGAAACATGGTCCTTTCTGATTGTATCCGGCCCGATGGGTCTTTTTGGTGAAATTTTCCACTTTTGTCACATTTGTAAAAAATACCAAATTGGTGATTGCAGCCATGAGAGTCTCTGATTGGCTATTCAGCCAATAAAAATCGGTAGGGAAAAATTCATACTTTGACCCCAAAGATGGACACATGGCAGTTTTTCAAGTCAAAGGCAGAGAGGCAAATCAGCAGAACATTTTGAAGTTTTTTACCTTTTTGTACGAGGGAGAAAAGTTATGAAATAATCCGCAGCTCCACTGGGGCCCACATCAAAAGTTCAGAAGCGGAGAGGTGTGTCACCGGGGCATTTTGAAACTCTCAAGCCCACTTCAACTCAAAGCATGTCCACCTGGAGGGCCCACACTCATTTAAAAATTTTCCTCTTGGTTTGACCTTTGAAGTTGCGCTAAGGAGACACATGGAGGCTTCCACTGGCTCCTCTCTATACTTAAAATTTTAAAGCAAATTATCTAAGCCTTGGGACACATGGAGGGCCTTCACATGTTAAGGACCTACCCCTGTACTTTACTTTTGAAAAAGCGCTCGAAGGGACACGTGGAGGTTTCTGCTGAGTCTTCCCATACTTAAAATTTTCAATGGCCGATGAAACTTTCTCGGACCCTAGGCACGTTGTGCCTTCCACTGGTCCTTAAACTCTTTCAAAAAAATTGTTGGGCTGAGACACGTGGTGAGCTCTGCACTTGTTTAGGGTCTCTGCTTTTGGGAACCATATCAAAAGTGTGCCAATGAGACACGTGGATGCTTCCGCCTGGCTCCTTTTTATACTGAGAATTTTTCAAAATCCAAAAGCCAATTTTCTTGGGCCCAAGGAACGTTGAAGGACCAAACTTGTTTGGGAACCTACCTCTAGAATTCACCTTTGTAGTTGCGCCAAGGAAACATGTGGAGGCTTTCGTTGGCTCCTCTTTGCACTTGGCCGACTCAAAATCACAGTGCGGGAATGTGGTTTAATCTGTGTGCGAACACTCATTTCTGAGAGACATCCATGCGAGGGCACTCATTTCTCACAGTGTATTCTCGAGGGTTAAAAGGATTTTTTGTTAGATCCAGCTAAACAAAGCCACCTAAAAATGATTAAAAAGGGGATTTCTCGCATGACAGAATAAAAATGATTAGAAGGACTGTCAAAAAGCTATGGCATGACATCCGAGTCATGGTCAAGTGTTTAAGAAATGTGATCAGTTCATGATTTGTCCACCTAGCTGATTCGAGTGTAAATTTGTTAAACATCACTTTCTGAAATAAATTGGTAACAAGAAAAGGATTCCTCGAATATTATTCTTTTTGGGGGAATAAATTTTGGGACGAGGTGAGTGAGTGAATTGTATAAATGTAATGAGGATACTATTTCAAATGGTTAGAGGTTTAATTCTTACAAGAAAATTTGATAAATCCCATCTTCCTAAGAGACCATTTGAGAAACCTGTTAATCTCTTGTGTTTTAGATTTGATCGCATCAAAATGGTTATGAGTGTACATCCATTGACAAGCTCTGAGACTATTCAAGAAAATTTCCCATGCTAATAAATCTAATAGATCTCTGAATTAATTTGTGTTGATCTTGGGCACAATTGTGTCTTCTTTTATTTCAGAATGTTTTCAAAGGATTTTGATGTTCCCGTTGCAATCTTATGTTAAAATCCCTCTAAATCACACAAGATCTTGTCCTTGTGATAGTTTAGTTGCATTTGCAATTTCATTATGAGAAGAGCCTTCATCCTGTAATGAGATAAACAATGTAAAATCACTTTTTTGTCATTTTTTTGATAAATTTTTTCTTTAAGCCTTTGAGTGTATCTTAGGTGTGAGGAACTATGGTTATTTAATGTTTAATTGATTCTTTAGCTCGATCCTTCGTGTTGAATTCTCAAATATTGTGTGAAATCGTGCAAATATGGGGCTCCATTGATGCACAACTTCTAGTTGAAGGAATATTTTGGCTATTCTTAAGCTTTCTATTGTTAAGTTGTTTAATTGTTGTATAGGTTCTCAAAGATCCAGTGAAATAAACTTCATCTTGCTTAATCTCCACAAAAATTTTCAAATAACCATCAATCCTACCTGAAGTACCCCTATTTGTGTTGTGTATCCACAAAAGAATAAATTCTAATGCCAACATATATAGAAGCAAGTAGGTTTTAAGTGTCTTTAGTAACCTGAACCTTTTTCAAAAAATATCCCCATTCTTTAGAAGTGACAACTCATGAGCGTTAAATTGTGGCATATTAATCATATTTTCTCAAGGGTCCCCTAAAAATTGTGCAAAGAAGGATCTCTTCATGTCCTTCACCAATAAAGGTTACAAAACATGTCCTCTCACCCTGTTCGAAAGGCACACGCCTAAAGTATTGAGGATAGATCAAATCCTTTTATATGGTGATATCCATTTCTCCAATGCCTAAGTGACAAAGAGCCAACTAAATCGCTTCCCCCAAATACAAAACGACTTATGATTCATCTATCTCTAAGTATCTTGTTAAATATATGATGCTACTCAACTTCCAAAGGAGAATCAATTTGGTTACCAACACCATTTTGATGTCATTTTCAGGGACATGAGTTTTGCGTTGCCGGGGAGTATTTGAACACTGGGACCTATTTGTGCGGACAACAACACCGTTTTGGAACCACTTGCCAAGGACTATTTGAACAAAGGTGTACACATACAGACCCTTGTAATATTTCTTACATGCTCTAAGTGCAAATACGTTGTGTAAATGTCATCCTATGTTGAGATTTGTAACAATTGTGTGAAGTTACAATTTTTGTGTGTAATATTTCTAGTTTCTAGTGGTTATTGCACTAAATTTATATCATTAGTGATAAATATTGGTAAAGGAAGGTCAGATCTGCTAAGCTTTTTAGAAATTAAGTGTTGATAGATATTTGGCAAGTCATTTTATAGTGCATTTGCACAACTAAGGTGAAAATCCTTAGTGGCGACTCTCGTGTTGATTTAAATTTTGATAAATACCAATACCTTAACCTGTATTAAGTGAAATCTGTCACTAATCTTTGTAAAGTCTAGAAGGAAGAAGATATTTCTTTACTAAAGACCCTACCATAAAGTTGTTTCCAGAACTGGGAAAGACAAATTCAGAAGGAAAAAGAGTCTCAAAAATAGTTGTATATCAAAAATCAAGAAAAGAGTTATCCATTGTGGAAAGTGATCAACTTGTGGTTGAGGATTACCATTCTTCTTCAAGTGATTCTGAATCAAGTAATTTTGATATAGATCTAAATTCTCCAATAGGAGAGGGGCCTTCATTTATGTTTGATTAGTGTGCTTCTCAATCTGTCCCTGTATTTTCCAAAGTTGACAGGGTTTTTCATAAAACAAAGTGTTTTAGAGGACATTCATTTTGAAAATTATACTCATATGTTCCAAAGATCCCTTATCCATCATCATTCTATTTCTCCTATGAGATCACCTTCCTCAACACAAAATAGCCCAGCCCCCCACCTAGACCTCCTTTTGTTGTGAATACTTTTGGTCCTATAGATTTTAGAGGTATGGCTGGATATCCAAATGTTGTGCCACAAGATGTTAGAAATAGACTGCCTAAATTTCAAGGGAATAATGCTATAACTAGCGATCAACATTTAAAACTTTTCGTCAATATGCTAGAATAATTTGAGATTGAATTTGAGGATGTGTATATAAAATTGTTTATTCATACTCTCGAGGAGGATGCACATGACTGGTATAAGTATTTTCCAGATAACTGAATAGATTCATGGAAAGAAATGAAAAATAATTTTAGATTGTAATATTGGGATAAGACAGAATCCCAAGTTTCTTTTTGTCTAAATTTGAAAAATATTAATAAGAATCCTAATGAATCTATCCATGAATTCAACACTCGGTTCAACAAGACCTTGAATAGGCTACCTGTAATCTTGAGGCCAAGCGATGTTAATCCTGTCTGATAAAATACTCCGATGCTTTTGAAAAAAAGGCTGCTTATTATTTAAGGGACAAAAATCTAGAGAACTTTGAGGTAGGCCTTCACCATGTCTTTACAGATTGAAAACAATTATCAAAATAGTTGGCAAGCCTCCTAAGAGGGAAGGTATCAAGATGATCAATCCAGAGAAGCCTCATTCAAGTAAGTTTGTGGATCTAGAAG
This sequence comes from Taxus chinensis, assembly GCA_019776745.2. Lineage (NCBI taxonomy): Eukaryota > Viridiplantae > Streptophyta > Pinopsida > Cupressales > Taxaceae > Taxus > Taxus chinensis. The sequence goes on from CM034147.1 coordinate 812,205,514, forward strand.
AGGTTGTAAAAACTTTGGCTAGATTTGTTAAAGAAATATCCTATAAAATGGCTAGAGTAGAGAAGGGGATTGGGATAAGGTTCCAAGGTCAGTACAAGACACAAGGCCAGGAAAGATTCACAAATCATCCCAGATGTGATCATAGATCAGATGACAGGGGTTAAGGGCATGTGGGATAAGGAAATAGACAGCCCCAACCCTGGGAAAACAGATTGGTTCCTGATCCTTTCGCTGTCAGATTTGCTACTGTGGAGAAGGTCCATGATATGGAGTGGTGTGATAGATGTTTCTTGCCTTATTCCCCATGTCATGAAGAAAAAGAAGTTGAGGAAGCTAATGATGATGAGACAGATGTTGATGCATGTATGATGGATTTCTCTACAAGTTCACAATAGGGAGCAACCTCAACTGAACTAATAAGTGCCAAAATTGCTGCTGATTTCTAGAATTGCATTCACCAGGTATTACCTCTTCCCCCCACTCATACTTTTGAAATTGATATGGTACAAGATTTTGAGTTTCCTAATAATGATTTTGAGTATTTAAGGGCATTAACGATTAAAAATTATGAAGGAGAAATTCCTTCAAAAGAGGATAGTGTTAGTGCACAGCACCCCTTAGATGTTTATCAGATTTCTAGTTTGATAATGGACATCCAGTGTGATTGCACAACATTGAATCTTTTCCCCAAGTGTGGGACTTGTTAAAATGGGAAAAGAATCTCCAGATTAGAGGTTGGTTCCTCAACTCCTCTAATCATATGTATTGCTTGAAGGTTGCATAGGTTTAAACTCAAAATCCTACTCTAAATTCCAAGGGGAAAAAGGTAGAGGATGCAAAATAAATAAAACTAATATTAACAAGGTGATACACCAAAGGAGTGGTGAACATTTACTTCTACAAATTGACACAAATTATAGGGATGCAACAAAACATCATGCACAAAATAATAAAATGTAATGAAATATCAAAAATTAATCAAACAACACAAGAAGAGGACTGAAACTCATTCATAAAGCTTGCATTGTCATTTCCAATATCAAAAATACATGCATTACAATAGAAGAGAGGAAGAAAGCATATTGTAGTTCTAAAAGAGGTATGATATTCCACAAATTCACTTGCCAGGGTGAAGAAGGGAGTTTGCAAAACATAAAAATGTCCAACCCTTACAAAATGAGCCAAATCTGGCTTTTAACAATGACAATTCGAGCCCAGTAAGGAGAAAACATGGGAAAGCATGAAAGGATTCTTCAACCACCAACCAAATTATATTAAAACAACATGGGTACCCTCAAAAGTTCATTCCCCGATGTTTTTGACCATGTTGGGAGAGAATGAAAGCCATACTTCATTAAAAATGGTGCTTGAAATGTTAGTTCTGTTTCATTCCCCATGCCAGATGCATTTTCCATTTTTCTCTCTCCAAACCTCACTAAAACACAAAATTTATCCCTTCATCATGTAGATAATTTCACTAAATTTCCAATGACACCAAGAACACAAAAATCTCAGTTCTGTATCAAAATTTATGCCCTCCTGAAGATTTAGGGCAAAACTAGGGAAAATTTGAATTGGCGGGTCTAAAATTTAAAATTTTCCCTCTTTTTTAAATTTGGGAAATTTTTTCCAAAAATCTCCACCTCCCACTGGCCCGATGCCACATGGCATATTTTTATTGGTTGCAGGCCTTCCCCTCATCTTTTTACGCCTTTTGGGTCTTTGGAAAATTTTCCAAAAATTCTCTGCCGCCCTGACACTCCAAGGACACGTGGCGTGTTCTGATTGGCCTTCGGGGGTGCGCTTACATATTTTTCATTGCTACTGACCAATGCCCCAAATGGGAAACATCACATGTTATGATTGGCACAGACCTGAACTAGCTCTTTCTCCTCTATGGGCCTACCCTAAGATTTTTTTCGGCCCCATGGACATGTGGCAGCTTTTGATTGGCGCAGGTCAACAGGGGCAGGCTTCCCTTTCAATATTTTCCCTTTTTTGGAAAAAGGGAAAATTTCTACCTACACCTCCACCTCCTACCAATTTGAGGACATGTGGTAGGCTATGATTCATTGGCGGGCCTTCACTCCAAAATTTACCATTGCGTGAACTTTGGAAATTTTTCTAACTACCTCCCGCATCTCTGAACTCCGATGACCCTAAGGACACATGACATCCTCCTATTGGTTGGTAGGCCTTCGGGCTAAAAAATTCCTTTGTGCATATTTCCAAGACTTAGCAAAATTCTTAAGTTTCCCTCTGCCTTCCGCCATTCCACCACTGACTTGGCGCTTCCTGATTGGACCGCGGACCTCCCATGGGAAAATTTCCCTTCAAAACTCCACTGAGCCATAACTTGAAAAATAGAAGGAGTTAGAAGGAAAAATTTACCATTTCTAGAAATCTGAGAAGATGCTCTATCCAATAAAACCATTTCTAGAAGGTTTTGAGTGCCTAAAAGATAAAAAATTCTGACTAAGACACAAGGGAGGAAGGGATGAAGGGAATTAGCCAAAAAATGAGCAAGGGGCTTATTTTGGATAACAATTTTGGTGACTCAGAGGGGTCATTTGCCTACCGGATGAAGTTACCAGTTGCTTGAAGCAATCCATTGGGCATGGAGTCATAAAATTCTCTGCTTGGTACCCAAACTGATTAAAAAATTACAAGGAGGAAGATTGTGAGAGTAGAATCATCACCTGATCTGGAACATGGCCTACAAAACTACATGTTTGGGATAGCAAGCTTGTGCCAAAGGACTTAGGGAAAGAAAAAGTAAGATACAAAAAAATAATGTGCAAAATCACTTGGAGGAATGATAATATAATCTAATATGTACAAGGTAGAGAGTTTACCTCTAGTAACAATGCTTTAGATGGATTCCATTAACTGGAATCTGTAGTTCTTCACCATCTAATGTAGACAATTGGAAGGCATTGTTGTTCTTACACTTTGTGACCATGTAGGGGCCACTCCAAATGGCATCAAACTTTGAATGCCTTCCTAGATTTGCTCATGGTCTGCATCCCATTTCAACACTAGATCTCCAACTTGGAAGGTTCTAGCCTTAGCTTTCTTATCAAAAGTCTTCTTGATCAAGGTTTGATCCTTCTCCATTGCTTGGGCTACATGCTCTCTAATCTCTTGGAGCTCCATCAATTCTACATATCTAACCTCCATGGGTTCAAAATCCAACAATTCCAATTGCTTCATGAGTTCCAACGTTTTCAACTCAAGTGACATGAATAAAATTGTCTCTCTTCCATAAACAAGCTTGAATGGAGAATTACCTGTGGATCTCTTGGGAGTTATCCTATCAACCCACAAGGCTGATTTTAGTTTAGTATGCCAAGTCCTCTAATTTTTATCAAGAGTCCTCTTGATGATCCTTAACAAGTTCTTGTTTGTAGACTCAGCCTAGCCATTACCTTGAGGGTAATAATCTGATGAAGTGCTAAGATAAATCCCATTTTTGACAACCCATTCAGTCACCTTTGATCCTATGAATGCCAAGGCATTATCTATTATCATAGTGGTAGGTTTACCAAATTTGGTTACTATCCCTTCATAGAAGTCTAGAATACTAGATTCATTTGCTTCTTTAAGTGCCATTTCCTTAGTCCATTTGGTGAAGTAATCTGTGGCTGTTAGGATCCACTTGTGCCCTTGGCTTGAGTTTGGATTAATGAGCTCCAATGAAGTCTAAACCCCATTACATGAATGGCTGGTCAATTGAAATTGGATCCAATGGGAGGGAAGCTAATTTCTCTTTTCCTGTGAAGAAAGCACAACTCTTGCACCTCTTGATCCATGCATAACAATCATTGAATACCTTGGGCCAATAATAGCCAGCCTTCATTATCTTGAGGGATATCACTCTTGGAGAAAAATGATGTCTAGATGTCCCACCATGGAACTCTTCCAATGTTCTATTAATCTAATTTGTTCCAATGCATCTCAGAAACACTCCATTTACATCTTTCTTGAACAAAACACCATCAACAAGTGCATATGGGATAGCCTACAATCTGAAGTGCCTTCTCTTTGTTTTGTTCATCTATGGAGGTCATAGGCCTGTGTGTAAGAAGTGAATTATGTCTTCAATCCAACAAGGAGTGAGGACACCATCATTCTCTTCTTGAACATTATCTTGTTCTTGGTTTTTTTGTAGCACCAAAACAATATCCTTTTCATTGCATGCTTCCATTGATTTGCTTAAGACCAATTGTTCACATAATCCTTTTCCTCAGACCAGCTTGGTGAATTTGATCTCAATTTCATACTCCATGACATGAGTAATCCACCCTACACATTTTTCATTTAAATCTTTGTTGAGGAGGAAGTCTTTAACTCCCACATGAGAAACCAGCAGTTGAACCTTATTGTTTGAAACTAGATCCTCAAATTTCTTCAAGATCCTAATCAATGTAAGAAATTTCTTCTCAATGAAATAAAACCTCACCACATAATCCTCCAGGCTTTGGCTAAAGAAAGTAATTGGCTGCTTTGCATTTTCTTTATTCTACTGTACTAAAATTGCAGAGATTGTATCATCACCTCCAAATGCATAAAGGATAAAATCCTTAGAGAAATTTGGGTTAATGAGAGTTGGAGCTTGTGAGATAGCCTCTTTAATTGCCTCAAAACTAGCCTTACCTTCTGCTATCCATTTGAAAGCCATGCTTTTCTTCAACATCATAGTTATTGGCTTGACAAGGGCTATAAAATCTGGCACAAACCTCCAAAAAAAATTTATCCTTTCTAAGAAACTTTGAAGGGCCTTCTTATGACTTGGTAATGGTACTTATTTTATAGCCTCAACCCTCTTTAGATCAATTGCCAATCCTATTTTGGAAACAATGTGGCCAAGGATCCTTCCTTCATAAGCTAGAAAAATACAATTTTTGGGATTCAAGGATACCCCAAATCTTCTACATCTTTGGAACACTTGTCTCAAATGAGAGAGATGATCTGTTGTATTTTTAGAAAAAATAGTGATATCATCTAAATATACCAGCACCATTTTGTTGATTAATCCCTTGAATGCCATATCCATTTCCCTTTAGAAGGTAGCTCCAGTGTTAGATAGCCCAAATGGAATTTTCCTATATGTATAAGTCCTCCATTTAGTGGTGAAAGCTGTCTTGAACTGATCATCCCCTCCTTTACCATGATCTGATTGTACCCTAAATAACCATATAGCGATGAAAACCTCTCAGAGCTAGTGGAACAATTTGAAAATCTGCTCCATAGAAGGAAGTGGGTAATGATCCTAGAGAGATGCTCTATTCAAATCTTTGAAGTCTATACACAATCTGATTTCTCCACTCTTCTTCCTAATTGGAACCAAGTTTGCAACCCATCTAGCATGCTTGATAGGAAATATGATACTTTCCTCTATTAACTTATTCAATTCCTTCTTCATGAGAGGCTCCATGTGTGGATTGACTGGCCTTTGCTTTTTCCTGATGGTCTTAGCACTTGGATCCAACTCAATAGTGCATTGAGCTAGCTTGGGATTGAAACCCTTCAAGTCTTCATATCTCTAAGGAAATACATTAGGGAACTCTTGACAAAGTTGCATAAACTCGTACCTTTCTTGCTCGGTTGCCACTTTGCCAATTTAAAGTGATTTTCCTTCTCCAACCAAGATGGGAACTAAATCTTCTCCCCTAACTTGGATATTTGCTTTCTCCTTCCTAAATTGATCATTAGGATTAAAAATAGACTCTAAAGTGACAAGTCCCTTTGGAAGTTTTTTAGTTTTTAGATATACCGCCTGATCACCATACTGTTGTTCTAATTTTTTTTATTTTGGGCTGAGAACTTAGATTTTTCTTGTAAGAAATTGATGATTTGTTGATCATTTTCAAACACTTTCCAACTTACATTATTGTATGGCACTGAGGGACTTACAATCACATGAATGCTTGGTTGTACTTTATCTTCTCTTGATACTTTCAACAACATTCAAAGGCTGCTCCAACTGCTGCAAGCCTGTCAGCAGCTTGCTTTTCTTTCCTAGGGATGGAATTAATGCCAAAGCCCTCAAAATATTCAATGAGGTCCCATACCCTATTATTTTGTAACACTTGAGCAGATCATTCTTGGTAGCATGTTACCCTTTAACTTGATTAACAATCAGCTCACTGTCAGCAAAAACTTGTAGGTTTTTGATACCTCTTTTGATTGACCAATGTAATCCTTGTATCAGAGCTTCATATTCAGCAGCGTTGTTAGAACATGAAAATTGAAATATAAAAGTTGAATAATATTTAATGCCTTGAGGTGAAACAAGCGTAGCCCCCCCTCCTACACCTTATCTACTTCTTGATCCATCAAAGAATAACTGCCATACCTCATTGTCATCCTTAAGGTCTAGCTTTGAGATGCTAGGAATAGAATGATTTTATTCATGTATGTAATAGAATCCTAGCTCAGATTCCTCTATTTCTTGGTAGGGATCAAAATCATATACCTTGTTTGCACACTCATCAAGATTCAAATCTGGGATGCTTCCAACTTTGGTGTCAGCTTCATCCGTGCTTGGATAATCCTCTTGATCAAATGTTGAACAGTTTGCATTGATTATGATTGGAGTATGAGGCTCAATGTGAAATTTTGCAATAGGTTCATATCTGATTGTGGCCTTAGTTCCATATCTTGTTCTAAACAACATGTGTGACCAATCAGTAGATAAGTATCCCCCAATCTCTAGCTATGAAATCCCATGACAAACATAAGGCAAAGAGTGGTGGCAAGATCTATTACTGACACATCTTGCAAAACAATAACATTGGGGCATGCATGCAAAGTAAGGCTCAAATCTTTAATTAATCCCATTGTTGTTACTGTTGTCCCATATAATTGCACCACCCCTTTGGACTATGACTTCATATTGGAGACCCAGCTGATCAGCTATTTTCTTAGGCATTAGAGAACTACTTGCCCCATAATCAATCATATAATTGTGTACTAGTTTATCTCCAATGATCAATGAAACATAGAATGGGGGGGCTTTCAAAACTTTACCTTGATGTCCTCCATGATTCCCTTCAGGCTGAGTAGCATTTGTGAGTACCTTCTCTTGCATATGAACTTGCTGATTTGAAGTTGACCAATTCTTCATGGTAGCTTGTAGGAGATCTCTTTGGCCTGGGATGGATAGTGATTCCCACATTGATATATTCACATTTGTCTTCTTCATCTGATCAATGATGCTAAATGGGGATGAAACATTTCTTTGCTTCCCCTTGGTTTGCACATTATTTTCTTGCACATGGGCAGAAACAACTGGCATTTGAGTTGGTCTAGAAGATGGCTTGGGCTATGTCCTTGCATGTTTGGAACTACATTTTTCTTGCCAACACCTTGTGGAGTGATGGAAGGTTGTGGATCACCTGGATCTAATGACTTTCCTTCACCAATATTCCTCTTTTTTGACCTTGTATTGGCTGCTACACTCTGAGACATTACTTGATTCATACCACAAAAATCCTCAGCCTATCAATTCACTAGTGTAGTCTCATTTGGAGTTGCATTTTGCTGGGATGTTCCTTGTTGTTGGTTTGTTTCCTGGCTAACCTCACCCTCTACGCCAGTTGTTGTCACCATCAAGTCTTGGTTCAAGGCACCATTGAAGCACATAGATTGGTTGTGAGGTTCATTGCATGGAAAACACCAATCATACTCTTGTGCTACATTATTTTGCACTGGCACTAAGGCTTTAGAGGCAGATGCAACATTGGGATTATAGGGCTGAAATGGTCTATTGGCAGGAGGCCTTAGCTTGATTTTGATTTGTAGTTAGATTAGGTGGCCTATTTGGCTGATATGGTTGCCTATTAGGCTGAGCTTGAGGACTGATAAGAAGGTCTAAAACTTTGGGCCTGCTGCCTCTTGAGTGTAACTAGCTCATTGCCTAGATTTTGTAATTGTTTCATGACTTCTTGAAGCTCATTTGAAGCACTAGAGGATGAAGTAGAAGTCTCATTTGAACTCTGATTTCTAGGAGTGGGAATAGGAGCTATAGTAGGTGCTTGACTAGTGCTTGGATTCTTCTAAATTTGGATACAAGGGCATGGGAGGCCTAGGAGCTAACTTACTAGCTTGAATTAGACAATTTTCAGCTCTAATGGCAATGCTATAAGCAACAGGTATAGTTGTACCTCCCATGGATTGAATTAACATAGAAATATCAGAATTTAAAGCTTTAAGATAGTATAAAAAATAACCTTTAGCTGTTGGCCTTACTGCCACTAGAATTCTATCCCAAGTCCTTTGAAATCTAAAGTTGAAGTCATGTCAACTACTCATTGGGAGCTCTCTTGATGGTTGTCAATTGTTCTAAAAGAGACAAGTTATCTCCCTTTTCTCCAAACTGCTCATGGAGAGCTATGCATAACTGATTCCAATTTTGGATAGAACCTACCCCAAGGCTTCTAAACCATTGCAATGCTTTCCCTTTGAATGAAGATGCCAACAATTTGACAACAATTTGCATCTCAACAATCTCATGGATTGCACAAACATTAGCAATGTCTTTGACATGATCACCAGGAGTGGTCTGATTTTCTCCAGTGAAATATGGAATGTTCTTCAATGCTGCAACTTGAACTGGATTTTGTGCATTGAGAGCAAGTGGGATGCTGCTAGTGAAGTTGACATAAGGGTTTTGTTGTGCCATTCTGATTGGCCTGAGAACCCTTGTTGATTGAGTGAAAGGTCTAGAAGGTGGAGGAGTTGATAGAGTTCTATTTGGTGGAGATGGATACCTTTAAATCATTCTTCCTCTATGCCTTCTTCTAGGAGATAGTTGTAGATAGTCAGACAATCCTACCTCCCTAGCCCTTGACCTTGTGTTGATTCTTCTCATGAATTTTCAGACTATGACTATGCTGAAACCAGTTGATTTTCTCTTTTGGAGTCACCAGATATGCAGATCAGGGCTATTTTCAAGTAAGAAACTTGTAAAAAATGCACATCAACTTTGTTGCAATGAAGATGAAGACCTCTAAGGTCCCACTGGGAATGCCAAAACTGTTGGTGTAGATTCACAACACCCCCTAAAAGAGTTATGGATCTAGTTTTCTAAGGAAAATTCATCTAGTGTGAATGCACAACATTGAATCTTTTCCCCAAGTGTGGGACTTGTAAAAATGCAAAAAGAATCTCCAGATTAGAGGATGGTTCCTCAACTCCTCTGAATCAGATGTATTGACTTGAAAGTTGTAGAGGTTTAAACTCAAAATCCTACTCTAAATTTCAAGGGGGCAAAGGTAGAGGATGCAAAAGAAATAAAACTAATACTAACAAGGTGATACACCAAAAGAGTGGTGAACATTTACTTCTGTAAATTGACACAGATTACAAAAATGCAACAAAACATCATGCACAAACTAATAAAATATAATGAATGATCATAAATGAAGTCAAACAACACAAGAAGAGGACTGAAACTCATTCACAGAGCTTGCATTGTCATTTCCAATATAAAAAATACATGCATTACAATAGCAGAGAGGCAGAAAACATGTTGTAGTTCTAAAAGAGGTCTGATATTCCACAAATCCACTTTCTAAGGTGAAGAAGGGAGTCTGTAAAACATAAAAATGTCCAACCCTTATAAAATGAGCCAAATTTGGCTTTTAACAATGAAAATTTGAGCCCAGGAAGGAGAAAACATGAGAAAGCATGAAAGGATGCTTCAACCACAAACCAAATTGTATTAAAACAACATGAGTTCCCTCAAAATTTCATTCACCGATGTTTTTTACCATGCTAGGAGAGAATGCGAGCCATACTTCATTAAAAATGGTGGTTGAAATGTCAGTTCTGTTTCTTTTCCCCACGCCAGAGGTGTCTTCCATTTTAATCTCTCCAAACCTCACCAAAACACAAAATTTATCTATCCATCATGTAGATAATTTCACCATAGCTTTCCAATGACACCAAGAACACGAAAATCTAAGTTCTGGATCAAAAGTTATGCCCTCCTGAAGATTTAGGGCAAAACTAGGGCAAATTTGAATTGGTGGGTCCGAAAATTTAAAATTTTCCCTCTTTTTTGACTTTGGGAAAATTTCCCCAAAAATATCCACCACCTGAAGCCCGAGTGCCATGTGGCAAGTTTTGATTGGTTGTGGACCTTCCCCTCACCTTTTTACGCCTTTTGGGTCTTTGGAAAATTTTCCAAAAATTCTCCGCCACCCCGACTCTTCGAGGACACGTGGCATGTTTTGATTGGCCATCGGGGGTGTGCTTTCTAATTTTTTGTCACTACCAACCACTACCCTAAATGGGACACATGGTGTGTTCTAATTGGCATGGTCCTGAACTAGCTCTTTCTCCTTTATGGACCTGCCCTTAAGATTATTGCCGGCCCCATGTGGACACGTGGCAGCTTCTGATTAGCGTGGGCCAACAAGGGCGGGATTCCCTTTCAATATTTTCCCTATTTTAGTGAAAAGGAAAATTTCTCCCCATGCCTCCACCTCTCTAGATGGTCTGAGGACACATGGCAGGTTGTGATTTGTTCATGATCCTTCAGGCTCCAAAATTTCCCATTGTTGCCAACTCTTAGAAATTTTTCCAACTGCCTCTCGCCACTCCGAACTCCAACGACCCTGAGGACACGTGGTGTCCTCCTATTGGATGGTGGGCCTTCAGGCCAAAAAAATTACTTTGTATGCACCCTTCCAATTTACTTGTAAAATTCTTAAGTTTCCCCCTGTCTTCTACCATTCCACCACTGATGTGGCACGTCCTGATTGGACCGCGGACCTCCCATGGGAAAATTTCCCTCCAAAACTCCGCCGAGCCATAACTTGAAAAATACAAGGAGTTAGAAGGAAAACTTTACCATTCTGGAAATATGAGGAGATGCTCTATCTAATAAAACCATTTATAGAAGGTTCTGAGTTCCTGAAAGATAAAAAATTCTGACTGAGACACAAGGGAGGAAGGGATGAAGGGAGTTAGCCAAAAAATGAGCAAGGGGCTTATTTTGGATAACAGCCAGAGAGTTGATATTAGTTATAGGGTTTCACTTGTTTATAGATTTATAGACATATCCATACTAGGTGTAAGCATTTTCAAAGGGGTAGTGAAAATAGTTTTAATACCAAGTAAATTCTAGGTATCTTACCAATCATCGGTATAATTTTAATACCCCTAAAAAGATTCATTATGTCTAAGGCTTTATCACCACATATATTCAACTTGGGGAGGATCTCTCCCCATGATAAGAAGTCTACTTGAAAAGTTATCATGCCTTCACATTGAGAGTGGGTTGGTAAACCTTGCTCATAAAAAAAGTAAGCCTTACCCAATTTATTTATCCTCTACTGAAGATGACATATGTACCTCTTGTATATTGATTTCAGATCAAGATGTTATGTGGTCCTGATTAATGAATTGCTTAGTTTACCAGACAGAGAGGCTCAACATGCACCCTACACATATGGGATTTAAATAAGATAACATGTCACCCGAGGTAATACAATTTCCCAAGAATATCAGATTTTCTATGCTAGAACCATTACATATATTAGAATTCAAACCATCATTTTATTAGAGGACATTGGGTAAATTATAATAAGTTTTTTATTGAGTAAACTGATCCAGTTGAAGATCATTTTACTAATATTTGCATCCAAGGTTTTATTTCAACAAGTTCATGGAAGAATTGAGGATAGGATGATAGGCATTTCTACATCTTTGCATTCAAGAGGGGGATGTTATTTATAGTGCCAATATGGAGGTCATGAATTAGTTAAATCTAAAAGTTAGAATATTTTATTTGAAATGCACTTTTATGGATTCAAGAGAGTTTTTTGGTTAAGTGTAAAATGTGTTAAGGATTTAGAAATGCATATTTTGAGACTAGAAGTATCCAGTTAAAGTACAATTAACTTTAGATGTACACTAATTGTGGACCATCCTACTAAATGGGGGATGTATCCATTCATCCCCAAGAGGCGGGGAACTAGTGAGGGTTATAGTGTTTAAATGAATATATCTTAGTCCACTATATCAATTGAGGGAAGCCTTGTGATAGTTATTATGGTGAGAAGCAAATGGGTATACCTCAGGTTGACTAGGATACATGATATGCTGTCTTATGAAGTGACTTGCATGCAAGCATGATATGTGGCTAACTCAGTGAACTATGTTGTTTTCATAGGACTATGAAATGGATGATACTTGTAGATATCTTGAGCAGGTTTATTTTCCTGTCACTATTTATGTTTAATTTATTTCTTTTAGAGATGTTGAATATTTTATAACTTAGGCTCAAAGGATTAGCTTGTCATACAATTTGGTCAGATAGCAAGTCTTGGATTGTAATGAGAAACTATATTATATTTGTTTAGTTGTTAAAGATTGTTATCAGAACTGCAATAGCATGGGGTGAATTTTTTCCAATAGAAGTACTATTTGCATTGTGTTATTATATTAATTTATTGTATGTATCTCTGAAAAAGGGTGACACAACATTGTATAGTGTATAATCTTGATTCAAAAAAAATCTATTTGCGTATTTTGTCATCAATCTCGATGTTACATGCATCCCCTAGTGACCAATTACTAGTTGGTTTCTGGGCACAGCTTGGGGGATTTGATCACTATCTCTCTTCGTTTAGCAGGATTATTTTGGACTCCAATTTGTACTCCAATGTCCATTTTTCAAAATAATGGTCTACCCTTATTGTATCACTCGTATGTTTGACATGCCCATCACTTAGTTATAGTGTCATCCTATGTGGTGCTCAGATTTGATTTACAAAATGTTTGTTCAATAATATCTTAGTCATGACCATGGTTTGAAGTTTTCCCCGTCTCCCTGTATGGATGCATGAAATTGTGATATTTCCTACATTGGGTAGCCATGGTAACTGTCATGTTTCGTGTTAGTCGAGGATCATTTTAATGTCTAGTATGTGTGTTTTGAAGGTCGCTAACTATTAGACATTATATTGATACATCATGTTGGTGCATCAATTTAGGTTCTCGCCTGCGTTCTGTCCTTCCATAATTCTGTCAATCTTCGGGCTCTGTCGTATTCTCTATCTCCCCATATTGATGCGTGAAATATCTGTCCTTTCATGATTGGTTTCCATGATCATGGTGGGTATTCCTTTGGTTGAAATTTTCCACTTTTTTCACATTTGTAAAAAGTACCATAATCGGCCCCGCAGCCCTGATAGTCCTCTGATTGCCTATGTGAGAAGAATTTTTAAGCTTGTAGGCATAAATTCAGGTACTTTTCCCCTTCCTTTTGTTTTTCACATAGTCAATGTTTTTAAGACCCTGTCAAAGAGGTTGATCAACTAAACATCTATGGAAATGTTGTAACCTTTCTGATATGAGATGTGGCAAAGGTAGGGAATAATTTGACAACTCCGCTAGGGCCCGCTTCAACTCAAGTATTGAAGCCATGTGGAGGATTCTCGCTAGCCCTGCCATACTTGAGACATTTTTTTCATGTGGCCTGCTGCATCTTTGTCGGAGCTTATGGACATGTGGAGGGCTGAGCGCTCATTTGAGGATCCACCTCTAAGTCTTGACCTTACTGAAGTTGCACTAGGGAGACACGTGGAGGATTCCGTTGGCTCCTCTCTATACTTACACTTTTAAAGAAACTTTCCAAGGCTTGGGACACGTGGAGGGCCCACACTTGTTTGGGACCTGCCCCTGTACTTTACTTTTGAAGAGAGCACTAGGAGGGACACGTGGAGGTTTATTACTGGGTCTTCCCATACTTAGACTTTTCAACGGCCGATAAAACTTTCTCGAACCCTAGGCACGTGGCTCCTTCCACTGGTCCTTAAACTCTTTCAACAACTTTGCTAGGATGAGACATGTGGTGAGCCCGCACTTGTTTAGGGCTTCCGCTTTTGGGCACCATATCAAAAGTGTGCCAAAGAGACATGTGGAGGCTTCTGCTAGCTCCTTTTTATATTGATACTTTTTCAAAGGCCAAAAGGCAATTTTCTTGGGCCTAGAGCATGTGGAAGGCCCACGCTTGTTTGGGAATCTACCTCTATACTTCACCTTTGCAGTTACGCTAAGGAAAGACATGGAGGCTTCCGCTGGCTCCTCTTTGCACCTAGCCAACTCAGACTCACAGTGCATGAATGTGGTTTAATCCATGTGCAGACACTCATTTCTGAGAGGCATGAATGCAGGCATCCATGTGAGGCACTCTTTTCTCACGGTGTATTCTTGAGGATGTAAAGGATTGTTTGTCAGATCCAACTAAATAGAGCCACCTAAAATGATTAAAAATGGGATGTCTCGCATGACAAAATAAGAATGATTAGAAGGAATTTCAAAAAGCTATGGCATGTCATCCCAATCATGTTTGAGTGTCTGAGAAATGTGATAAGTTCATGATTTGTCCACCTAGCAGCTTCAGGTGTAAATTTGGTAAACATCACTTTATGAGACAAATTGGTAACAAGTAAAGGATTCCTCGAATATTCTTCTTTTTGGGGGGAAAATTTGGGATGAGTGAGTGAGTGAATTATATAAATGCAATAAGGATACTCTTGGAAATGGTCGGGGGTTTAATTCTTACTAGAAAATTTGAGAAAGCCCATCTTCCTAAGAGACCATCTAAGAAAACCTATTAATCTCTTGTGTTTTAGATTTGATCACGTAAAGATGGTTGTGAGTGTATAACCATTGACAAGCTATGAGATTATTTAAGAAACTTTCCCCTGCTGCTAAATCTAATTGATCTAGAATTAATCTGTGTTGATCTTGGGTAAAATTGTTTCGGCTTTTATTTCAGAATGTTTTCAAATGGTTTTGATGTTCTTGTTGCAATCTTGTGTTAAAATCCCTCTGAATCACACAAGATCTCATCCATGTGATAGTTTAGTGGCACTTACAATTTCATTACAAGAAGATCCTTCATCCTATGATGAGATAAACAATTTAAAATCACTTTACTCTAATTTTGTTGATAAATATTGTTTATAAGCCTTTTACTGTATCTTAGGTGTGAGGAACCATGGGTATTTAATTTTTAATTGAGTCTTTAGCTCAAGCCTTCATGTTGAATTCTCAATGATTGTGTGAAACCGTGTAAATCTAGGGCTGCATTGATGCACACCTTTTGGTTGAAGGAATATTTTGGCTATTCTGAAGCTTTATATTGTTAAGTTGTCCAATTTTCGTAAAGGTTCTCAAAGATATAGTGAAATCAACTTCATCTTGCTTAATCCCCAGCAAATTTTTTAAATAACCATCAATCCTACCTGAACTACCCCTGCTTGTGTTGTGTATCCACAAATGAACAAATTCTACTGCCAAAATATACATAAGCAAGTAGGTTTTAAGTTTCTTTAGTAACCTGAACCTTATCTAGAAATATCCCCATTCTTTAGAAGTGAAAACTTGTGAGAGTTAAATTGTGGCGTACCGATCCTATTTTCTCAAGGTTCCCCATAAAATTGTGTAAAGAAGGATCTCTTCATGTCCTTCACCAATAGAGGTTACAAAATGGGTCATCTCATCCTGATCGAAAGGCACAACCTAAAGTAGTGAGGATAGATCAAATCCTATATATATGGTGTTATCCATTTCTCGAATGCTCGAGTGACAAAGAGCCAGCTGAATCCTCCCTAGCTACAAAAAAAACTTATGATTCGTCTGTCTCTGAGTATCTTGTTAAATTTGTGATGCTGCTCGGCTTCCAAAGGAAAATAAATTTGGATACCAATACCACTTTTGGAAGACTTTGAGATTGAATTTGAGGATGTGTATATAAAATTGTTTATTCATACTCTTGAAGAGGATGCACGTGTTCTTTTTTTAGAATGTGAAAATATTAAGAAGAATCCTAATGAATCTATTCATGACTTCAACACTCAGTTTAATAAGACCCTAAATAGGCTACCTGTAATCCTAAGGCCAAGTGATGTTTCTTGTCTGATAAAATACGCTGATGGTTTTTACAAAAAGGATGCCTATTATTTAAGGGACAAAAAACCAGAGAACTTTGAGGTAGGCCTTCACCATGGCTTTGCAGATTAAAAACAATATGAAAGTAGTTGGAAAGCCTCCTAAGAGGGAATGTATCAAGATGATCAATCCAGAGAAGCCTCAGTAAAACTAGGTCCGTGGATCTTGAAGAGGTTGTAAAAACTTTGGTTTGAGATGTTAAAGAAATGTCCTCTAAACTGGACAGAGAAGAGAAGGGGATTGGACAAGGTTCCAACACAAGCCAAAAGGCTAGGAAATATTTACAAATCATCCCAGAGGTGATCATATATCAGATGACAGGGGTAAAGGGCCCATGGGATCAGGAAATAGATAGCTCCAACCCCGGGAAAATAGACTGGTGCCTGATCCCTTAGCTGTCAGAGTGTCTACTACGGAGGAGGTCCATGATATGGAGTGGGTGTGATAGATGTTTCTTGCCCCATTCCCCATGTGATGAAGATAAAGAAGTTGAGGAAGCTAATGATGATGAGACAGATGATGATGCATGCATGATGGATTTCTCTACAAGTTCATAGTAGGGAGCAACCTCAACTAAACTAATAAGTGCCAAAACTGCTGCTGATTTCTTGAATTGCATTCACCAGGTATTACCTCTTCCTCCCAATTATACATTTGAAATTGGTACAAGATTTTGAGTTTCCTAATAATTATTTTAAGTATTTAAGGGCATTAATGATTAAAAAGTATGATGGAGGAATTCCTTTAGAACAAGACATATAGTTGTTAATGAATGTAGAAGTTGTCTAAGAAAAAGAATATAATACCATGAGAAAGGTTTATAAAGGGGCAGCGCCGTAGGCCAAACCAAAAAATCCAGTTCTTACCAGCATCCCGAAGGAAAACCCTAAAAAAGTATGCATCTGGAAAAGGATTTTTCAGCCCAAAGTAAACTTGTGTTCCTCCCCGTGCTCAGACTATGAAAAAATCTTGTGCCATCAAATGAATTTGTAAACCCTCCTCCTAATACCACCTTGCCCAAATATGTTCCTTGTGACATAGCCCAAATCTTGAGTCAGATCAATATTTTCTGTTCCTATTGTTGAATTTCTTAAAATCCCTGAGCATAGGAACAGAGCATTCAAATATTTGGGATTTAAAGAAGAAAGGGTCACCTAGGGTAAAAAGGTAAACAATGTAGATGTTCCTCCTGCCATTGCAGAATTAGAAAAACCACAAGCATTCGAGGAATTGAGTGAACCACCTGAGGTTTATTTGGGAGCTTCTCTGGTTGAGTCTTAGCTGAATTTGGATCCATTTTTCACTAATCTGATTATTAAGGATAGGTTTTTACATAACTGTATGTTTGATTGAGGAGCCTCATGTAATGTAATGCCTCTTGAGGTCATGAATTAGTTAAATCTAAAAGTAACAACAACTTATGGGAAATGTACTGCTATGGATTCAAGAGAGGTTCTAGTAGTTAGATGTGTTAAGGGTTTAGTAGTGCAATTGGCAGCATATCCAGGTAAGTACTTAACTTTGAATGTAGTAATTGTGGACTGTCCTGCTAAATGGGGGATGTTATTATCCAAAAAGTGGGCAGCTAGTGTTGGTGGAAGTGTGTAAATGGACATGTCTTATGCCACCATACCAATTGAGGGCAGCCTTTGTGAAGTTATATGGTGAGATGAAAATGTTATATCTCATTGAGGACCTAAAAAATGCTTCTTATGAAGTATTGCATGAAGACATTGATATTGATAACTCAGTGAGCTATGTTGTTTTCAAGGAGTATGAAATTGATCAACGCAGATATCCTGAGTAGGTTGATTTTCTTAGGACTTTGATGTTTGATGAATCCTCGAGAGATGTTGAAAACATTAACTTAGGCTCAAAGGATAAGCCTGAAAAAACATGGTCAGATAACAACTTGGATGGAAAAGAGAAACAATCATATATGACCAGTTTTTAAAGACGTATTAGAACTGTTTAGCATGGTCATATCCAGAATCGAAGGCACTTGAAAATTATCCTTGATTGTTTTCTCTGAATCAGGGTGCACATCATTATATAGTGTATAGTATTTTGGTTTTTCTCTATTTTTGTGTTTCTCTGTTTCGGTGTTTCGTGGTCCCTGGTGACCAATTTTTGTTGGTTTCTCATCTTGTCTTAGAGAATTTGGTTATTATCTCTGTACTTTGCAAGCTTGTTTTTGACTCCATTAGCCAATGGATTTTTTGGCACATGGTTTTTTGTTCTTGCGGCACTCGTAAGGAGTTCATATCTTCGAGTCGAAGCCGATGTTCGTGCTCAATTTAATCGCACCCTGTTTGTTTAAAAACGTCTCAGTCCACATGGTTTGAAGTTTTCTTTATCTCCCTGTATCGATGCATGAAAGATCTTTCCTTCATTTAGTTTCCATGGTTAATCCTTTCCTTTGGTCTAGGATCACATTGAGTCTAGATATTGCTATCTGATTCTCCGTCCATGAGAAAGAATTTGTATTTTGGTCGTGAATTTGGGTTTTCCCCTTCCTTCTATTTTTCCATAATCATGTTTTTCCTCTCAATTTTTTTTCGCAACATCCATGGAATCATGGTCCTTTTGGATTGGATGTGGCCCGACGGGTCTTTTTGGTGAAATTTGCCACTATTGTCACATTTTTTAAAAATACCATATTGGCCCCATGACCTTGATAGTCTCTGATTGGCTATTCATCAAATATGAAGCGGCAGGGAAAAATTCATACTTTGACCCAAAAGATGGACACCTAGCAGTTTTTCAAGACAAAGGCGGAGAGGCGGAACATTTTAAAGTATTTTTCCTTTTTCTACGAGGGAACAAAGTTATGAAATAATCTGCAGCTCTGTTGAGGCCCACATCAAAAGTTATAAGTAGAGAGGTGGGTCGCTGGGGCATTTTGAAATTCTTGGGCCTGCTTCAACTCAAATCTTGTCCACATGGAGGGCCAGTGCTCATTTGAAATTTTCCTCTTGGTTAGACCTTTAAAGTTGCACCAAGGAGACATGTGGATGCTTTTATTAGATCCTCTCTATACTTAAACTTTTCAAGCAACTTTCTAAGGCCTGGGAAATGTGGAGGGCCCATGCATGTTTGGGACTTGCCCCTATACTTTACTTTTGAAAGAGCACCAAAGGGACATGTGGAGGTTTCTGCTAGGTCTTCCCATACTTTTACTTTTTAACGGCTGATGAAACTTTCTAGGACCCTAGGCATGTGGCACCTTTTTTTGGTCCTTAAACTCTTTCAACAACTTTGTTGGGCTGAGACACGTGGTGAGCCCGCTCTTGTTTAGGGTCTTCACTTTTGGGTACCATATCAAAAGTGTGCCAAAGAGACACGTGGAGGCTTCTGCTAGCTCCTTTTTATACTGATACTTTTTCAAAGGCCAAAAGCTAATTTTCATGGGCACAAGGCATGTGGAAGGCCCTCGCTTGTTTAGGAACTTTCCTCTGGACTTCACCTTTGCATTTGCACCAAGGAAACACATGGAGGCTTCTGTTGGCTCCTCTTTGCACCTCACCGACTCGAACTCACAGTGCAGCAATGTGGTTTAATTTGTGCATGGACACTCATTTCTGAGAGGCATGAATGCAGGCATCCATGCAAAGGCACTCATTTCTCATGGTGTATTCTTGAGGATGAAAAGGATTTTACATCAGATCCAACTAAAAAGAGCCACCTAAAAATGATTCAAAAGGGGATTTCTCACATGATAGAATAAGAATGATTAGAAGGACTGTCAAAAAGCTATGACATGGCATCCCAGTAATGTTTGAGTGTCTGAGAAATGTGATAAGTTCGTGATTTTTCCACCTAGAAGCTTCGGGTGTAAATTTTTTAAACATAACTTTTTGAGACAACTTGGTAACAAGTAAAGGATTTCTTGAATATTCTTCTTTTTGGGGGTTAAAATTTAGGATGAGTGAATGAGTGAATTGTATAAATGCGATGAGGATACTCTTGCAAATGGTTGGGGGTTTAATTCTTACCAGAAAATTTGAGAAACCTCTTAATCTCTTTTGTTTTAGATTTGATTGTGTCAAGATGGTTGTGAGTGTACAACCATTGACAAGCTCCGAGATTGTTCAAGAAACATTCCCTTGTTAATGAATCTAATAGATATCGAAATAATCTGTGTTCATCTTGGGCAAAATTGTGTCTACTTTTATTTCAAAAAAAATTCAAATGGTTTTGATGTTCCCATTGTAATCTTCTGTTAAAATCCCTCCAAATCACACAAGATCTTGTCCCTTTGATAGTTTAGTGGCATTTGTAATTTCATTACAAGAAGAGCCTTCATCCTGTAATGAGATAAACAATTTAAACTCACTTTTCTGTCATTTTTTTTATAAATATTTTTTGCAAGGCTTTGAGTGTATATTAGGCATGAGGAACTAGGGGTCTTTAATGTTTAATTGAGTCTTTAGCTTGAGCCTTTATGTTGAATTCTCAATGATTGTGTGAAACCGTGTAGATATGTGGCTCCAATGATGCATACCTTCTAGTTAAAGGAATATTTTGGCTATTCTGAAGCTTTCTGTTGTTAAGTTGTCTGATTGTTGTAAAGGTTCTCAAATATCTAGTGAAATCAACTTCATATTGCTTAATCCCCACTAAAATTTTCAAATAACCATCAATCCTACCTAAACTACCACTGTTTGTGCTTTGTTTCCATAAATGAACAAATTCTACTGCTAAAATATATAAAAGCAAGAAGGTTTTAAGTGTCTTTAGTAACTTGAACCTTGTTAAGAAAATATACCCATTCTTTAGAAGTGACAACTCGTGAGAGTAAAATTGTGGCGTATTGATCATATTTTCTCAAGGTTCCTGTGAAAATTGTGCAAACAAGGATCTCTTCATGTCCTTCACCAACAGAGGTTACAAAACACGTCCTCTAAATCTAGTCGAAAGGCACGACCTGAAGTAGTGAGGATAGATGAAATCCTTTTATATGGTGTTATCCATTTCTCCAGCACCCGAGTGATAAAGAGCCAACTGAATCCCTTCCCCATCTACAAAACAACTTATGATTTGTATGTCTCTGAGTATCTTGCTAAATCTGTGATGATGCTCGTCTTCTAAGGGAGAATCAATTTAGATACCAACAGTTCCCATAGAAGTCATGGGATGTAACTGCAAATTAAAATACAACTACTGAATTAGGAGGCACATATGCATCAAAAAGAAAGTAGAAGAGTATGAATGAACCCATCATTGCCTTGGGGGGTTTCTTTCGTTGCGGTTGATGTATCTCAAGCTCCATCTTTGTTCCATCATCATCTTTGTTTCTTGGCAGAAAGCACTGTACCTGAAAATAGAAAAGACAAAATGGTCAGCTATGAGCTCCTGGTTAATCCATATTCATATACTATCCAGGCTCATGCAGATGGATCTCTTAACAATAATAGATATAAATTACATGAAGATCAAAGGCACAATTGATAAAGTACTTTTCTGTAACAACATACATGATTTACTCACTCAGAAATAAGGAGAGAGAAGAAAAGAAAAACCATGGAACACAAGAGAGGCCAAAAAGCCTAAATATTTTCTAACTATTTTCTTAATTGTATAGGTACATGTTACAGTCAAGAAGAAAATAAATCATGTCTTACAACCCTCACTGTTAAATAAATATTACATATTTCAATGACTTATATCCTATGGTACATCAATATTGAAATAAATCACAAGTATATATTGATATGAAGGGATAATACAACTCAAAGGTGAAGCAGAAGAATCAGAATATAAAGGCTGAAGTTAACTAGAGAGATAAGGTTACAACTAAAAATGAATGAGAAGGAAATATGAGTAAATTTTAATAGGGATTCGCCATGTAAAATTGACATTTTAAATTTTCAAGCATGCATACTAAAGTTGTAATAAAGATCAAATGCAATATTTAAATAGAAAATAAATGGAACTACAACATCTCAACAAAAACTTCAATGTTCTGCATTGAGGAATAGTGAACAGAAAAATTCCTGAAAATAACATGTCTTGCCCAAGTTCTCAAATAAGAAGTAAATGATTAACTTCTACAGTCTTTAGTTTTCAGAAATCAAATTTGTAAAAGTCATTTACAACTTAAAATGAAGAAAGATGTCCAGTACAGAGTTTCAGAAAGGTTTCAAGCAATCAGATATCAAGTCTTATAAGCTACAATTCACCATATATACAAGTTTCATAAATATGTTTTCAGTCTTTTAAAATATCTCAGTTTGCAAAGAGTAATCACTCAATAAATTATACAGAATCTCAATAGTTACATAAAACCTAAAGGAATCAATGGGTTTTAGATCTATCATCTTTCAAATAGAACTCAAAGTACACCCAGATTAAAATCCAATGATTATCAGCCATGGACAATACATTCAAGGACCAAGTTCTGATATCTTTAGAAACTGATAGAAATGGAACTACAGTGGCCATGATACAAGGGAATTTTCAGTTGAGAAAGTAATATCTAAACATAGAAGAGAAAGGAAAGTAAAAGCAAGTTGATACTTCTATGATCTCAGTTTATCATCATTACAGAGTAAATTATACCAAAGTTCAAACTATCAAGAAATAAGAGAAACGTTCAACAAATTCAAAGCTAATTACAAATGGTTGTTGTGCCGCATTCAATGTAGGATAAAAACACCATAACCGAGAGTCAATGAGAAGTATTCAATTAAATGTAAGGTTTACAGTTAATAGAACCAGAAAAACCCATAAAAGGTCAAAGGGATCTCAATTTGACCATGGCTCAAATCAACAAAGCTGAAACAGAGAACAGAATAGTCTGATTTTTGTATCAAAACAGAAGAAGATACCAATGTTTCAAGCTCGAATGGAGAGTGAACCCAAAGGTACAAAGCATCAAAGAGAAGGAGCTCTACACAAGGATGAAACACAAAATAAACACAAAGTTGCAGACTTAAGCTTGAAAACAGAGCACCAATGAATGCTAAATGTATCAAACACAAGATTCAAACTCGGTGAGTGCAAAGTCAAATAATCGAATCCAGGGAATGCAAAGTTTAAAACAATGTGAAGTGGATTTCAACTATTCTAGAAGCCATTTTTACAAGAATCAAAAGAAATGAACAGGTCTAAATACCCACATCAATAATCACATTTAGAATGCCCACATGGCAAGTTTCGATAAAAATTAGGAATACCCATTTAGTATTCAGAACACAAACCCAAGTGGAAGAGCTTAGAATTAGGAAATGCATGCATATCCGAGTTAAAGAAATATTCAAGCATTTCAAAAATTATCATTCCCATTAAAATTAGTTTCAAGTTGTAGTATCAAAGGAAAAAAGGGTACAGATCCTGGCTTTGATCGAAAAAACATTAATGGGTATCCAGAATCAGAGTAAGAAATAAGAACTCACCGATTAAATTGGAGCTATCAAACCCTCAAGAGATCATCAAGTTTAGAGCTAAAGAAGGGAAAACCCAGAATGAGTTTCAACTCGAAGTCTCCAAGGGAACCACAAAATCACAAAGAGAATGCAAAGAAGGAACGAAGTATCAATATATTGAAATCAAAGTGACAATGACGAAGTAGTTGCAATACTAAGAGATCAAAACTTACCATCCTTTATCAAACAGTGATGATAATAACATAGTACTGAGCTTTAAGTACACAACAATGGCAGCCAAGAGATCACACAGAGAGTAAACAATACGAAAGAAAATTACAAAAACTCAAAGAAATTCGAACTCAGAATTTACGAAAAATGGCCACATCTTTGAAAAACTTCAGTAAAGCTTCACGACTAACTTTACAGTGGAGGAAAATAAAGTATTCACATTCACAGAACCAAACAGAGCACACAAATTACTCACAGATCAAAGCTCATGACCCAGACCTCGCAGAGACCTCACAGAGCTTTGTAGAAGACAAAGAACCATTTTTTACAGAAAAGCCGAGCTCGAAGATGATGATAACTGGTGAAAATTGACCAAATCTTTCTCAGAAATCTCTTACAAAGCAAAGGAAAAAAGATACATGCATAGGGCTTCATAAGGCATTTTTGTAGAATTAGTAGAGCTTGAAAGAACAAGAAATGGTGTCCGCTTCAAAAGAAAACTCACTCAAGACCAAAAATAACACAATCCTAAGCTCGACAGAGAACAACCATGAAATGCAGATACAAGAGAGCTTCATAATACCAATTTACAGAGGGAATCAAACTCGCAAAGTGTCAACAATGGCAATAAAAAATTTTCTAGAGCTTCGCTTGCAAACCAGAACCAGAAGAAAATGAACTTGAGTTCAATTTCCATTTTACATATCACAAACCAAACATGCCCGAGTAACCCTAACTCGTTTGAGTTAATCAATAGACTGACAGAAATCAAACAGTGGGGCAGATCAATGCTCATGAATCCATCACAAATACCCATGACCAACCACCACTCAAATCAACAGTGAGATCAATTAGGGTTTGCCTCATCAATGGCTAAGAAACGTTCACTCCAAAGTTTAAAGAAAATACATAACTTACAACCACCTACTCCATTAAATGTGAAGGGTGAGAAACTAATGTCACAAAAACCAGAAAAATGGGTACTCAAGGATCAAAGGCACAGAACCACAAATAGAGATCAATGGTCTGAATCAATCAAAAATACTTAACTCAAGTGAGTTAACAATGCCACCGAAAAAATACCAAGGGGTGAGTCATCATGGAGAGGGGCCAAGCCCCACGATTAAAACAAAATTATCATTTCTTTGACCTTTTAAGGTCTATGATATATGTGTCCTAAATACAAAGGTGGCCAATTAAAGGTTGAAACAATGATCACTAAAATAGGTAAATCTAAACCTTAGTCCACTCAAAATATAAAAGTCGATAAGTATTATAAAACAATGATGATCCCAAAAGAGGTCGATAACAATCATATACCATGGAACCTAAAGCATCAAAAAGTATCGTAAGTGTATATTATGACTAGGTATTGAGGAGAAAATGATAGGTAAGTGGTGGAGTATAACCAAAGAATATTTACCTTAACATTTACAAAAGATACCTCGTACCCTTAAGTGGTCAACTGCAAAGGTGGTCCCCACTAGTGGGAAGGTTGGAGATGATTCACAATGTGTTATCCATGTGACCACAAGAAGACAGAACAAGTGTCAGCATCAGAAACCAAGTGGTCCCCATCAAGATAGATGTTTGAGTGAATTATTTTTGCAAAGTATTGCAAATAATGTAATTGATTTTTCTCACACACAGGGAGATAAATTTTGCATGTGCATCCAAGGAGGCAAGTGGATCAGAATTATAGATGTCACATCAGGCACAAAAGGACAAATTTGCATGCACAAGAAGGAGACTTGCTCATCAAGCAAGATTTATTATTAGCAAATTATTCACCCATGCTTTTCTTAAAAATAGAACAGTCAACTACAGTTTGACTGAGATGTAATCAGGCTATTAATGCCTCTTTGTATTAGCTTGCTTTATTTTATTCCTTTATTTATTAATAAATAAAGGGTAAAAATAGGATGCATGGGTGAGTACAATTTTAGCCTATTTTTAGGAAGGGTGGGTGAATAATTTTGCTATATATTGTGTGCCTTGGCAAAGCACAAAAGGGGGAATTTTAGATACAGGAGTGCTGAAGTAGATTTTGCCAGTTTTTCCCTCTGAATGAGAAGTATTTTCTACCTTTCCAATTATTTGCAGTCTTGTGTATGTTCCATTAATCTTGTGAATGTTGAATTCCCTGATTAATCATCTTACCCTATTGCAAATCTAGTAATTTTTGCATGATATTAATGTGTATGTTTAACTTAGTAGTATTGTTGTGATACTTTCTCTCAATACATCAAGTGTTTGCCTTTAATATTCTACAGAAAATTGTTGGTTTGTGCATCAAGAATTCATTCCCATATCAATTGTGCATGTACTCAGTCAAAGACCTCATACAAGTTTGGTGTATCACCTCAGTTTTAAATCCTTTTTACAGTCATCTTTTACCCTCAAACCCCAGAAAATTAGTTTAGGATACATCAATAAGGAATATGACCTTGATACTAGAGACTCACCTCAAAATAGGTATACCCACAGACCTGAGGTGTTTCCATTGTATCTACAAAAGAGAGAGATCAATTTTACAAGCTTAGAACACCTGCAACCATCTCTCTATAGGGTGCACTTTCAGAGATAACAGTTTTTGGCACACCCAGTGGGACAATGAATCAGATCTGTACAAAAAATTACAACAATTTACATACAGATTTACAAAATAAAAGTTACTTTTGGATCAACAAGCTGCAGTCAATTTATTCTAAAGATTTAAAGATCTATTTGGTGACTCCTGTAAGGCTGATTTCAGACCAGTATTGCAGCATGTTCCATGCCTAAAGTGACTACAAGATCATCGGTAAGAGGAATTCCTTCTGAGTTTATTTCTTTACCTTTGAATTTTACAAGAAGGAGAAGAGTTGGTAATACTTTACCTTATAATAGGCCTGGTTTTGATAACCCTCCTCCTAATATTCCTTCACCACGTATCAATTTCTCTATTTAGATCCCAGTTTTTCAAATGGCTATTCAACCACCTAGGAATTTTGTGACCTTTACTAATGGCATCCCATTAGTAATCCAGTTTATCATGATATCCCTAATGCTGCCATGAAAAGCTTTCCTACATTCACTGGTGAAAATCAGGTTACACCTACAGAGCACATCAAAGATGTTGTAGCCATATGTGCAATTCATAATATTACTCATGAAGATGTGGCTTTGAGACTTTTAGCTGCATCCTTTAAAGGAAAAGCCTTGCAATGGTATAGAAATCTAGAGATTGGAAGCATAAGAACTTGGGATGATTTAGGTGGTAAATTGCTGAAACAATTTCAAGATAATTCAGATCATTTATCCCTCATAGAACAACTATCTACCATTAGAAGAGCTCCTCATGAATTTATGTCTAGTTTCAACATTCATTTTTCCAGAACTTGGGAAAGAATCCCAACAAGTGTTAAGCCTCAAGCTGACCATGCTTTCCTTTATTATCTTAGAGCATTAAACAATGATATTTCAACTATGATTCAATCTATGGGAGGTGAAACTCTTCTAGATGCTTATGATATTGCTATAAAATCTGAAAACAACCTTATTCAAGCCTAGAAAATTAGCACCAAGGCCTTCAATGCCTTTTTTGGTAGATTTAGCACCTATTCCATAACCTATCATGATTATAGAACCTGTTATTGCAACCCCATCAGATGACATGTTTAAAGCTTTGCAGACTATGGGAAACAAGTTGAATTCAATTGAAAATAGACTTGCATTACCTAACAGACCTTATCAAGCTCCTTATCAGCAAAACCAGCAAAATAGGCAACCTTACCAACAGAATCAAAATTATAGGAAGCCTTATCAGCAAAGGTAGTTTGACCCAAAGGTTCCTAGTTCATCTAACACTTTAGTCCCAGTTAATATGGCTACAAAAGAGTGGTGTCAACCTTGTAATCAACCTCATTCAGCTGCAAGTTTCCCAAATCTTTTCTGAACATAAGTCTTGTTGCACAACCTCAACCTGAGACATTATTCATGCCTCAAATGGAGGGTGGGCAGCAAGAAACTCATGTTCAGAAGGCACCTGAACAGAACTTAGTTAGTTTTAGTGAGGATGATTTCATTGCAGTTACCACTAGGGCTCAAGAAAAAGCTGCAGAAAGTAAAAAATAGCAAAATAGGCATGTTCTGCCCACAGTCACTGATAAAACAACAACTACAAGCCAAAAATAACTAACAGTTCTGTTGTTCCGCAAAAAATAACAAGTGTTTCAGCTGGTAAAGAGTAGTAAAAACAACTACAACCTGATCCAAGAAGGTTATTTATACCTCAGATATCAAAAGCAGCTGAAGCAGAATCAGTTTTTGCTAAAGCCTATGCTAAAACAGTAGAGTCTGTCTCTAAAACTGTTGCTTCTTTTAACATTGTTGATGTAATGAAAAATCATAATGTTAACATCTCAATGTGGGATGCTCTAAGTATTCCAGGACAACAAGATTTACTTTCTCACAAACTTGCTAAGCTGCATATTTCTTCAAAAACAACAGAAAAGGAAGTTCATAAAACAAATATGGTCCTTGGAACAATGGAACATGACCACATTAAAGAAGTTAAATGGATGGTTCAAAAGGTTTTAAATGCTCAAGACATCAAGAAACCACCACCATTTTATTTATCACTTGATTATTGGAGAACATCTTGTTCATAACTGTATGGTTGATAATGGTGCAAGTAGCACAGTTATGCCAAAAGCAATTGCAGAAAAATTGGGTTTGCATTATGAACCTATAGAGAAGAGTGTGCTACAACTTGATGGAACTGCAATGAATACAGTTGGTGTCATCAAAAATCTAGAGGTAACATTGCATGCTTGCCCAAATGTTTCCATTCTGCAAGATATTACTATTATGGATTTACCTCCTTACTTTGCTATATGCTTATCTAGAGATTTCACAACAAAGATAGGAGGTTATCTCTCTTCATATTGGTCCTTCTTGTTTTTCACTACAAGTTATGGAACCAAAGTTACTATCAATTCTGAACCACTGGCTAGATTTCACATTGAGCCTCATGCTTCTAATGCATTAGCTAATTATGCAGCCTTAGACCAGTCTGATTTCGATAATACAACTCATGTTTTAGCATTAGATGGTGTTTCTAACCTATTTATGGATGAAAAGACACATGAAGAACATGCTCATGATCCTTTCAAAGAAGTTGAAGAACATTTGTTTGGTGTGTATTTCTTGCATGAGGAAAACACACCAATTCCCTTGTTGTCCAAAATAGAAAATGCAACAGAAGGGATTTGGAAGCTTCATTTTGATGGAGCTAAGAACAAGAAAGGAAAAGGAGCAGGTTTGATGCTCACTTCCCCCACAAATGAAAGGTATTTTTCAGCTTTGAGTCTCTAATTTTCATGCACTTGTAATGTGGCTGAATATGAAGCGTTAATTCATGGCTTACTTTGGGCCAGAAAGAGAGGTATTAGCATGCTACATATTTTTGGTGATTCTGAGTTGGTTATCAATCAAGTAAGAAATTTCAATGTTTGTAAGAATCCATTAATGAAGTCTTATAGACATAGAGTTTCAAACTTAATGGAAGATTTCAATGCTATTAATATTCAGTCCATTCCTAGAACAGAAAATAAGCATGCAGATAGACTTGCAGCAATTGGTGCCAGTTTTGAAGTGCTTGAACAGATTAAAAACAACGAGATTCAGCCTCACATAAAGATGATTGTTCAGGCCTTCTATACCTGATAATGATTTGAATTGGCAGGTTTTTGAAAATGATGAAAAAATTTGTAGGTTTTTGCAGCAAGAAGCTGAATTTTCTGTAGTAAATCAAGATAAATTACAACACTTATATGGTGACCATATTGTTTAGTTAAAGACGAATAAACTACCTCGAGGCTTGGTCACATTAGAAGACATCTTCAACACTGATGATCAGTTAAGGAAAGAAAAAACTAAGATGTCAACACATGCTGATAATTATGAAGAGATCTCAGTTGATGAAGGAAAAAATTTGTTTCTCGGAAAGGTATGTTCTCTAGCTGAAAAAATTATTTTATTAATCTTTGCAAGGAATTTAAAGATGTTTTCAGCTTGGAAATACCAAGACCTGAAAGGGTTTGATCCAGTTTGGCACAAAATACTATTGAATTACAACCAAATTCCAAGCCAGTTAGGCAAAACCAGAGGCTTGTAAATCCCAAAATAGAACCTCTAATGAGGAAAGAATTATCTAAGTTGATTGAATCAGGTATTATCTTTCCAGTTAAGCATTCAAGTTGGGTAGCAATCTTGTTCCAGTTCAGAAAAAGAATGGAGAAATCAGATTATGTGTGGATTTCAGAGATCTTAATAAAGCTTCATTAAAAGATCATTACCCACTTCCAAATATGGATCAAGATTTTAAGAACAGTTTTTGTTTCAGATAGACTATCTCTTCTAGACAGTTATAGTGGATACAATCAGATTCTAGTCTGAGAAGAAGATAGGTACAAAACAAGCTTTTACCACCAAGTGGGGTACTTATGCTTACAAAAGAATGCCTTTTGGCCTTTCAAATGTTGGTGCAATGTTTCAACGTGCAATGGACATGGATTTTTGTAGCTTGTTAAATAAATGCATCCTTGTTTATTTAGATGATGTTACTGTATTTTCAAAAAATTTAGATGAGCATCTAATACATCTAAGGCAAACTTTTCAGTTATGCAGGAAGTTTGGAATATCTTTGAATCCCAAAAAGTTTATCTTTTCAGTACATCAAGGTAAATTACTTGGTCATATTGTTTCTAAGCAAGGTTTAACAATTGATCCTTTTAGAATTGAAGCCATATCACAACTATCATTGCCTCATCATAAGAAGGCATTACAGAGTTTTTGGGAAAAAATCAACTTTATTAGAAGATTTGTTCCAGATTTTGTAGCATTGGTTAAACCATTGAAAACTATGTTAAAGAAAGAGAAGACCTTTTCTTGGACCAATGAAGGGAGAGAAGGGTTTGAAGCAATTAAGGTAACCATCTCTCAAGCTCCTACTCTTGCAAATCCAAATTTTGATAAAGATTTTACAATGTATGCACTTGCAGGAGATGAAACAATCTCAACAATATTAACTCAGGTTAATGATGAAAATATTGAGTAGCCAATTGCTTTCTTTGGACAAAGTTTGCATGATTATGAAACAAGGTACACATTTCTTGAAAAAAAAGTACTTTCAGTAGTCAGAGGACTAAATAAATTTTAAGTACATGCTTTCAAACAACAAAATTCATGTTCTTTTTCTCATCCAAGTGTAAAAGCTTTCTTGTTAAATAAAGAATTGAATGAGAAAAGAGCAGGCTGGATAACGAAAGTCATGGAATATGATGTTGATATCTGTGTTGCGAAGATAGTTCGAGGTAAAGGTTTGTGTGAGCATCTAATTGCTAATATGGAAAAATAGATAGGCTGCAGAATCAGATGATCCAAAACAACATGCTGAAATTTAGGTATCAACAATCAGATGTCATGGTGTAGCCAGAAAATCAGCAACCTGAACTTGCTCAAGAAGTTTAGGAATCAAGATGGATGACTGATTTAGTTAACTATCTACAACATGGTACATTTATATGGAAGGTATGGACAAGAATAAGTGAAGGTATTTCAGGTTACAAGTTGTACCTTATGTTTTTATTGATGGTGTGTTATTTAAAAAGGATATAAACAAAATCTTGCTGTGATGTGTTGATTATGATAGAATTCAGCAATTATTATCAGAATTCCATGAAGGACCTACAGGAGGTCATTTTTCAGCATGTACCACAGCCTTAAAAATTATGAAAGTAGGTTACTATTGGCCCAACATATTCAAAGACTGTTTCGAATGGATCAGAAAGTGTAAGAAATGTGCTTCTTTGTTGGAAAAGAACATTTAGCTTCACTACCCTTACAAGCCTATTTCAATTGATCAACCTTTTATGCAGTGGGGTCTTGACTTTATTGGCATGATAAACCCACCTTCGTCATAAGGACACAAGTGGATTTTGACTGCTACCGATTACTTTACACATCTGGACTGATAGCAATATCCTTGAAATATGCTAATGAAACTTTGATACTATCCTTTTATGAAGGTATAGTTCACAGATTTGGTGTTCCAACAACTATCATTTTAGATAATGCTTTAGCATTTCTTGGTGCAAAGTAACAGATTGGGATGTCAACCATAGAATTTATTTAAGTTCGTCATCTAATTATTACCCACAAGGGCAATGGGTTAGCTAAGAGCGCTAAAAAGAATATTTTAAGGATCATCAGAAGAACACTCAAAGATAACCAGAGAGCTTGGCATCTAATGTTGAATTCAACACTTTGGGCTAATAGAGTGACTCCTAAAAGATCAGTTGGCAATTCCATAAAAACTTGTTTATGGAAGAGAAGCAAGAATTTATTTCAGTTGAGTTACCTGCACTAGATTTTCTACATCAAATGGAGCTTCTTGAGAATGAACCATTGCAAGTTCGTTATGCAGAATTAATGGAATTACAAGAGCTAAGAGATCAAGCTCATGTAAACATGGAAAAGAATCAGAAGTAGATGAAGAAGAATTTTGATAAGAAGGCTAAGTTCAAAATCTTCAATGAAGGAGATATTGTGTTGAAGTGGGATGTTGATCATGCAAATCCAGGAAGACACACAAAGTTTGATACAATCTAGAGTGGTCCTTACATGATTTCAGCTTGCAAAGAACACAATGTTTTTCAGCTGTCAAGGCTGAATGGAGAGGAACTTCCCATTCCTGTGAATGGTATGTTTCTCAAACACTGTTATTGAAAATCCTACAGTGTCTATTTAGAGTAGGATTTCCTTTCAATAAGTGCAGTTCCTGCACATTGCAATGTTTTTCAATTCAATAAGTGCATTCATGCACGTGATCTGGTTTACCAGATCCTTTCCAGTTTTAGTTCATTTTGGAAGGGTTGGACCTTCAGAAAGGTATATTTTGGTTACATACTTTGGACTCCATGCCCAATGGACAAGAGCAAGGCATTGGTTTACAAGCTAGTAGGTAGCTTTCCCCGCAGGATCACCAGAAATGTTGACAATTTTTATCACTTGTGCAAAAATTGGGCAACTCGAAACTTCGTTATGATGGATAGAATAAAAGAATGAAGTGAACCTAAGCTAGGGGAGTTTCTTTCAGTCCATATTGTTTCTGTTGAATTAATTAATGATTACATGAAATCTGCAGCTATGTGTGCTGTTACAAAATGTAAAAGATCACATAGTCTACAATTTCATGACTATCTTTAGCAAAAGAACACAAAGCCCCAAAGGAAAAGGACAGATGTGTTATCCTAATGAAGACATTGAATTGCAGAATAGATGAATTGTTAAGCTTTGGAACAACAATCATAATTGCAGATTGCAGCAATCAGAGTTCATTACTAAATGTTACAGGTATTCTTTAAGGTTCTTTCCTTCATGATTAAGACATTCAATTATATTATTGAGTTGTTTAATTCATCATACAATCCATATAGAAAGTTGAAATGTAGAAAGAAATACACAACTCAATTTCAGAATTCAATTTTTTATTCATAAGGAATTTCAAATGTTCCCACACAAGCCATGGGATGTAACTGAAAAGTAAATTACAACTACTGAAGTAAGAGGTACATATGCATGGAAAAGAAAGTATAAGAGTATGAATGAACCCATCATTGCCTTGGGGTTTCTTTCTTGCGGTTGATGTATCTCTAGTTCCATCTTTGTTCCCTCTTCATCTCGCTGCTTAAGGCACTGTACCTGAAAATAGAAAAGAGAAAATTGTCAGTTATTGAGCTCAGGGTTAATCCATATTCCTATACTATCCAAATTCGTGCAGATGAATCTCTTAACAACAAGAGATATAAATTACATGAGGATCAAAGGCACAACTAATAAAATTACTTTTCTATAACAACACACATGATTATCTACTCAGAAATAAGGAGAGAGAAGAAAAAAGAAAACTATGGAACATAAGAGAGGCCAAAAAGCCTAAATATTTTCTAACTATTTTCTTAAGTGTGCAGGTACAGGTTGTAGTGAAGAAGAAAATAAAATCATGTCTTATAGTCCTCACTGTTAGATAAAGATTGCAGAGAGTTAATGACTTCTATCCTATGGTACATCAAGATTGGAATAAATCAAAAGTACATATTGATATGAAGGAAGAATACAAAACTCAAAGGTGAAGCAGAAGGATCATGCTTAATATAAAGGTTTCAAATTTTCCAATAAGTGAAGTGTAGAACTAAGAGTTGGAAAGATAAGATTACAACTGAAATAGAATGAGAAGGAAATATGAGAAAAAATTTGATAGGGCTTCGCCATGTAAAATGGACATTTTACGTATTTTCCAGCATGCATACTAAAAGTTGTAATAAGTTATGAAATGCATTATTTAATAAGAACAAAAATGGAACTACAACATCTCAAAAAAAACTTCAATAATCAGCATGCAAAATGGATGTGAATAGAAAAATATAGAAATAACATGTCCCTAGCACCCAAGTTCTCAAATAAGAAGTAAATGACTAACTTCTAGCAAGTTTTCAGTTCCAGAATCAAATATTAAATGGATTTACAACTGAAAATGAAGAATGATGTACATACAAATTTGCAAAATATCAACTTCAAAATCAGTGACAGAAAGATCAAATTCAAGATATAAAACTTTCAAATATGATTTCATATTTTCTAATAGATTGAACAAAATAGGAGTAAATGCCATTACATTAAATCAATGGATATAGCCATAGCTCAAAGAAAGAATAAAGTTACAAGTTTTGAAGTGATCTTGGGCACAAAAGCATTAAGAATTCACTTATATCAATTGCTTCCAGTTCATTAAATAGTTTCAAGAACATAGGTACATATTTTAGAAGTTTCTCATAAAGTTTAAAGTACATATCTTCAAAGAATGTTTCAGATGGAAGTCAATTGAAAAAATAGAAAATAAAGTATTAAATGATAAGAGTTCATATCAATTCTACGAAGGATGGACAGTGAATATTATCAGAGAAACAAACATGAATCAGAAAAGGAAATAGTTTTTAGGCTTAGAGATAGTCAAAATGACATTCAAGCATTCATTGAAAGAAGGTATCATTGAGTGTTCAACAAGGTATAGCTTGAAAGTTTCTCAAAATTTAAGGACATTCCCTGGATTTCACATAGTCCACATGTTTCTAGGAGTCAGCAATCATGAAGGTATCAGAAGAAAAAAGTTATGCTTACCATGAATATGCAAATTACAGATTACTAAATTAATCGACTAAGAGGCATATAACTTTAAACTATGAACTCAATGACCAGGATCACATTCACGAAAGAAATAAAAGTTATGGTTCTTTGCATGGAACTAAGACCACTTTCACCCAGAAGTTTAGTCAACAACTTTATTTTTAAAAACAAATAATAAGCTCAAATCCGAATACAGAGAAGAATGCCAGGGTTTCCAAATATGACAAGTCACAACAGTTTCAAGCATCTATTACAAAACTTGCAAGATATGCCAAAAGAGAATGAGCAATTAAGTAACATCTACAACTATGATAACTAAGATTACATCAGAACCAAACGACCAAATCTCTTTTATATAAATGAACTCACTCAGAAACATTCAAGGTCAAAGATCATGTTTTCAGAATAAGCTACCCAATGACTCAAGACTAGAAAAATATTAAGGAAGTGAATATAGCTTCAAAATTCAATGTACAAAGTATGAGAAATGATGACAATAAAAGTCAAGAATAAATCTTGTAGCATCAAGAGGATTAAAAATGTTGTAAGATCTCAAAGAAAGTTAAACAAGACATCCAAAAAAATGAACAATTTCAATATACCGTATTATGTAATTAGAACCAGGAGAACGTAGAAGCTTTGTTATCACAAAACCCTTAGTAAATTTCAAGAATGATCAAGATGGTGGATTTTACAGTAAGCCCAAACCGTTTATACAATGGTAAACCTGATGTCATAATAAAATGAGACATATATTGTAACACTTCATAAGAGAAAATAAGTTTGTCAATTTATGGTTTATGCATAGAACAAGATATAATGAGATCATTGCAAAATGTTTTGAATTCAAGTGAAAGTACATATGTTGAGCATAGTTTCAAACAGATCCCAGTTATTGAGAGAGATCAAGAAATCAAAATGTAAGAAACAAGATTCTCACTGAGAGATTTGCATATTATTCTAAGATTCTATATCCAAACCCTCAAACCCTGAGAGATCATCAAGTTCAGAGCTAAAGAAGGGAAAACCCAGAACAAGTTTCAACTCGAAGTCTCCAAGGGAACCACGAAATCACAAAGAGAATGCAAAGAAGGAACTTGAAGTATTAATATATTGAAATCAAAGTGAAAATGACAAAGTAGTTGCAATACTCAGAGATCAAAAATTACATCCTTTATCAAACAGTGATTATAATAACACAGTACCGAGCTTCAAGTACTCAACAATGTGGCCAAGAGATCGCACAAGAGTGCATACCAAGAAAAGTATAGAAACTCAAAGAAAATCAAACTCAGAACTACAAAACAACACCCACATCTTTGAAAACCTTCAGTAAAGCTTTGGACTAACTTTACAGTGGAGGAAAATAAAGTATTCACGTTCACAGAACTGGTCAGAGCACCAAAGTTAATCACAGATGAAGCTCATGACCCAGACCTCGTAGAGACCTCACAGAGCTCCGTAGAAGAAAGAAGAACCATTTTTGTAGAAAAATATGAGCTTGAAGATGATGATAACTGGTGAAAATCGATCAAACCTTGCTCAAAAATCTCTTACAGAGAAAAGGACAAAATATACATGCATAGGGCTTTGCAAGGCCGAATTATCAGAGCTTGAAAGAACAAGAAATGGTGTCTGATTCGAAAGAAAACTCACTCAAGACAAAAATAACACAATACCGAGATTGACCAAAGAACAACCATGAAATGCAGATACAAGAGAGCTTCATAATACCAATCTGCAGATTGAATTGAACTCGCAAAGTGTCAACAATGGCAGTAAATATTTTTCTGGAGCTTCACTACGAACCAGATCAAGAATAAAATGAACTTGAGTTCAATTTCCATTTTACATATCACAAACCAAACATGCCCGAGTAACCCTAACTCATTTGAGTTAATCAATAGACGACTAAAATCAAACGATGGGGTGATCAATGCTCAAGAATCCATCATAAATACCCATGCCAACCGCCACTCAAATCAATGGTGAGACAAATTAGGGTTTGCCTCATCAAAGGCTAGAAATATTCACCAAGTTCTAAAGACATAACCGCAACCACCTACTCCATTAAATGTGAAGAGTGAGAACCTAATGGATGAGAGGGCCCAAGCCTTTAAGACAAGTATTAATGCATTATAAACAGAACCACCTCACAACAGTAAGATTGAGGTAAATCCTCATCAAAATCAACATGGCCAAATCAAGTGGCCGATGTATTAAATGCAAATTACCACTATACAAGGGTCCAAGGGGTGAGTCATCATGGGGAGGGGGCCAGCCCCACGATTAAAACAAAATTATCATTGATTTGACCTTTTAAGGTCTATGATATATGTGTCCCAAATAATCAAAGGTGGCTGATTAAAGGCTGACAACAATGATCACCAGAAAGGGTAAAGTCTAAACCTTAGTCCACTCAAAAAATACAAAATCCGATAAGTATTATAATGATGATCCCAAAAGAGGCCCATAACAAGTATATACCATGGAGCCCAAAGCATTGTCAAAGTATCATAAGTGTATATTATGACTAGGTATCGAGGAGAAAATGATAGGTAAGTGGTGGAGTACAACTAAAGAATATTTACCTTAACATTTACAAAAGATACCTCATACCCTTAAGCGGTCAACTGCAAAGGTGGTCCCCACTAGTGGGAAGGTTGGAGATGATTCACAATGTGTTATCCATGTGACCACAAGAAGATAGAACAAGTGTCAGCATCAGAAACCAAGTGGTCCCCATCAAGATAGATGTTTGAGTGAATTATTTTTGCAAAGTATTACAAATAATGTAATTGATTTTTCTCACACACAGGGAGATAAATTTTGCATGTGCATCCAAGGAGGCAAGTGGATCAGAATTACAGATGTCACATCAGGCATAAAAGGACAAATTTGCATGCACCAAGAAGGAGACTTTCTCATTAAGAAAGATTTATTATTAGCAAATTATTCACCCATGATTTTCTTAAAAATAGAATAGTCAACTGCAATTTGACTGAGATGTAATTAAGGCTATTAATGCCTCTTTGTATTATCTTGCTCTTTTTTATTCCTTTATTTATTAATAAATAAAGGGTAAAAATAGGATGCATGGGGAGAGTACAATTTTAGCCTATTTTTAGGAAGGGTGGGGGAATAATTTTTTGTTATATATTGTGTGCCTTGAAAAATCACAAAGGGGGAATTTTAGATACAGGAGTGCTGAAGAATATTTTGCTAGTTTTTCCCTCTGAATGAGTAAGTATTTTCTTCCTTTCCAATTATTTGCAGTCTTTTGTATGTTCCATTAATCTTGTGAATGTTGAATTCCCTGATTAATCATCTTACCCTATTGCAAATTTAGTAATTTCTGCATGATATTAATGTGTATGTTTAAACTTAGTAGTATTGTTGTGATACTTTCCCTCATTACATCAAGTGTTTTCCTTTAATATTATACTGAAAACTATTGGTTTGTGCATCAAGAATTCATTCCCATATCAATTATGCATGTACTCATTCAAAGACTCCATATAAGTTTGGTGTATCACCTTAGTTTTAATACCTTTTACAGTTATTTTTTACCCTTAAACCTCAAAAAATTAGTTTAAGATACATCAATAAGGAACCGGATTTGATACCAAAGACTCACCTCAAAATAGGTATACCCATAGACATGAGGTGTTTCCATTGTATCTACAAAATAGAGTGATCAATTTTGCAAGCTTAGAACACCTGCAACCATCTTTCTAAAGGGTGCACTTTCAAGAGATAACAATTACATTTTCAGAAAAATATTTACAAAATGTCCCCAATGATGATTCATATCCTTTCATAAGGTGATCGAGTTCCTAAGCCCATTCTCAATATATATTTGTATCCTAGACATCCCTACTCAGCCTCTGCACACTTTTTTCTAGATTCTCACTTCTTTTATACATGTTTTGACCTTAAGTGTAAAAACTGCCACCCTGTATGGGTGGCGGCTTTGTGGCCGCCACCCTAGTAAGGGCAACGGTTCTGTGTTTATCACCATGTGTATGACAGTGGTTCTGCGTGATTTTTTTAGAAACCTTAATGTGAAAATTAGACACGCGTGATTTTAGGTAACTTCACTTCCAACATGCATTTGTAAACAAAATTAGCTAAATTTAAGCTTGATTTCATGGTCTTCTCTCCCTCTTCTATTTTAAAATAGATTTAATCACTTTGAACTGCCTCTTCACCTAATGAGTTGGCACCCCAAGGTTGTCTTGTGTGTGAGTTCACAAACCAGAAAATTTCATATATAACCATTGCTTGGTCTCAAGATAAACTCGGAGAATTTTTATTATTCTTGTTATTGAAAAAGCCAATCTCTATTCAATTGTGATTTCACTCTTCCACCTGCATTTCTTACTAGTATGTCAATTCAAGTTGTTTTTTCTCCTACACTTTCTTCTTCTGTTGTTACTGCATTACCACACGTTGGAATCACATGTACACAGAAATCGAAAGGAAAAAATGAGGGGAAAAATATTCACACAACCAAATTTTCCATTATTCTTGCATATCTAGGGTGGAGGTGTTGTTTGGATGCTTCATTGATTTTAATCATTAATTCTGCATTTATCAATCCAAATCTATATCAAATATAGTAGAAAAATTGTTTCATTGTTTAAATTATCGAGAAATTACATAAATCAAATCACACTAGATAGTTTGCTCTTCAATATTGTCAGGGAAGTTCTAGAAAATAATAGTTTCACTGAAGCTGTGAATTATTTTCTACCTCTGAGGCAGGATTGAGGGTTTTGTTAAAAATATTCAATTAATTAATTATTTTAGATTTAATTCAAAAATGTACAAGCAAATAGCCATAACCGGCTGCTTTGTTTGTTTAGGTTTAATTTTTTTAGAGTACAATCAATTGTTGTTTGTAATTATGATGTTTAAGTTTTTTTTATTTATTTAGGTTCATTTCCTTTTGGCAGTAGCATAGATTGTTAGTTTCATCATAGTTAATTTGGACACTTCAAATTAGTTTAACATTGAGATTCAGTTAGACAAACCATAGGGAATTTACACTACCCATTCGTAACCTCTAAATATCCCCTTTTCCAACTCAGCAACTAGGAGATCATACAACCTGATTTTAGTCATTGATCCTCCTTTAGTAAGCCACACACATTTCCACATCAGATTCCCTGACACGACCTCTAGGGGTCGAGTACAGTTGAAGGTTACATGTCAATTTTCATCTGTAAAATTTGGTGAACCCAACGTGAACCAAGTATGTATACAATGCCATCACATACTAGGTGTGGTCAAAATGCTTAGTCATTAACCCAAAATTTAAAAAAATCAATAAAATACACAAAATGAGATTAAGCAATAAAGGTTTTATGCCCTTCTATCTCTTTGAGGTGCCTTAGGACCGCTCTAGTAAGGAATTTCCTAGAAGCTCCTATCAAATGCATTCAAACAAAAAAGGCCAAATCCTAATGCAAAATACCATTCCTAAATCTATTCCAATTTAAACATACTCACAAATGAAAGGGTCACCATGGGCCTAGAGCTTTAAAAAAAAAATCACAACGAGAATATGTGCAAATGAATTTAAAATAAGTTGTTTTGATATATATATACTTTGTTTCTAAACCTTGTTTCAAGTGTATGTGTCCATAGGGCTAGAGCGTTGGCGCAAGTATATTCCAATCCTTGCACAAATGGTAAGTCCTCTTGTCATTTTGATTTAGTGTTTATTTTTTCATATCGTATCTATCTACACTTGAGTTTTCCTTTTGTCTTGTAGGTAACGGGAGCTTTGATGGCGACATTTTGGCACACGGGCATGTCAGGTATAGCTTCTAACTACCCATTTCAGGAACCCCATACTTGGTCTCTACATTTTATATCTCTTCATGGCTAAGACGCTTTGCCAAGGGGGAAATATGTATGCACCCAAAATTACACGTGTTACATTGCTAGAAAAATAGTTACAAAAGGTCCCCAATGAATATTCATATCCTTTTAGAAGGTGTTCGACTACCTAAACTCATTTGTAGTATAGATTTGTATCCTAGACATCCATATACAGCCTCTTCATAATGTTTTCTAGCTTCTAGCTTCTTTTTATACATGTTTTGACCTTAAATGTCAAAACCGCCACCTTATCTGGGAGGTAGTTTTGTAACCACCACCTAGACAAGGTGGCAATTTTTTGACCATAGCCCTAGTTAGGGCGGCGGTTCTGTATTTATCACCCTACATAGAGTGGTATTTTTGTGTGACTTTTTCAAAAACCTTAATGCAAAAATTAGAAATGTGTGATTTCAGTTAACTTCACTTCCAAGGCATGTTTGTGAACCAAATTAGCTAAATGTAGGATTTATTTCATGGTCTTCTCTCCCTATTCTATTTTTAAATAGATTTAATCAATTTGAACTACCTTTTCACCCAATTAGTTGGCATCCCAAAGGTTCCTTGTGTTTGAGTTCACAACCCAACCAATTTTATATATAACCCTTGCTTGTTCCCAAGAAAAACCTGTAGAATTTTGAGTATTCTTCTTATTGCAAAGTTGCTTCCTTTCTTGTTGGAAATTGCCAAAGCCAATCTCAGTTCAATTATAATTGCACTCTTCCACCTACATTGCTTACCACTCTGCCAATTCAATTTGTTATTTCTCCTACAATTTCTTCTTCTGTTGTTGCTACATTCCCACCTAATGGACTCATGTGAACACAAAAATCAAAAGGATAAACTGAGGGGACAAATATTCACACAACCATATTTTCCATTGTTCTTGCATATCCATGCTAGAGGTATTTTTTTTCACTTCATTGATTTTAATCATTAATTCTACATTTATCAATCCAAATCCATATCAAATATAGTAGATAAATTGTTTCATTCTTTCAATTATCGAGCAATTACATAGATTATATCACATTAAAAAGTTTGCTTTTCAATATTGTTAGGGAAATTGTAGGAAATAATAGATGCGTTGAAGCAGTGATTTATTCTCTACCTCTGAGGAAGGATTGACATTTTTGTTTGAATTATTTAATTTATGAATTAGTTTGGATTTAATTAAATAATGCACAAGAAGATAGCCACAACCGATAACTTTTTTTTTAGGATTTATTTGTGCAGAGTAAAATTAATTGTTGTTTCTAATATATGTTTCGGTTCTGTTGATTTATTTAGTTTAGTTTCCTTTCAACAGTAGCATAGATTGTTAGTTTCATCATAGTTAATTTGGACACTTCAAACTAGTTTAACATTGAGATTCAGTTAGACAAACCATAGGGAATTTACGCTACCCATTCATAACCTCTAAATCTCCCCTTTGCCCACTCAACAACTAGGAGATCATACTACCTTATCTTAGTTATTGATCATCCCTTAGTTAGCCACACACATTTCCACATCGGCTTCCCTGGCACGACCTCTGAGGGTCGAGTGTGGTTGATGGTTGCATGTCAATTTTCATTCGTAAAATTTGGTGAACCCAACCTGAACCAAGTCTGTATACAATACCATCACATGCCAGGTGTGGTTAAAATGCTTAGTTGTTAGCCCAAAATAAAAATAAAATAAAAAATAAAATACACAAAACGAGATTAAGCAATAAAGGTGTTATGCCCTTCTATCTCTTTGAGGTGCCTTAGGACCACTCTAGTTAGGAATTTCCTAGAAGCTCCCATCAAATACATTCAAATAGAAAAGGCCAAAGCCTAATGCAAAATACCATTCCTATTTAAACATACTCACAAATGTAATGGTTATCATGGGCTCAAAGCTTTAAAAAAACAAATCACAACGAGAATATGTGTAAATAAACTGACAATAAGTTGTTTTGATATATATATATATACATATACTTTGTTTTAAACCTTGTTTCAAGTGTATGTGTCCACAAGGCTAGAGCATTAGCGCATGTATATTCCAATCCCCGCACAAATGGTAAGTCCTCTTATCATTTTGATTTAGTGTTTATTTTTTGATATCATATCTATCTACACTTACTTTTTCCTTTTCTCTTACAAGTAACAGGATCTTGGATGGTGACATTTCAGCATACGGGCATGTCAGGTATAGCTTCTAACTACCCATTTCAGGAACCCCATACTTGGTCTCTACATTTTTCAGCTCTTCATGGCTAAGATGCTTCTCCAAGGGGGCAATATGTATGCACCCAAAATTACACGTGCTACATTGTCAAAAAAAAGTTACAAAAGGTCCCCAATGAATATTCATATCCTTGTAGAAGGTGTTTGAGCTCCTAAAAACGTTCGCAGTATATATTTGTATCCTAGACATCCATACACAACCTCTACATGCTTTTTTTCTAGCTTCTAGCTTATTTTATACATGTTTTGACATTAAGTGTCAAAACCGCCACCCTCTCTGGATGGCGATTTTGTAACCACCACCCAGACAAGGCGATGGTTTTTTTATGGTAGCCCTAGTCAAGGTGATGGTTATATATTCATCACCCTACATAGAGCAGCATTTTTGTAAGACATTTTCAGAAACCTTCATGTAAAAATTAGAAACGTGTGATTTGAGTTAACTTCATTTCCAAGGCACGTTTGTGAACCAAATTAGATAAATTTAGGCCTGATTTCATGGCCTTCTCTCCTCATTCTATTTTTAAATAATTTTAGTCAATTTGAACTACCTCTTCACCCGATGAGTTGGCATCCCAAGGGTGACTTGTGTCTGATTTCACAACCCATCCAATTTGATATATAATAATTGCTTGTTCTTAAGAAAAACTTGTAGAATTTTGAGTATTCTTGTTATTGCAAAGTTGTTACCTTTCTTGCTAGAAATTACCAAATCCAATCTCAATTCAATTATGCTTACACTCTTCCACCTGCATTACTTCCGAATCTGTCAATTCAATTTGTTATTTATCCTACACTTTCTTCTTCTTTTGTTGTTGCATTCCCACCTATTGGACTCATGTGGACACATAAATCGAAAGGATAAATTGAGGGGATGAATATTCACACAACCAAATTTTCCATTGTTCTTGCATATTCAGGCTAGAGGTATTGTTATTCATGTTCAGTGATTTTAATAATTATTTATGCATTTATCAATCCAAATACATGTCAAATACAATAGATAAATTGTTTCATTATTTCAATTATCAAGCAATTACATAGATTATATCACACTAGAAAGTTTTCTCTTCCATACTATCAGGAAAATTATAGGAAATAATAGCTGCATTGAAGCAGTGATTTATTCTCTACATCTAAGGAAGGATTGAGGGTTTTGTTGGAAATATTCAATTGATTAATTATTTTAGATTTTATTCAAAAATACACAAGAAGATAGCCACAAGTAGAAACTTTGTTTGTTTAGGATTTATTTGTGTAGAGTAAAATTACTTTTTATTTGTAACATATGTTTCGGTTATGTTGATTTATTTAGGTTAGTTTCCTTTCAGCAGTAGCATAGGTTGTTAGTTTCATCTTATTTAATTTGGACACTTCAAACTAGTTTAATATTGAGATTCAGTTAGAAAAACCATAGTG
This sequence comes from Taxus chinensis, assembly GCA_019776745.2. Lineage (NCBI taxonomy): Eukaryota > Viridiplantae > Streptophyta > Pinopsida > Cupressales > Taxaceae > Taxus > Taxus chinensis. Next base: position 812,249,834 of record CM034147.1, read on the forward strand.
AATTTACGCTACCCATTCATAGCCTCTAAATCTCCCCCTTTCCAACTCAACTACTAGGAGCTCACACAACCAGGTATTAGTCACTGAACCTCCTATAGTTAGCCACACACATTTCCACATTGGTTTCCCCAACATGACCTCAGGGGGTCGAGATTGATTGAAGGTTGCATGTAAAATTTTCATCCATACAATATGGTGCACCCAACATGAACCAAGTGTGTATGCAATTTTGCATCACATGCCAGGTGTGGTCAAAACTCTTAGTCATTAGCCTGAAATAAAATAAAAATCAATAAAATACACAAAATGATACTAAGAAATAAAGGTGTTATGTCCATATATATATTTTAGGCCTCTTAGGACCGCTCTAATTAAGAATTTTGTAGAAGTTCATCTCAAATGCATTCAAACAGAAAAGGCCAAATCCTAACGCAAAATACCATTCCTAAATCTGTTCTAATTCAAACATACTCATAAATGAAATGGTTACCATGGGCCCAGAGATTTAATAAAAAAACACAACGAGAATATGTGTAAATGAATTGAAAATAAGTTGATTATATATATACTTTGATTTAAACATTGTTTTGAGTGTATGTGTCCATAGGGTTGGAGCATTGGCGCATGTATATTTCTATCCTCACACAAATTATAAGTCCTCTTTTTGTTTTGATTTAGTATTTATTTTTTGATATTGTATCTATCTACACTTGAGTTTTCCCTTTTTCTTACATGTAATGTGAGCTTGGATTGTGAACTTTCAGCACACATGCATGTCAGGTATAGCTTCTAACTCCCCATTTTGGGAATTCCTTACTTGATCTCTACATTTTGCACCTCTTCATGGCTAAGATAATTCTCTAAGGGGGAAATATGTTCACACGCAAAATTACACGTGCTACATTGTCAGAAAAATAGTTATAAAATTACTCAATAATGATTCATATCCTTTCAGAAGGTTTTCGAGTTCCTAAACACATTCACAGTATATATTTGTAACCTAGATGTCCCTACTCAATCTCAGCACAATTTCTTCTAGTTTCTTCCTTATTTTATACATGTTTTTACCTTAAGTGTAAAAATCTCCACCCTTCCTGGGTGACAGTTTTGTAACCGCTGCCTAGATATGGCGGTGGTTTTGTTACCGCCACCATAGTCAAGGTGGCAGTTCTATGTTTATCACCTTGCGTAGGGCGGTGGTTTTGAGCGAGTTTTTCATTAACCTTCATGTGAAAATTAGAAATGCGTGATTTCAATTAACTTCACTTCTAAGGTGTGTTTGTGAACCAAATTAGCTAAATTTAGGCTTGACTGCATGGTCTTCTCTCCCTCTTCTATATTTAAATAGATTTAATTAGTTTGAGTTGCCTCTTCACCCAATGATTTGGCACCCCCAGGCTGTCTTATGTGTGAGTTGACAACCCAACCAATTTGATATATAACCATTGCTTGATCTCAAGAAAAACCTGGAGAATTTTTAGTATTCTTGTTATTCCAAAGCTCCTACCTTTCTTGCCGAACATTTCCAAATCCAATCTCAGTTTAAATGTGCTTACACTCTCTCACCTGCATTGCTTCCCAGTCTAACAATTCAAGCTTTTATTTCTCCTGCACTTTCTTCTTTTGTTGTTGCTACATGCCCACCTGTTGGTCTTACGTGGACACAAAAATTGAAAGGATCAACTAAGGGGATGAATATTCACATAACCATATTTGGCATTATTCTTGCATATCCAGGTTAGAGGTGTTATTTGTATGCTTCATTGATTTTAATTGTTGATTATGCATTTATCAATCCAAATCCATATCAAATACAGTAGAGAAATAGTTTCAATTATAGAGAAATTACATAGATCATATCACACTAGAAATTTTTCTCTTCAATATTTTCAGGGAAGTTGTAGGAAATAATAGCTTCATTGAAATTGTGATTTATTCTCTACCTATGAGGCTAGATTGAGGGTTTTGTTAGAAATATTCAATTGATTAATTAGTTTAAATTTAATTAAAAAATGCACAAGAAAATATCCACAACCAGTTTCTTTGTTTGTTTAGTATTTATTTGTTTAGAGTAAAATCAATTGATGTTTGTAATTATGATATTTTTGTTTTGTTGATTTATTTAGGTTAGTTTCCTTTCCGTAGTAGCATAGATTGTTAGTTTCATCTTAGTTAATTTGGACACTTCAAACTAGTTTAACATTGAGATTCAGTTAGACAAACCATAGGGAATTTACGCTACATGTCATAACCTCTAAATATCCCCTTATCCAACTCATCTATTAGGAGATCACACTACCTGATCTTCATTATTTATCCTCTTATAGTTAGCCACACACATTTCCACATCGGCTTCCCCAGTATGACCTCGGGGGGTCGAGTGCGGTTGAAGGTTGCATCTCAATTTTCATCTATATAGTTACCCTGTCTAATATGTATGTCAAGTGTAGAAGCACATACAAGGCATATGAATAGTTTGAAAAAAAATCTCTAGAGAGATTCATCTCACGAAATGCAATGATTTAAGGATATTCACCTAATGGGGTGGTATAAAAGGCCTTGGGAATTTTTTTTTCCAAAATAGGATATTTATTAGATGGATATTATGTGTTTCACTCAATGATGGAACATGATACATTTTATAGGAAAATCATAATTTCATCTTAAAATATACATGTTCATCCTCAAGAGTTACTTAGACTATTTCACCAAATAAAATTCATCAAAATCATCTCACATTTTCTAGCTTACTAACAATTCATGGAAAAATAAGATCTTTTTAACCAAGTATAGACATCCATCAAGGGCATAATAGGAAGTATTTTTAGTCATACGTATTTATATTACAATGTTCACTCCTTCCCATCACACAAACATAAATTAATTTGAGATAACATACATGTGTCACAATAAATTACAACTTAAAAAATACTAATGGTGTTATTCTTTGCATCTTGATGTATTCTACCTATATTTTATTAATAGTATTTGAAATAATCCAATTTTCTGACATGCTTAAAATATGTGTCAAAATTAATTCCTAATAGACCTTGTTTTTTATGTTCTAATGTATTCTTTAGTTTAATTTTGTTTAAATTTTTGTTTTTGTATTAGTTTTATGCTTATGTTATCAAAGTGCATAATAATGTGAGTTAAGAAATCCCGAAAGGTTACAAAGCCATTGAAAATTCTTTTACAAATTTAATATAATAAATTTCTATCTAAGAGAAAATTAGAAACCCTAATCACTACAAGTTGTTGGGTAATGAAGGAAGTATGGATCTCGTAGATACATCTTCCTAGCATGGATTATACCTTGAGTGTACACCATTAACAAACATTTAGGTTTGGGGATCTATGCTCTAGTTGATACCTAGGTAGAGCTCCCCAACAAATGGCATCAATGAATAATCTGGATAGGGACTTAGATTGGATTCAAATGGAGCTTCATCATTATAATGTAAAATCCAAAGGCATTACCTTTCATACCAACCCCTTCATGGAGCTCTATAAAGTACCAAACTCTACAGGGTGATGATCCTTCACTTTTTCTATTTTGAGGATTACATGCATTAATGGTTCATCTAGAAAAATTCTTATAACTAACCATAATTTTATTCCCTCTATCTTCTTTATGGATGTGGATTTGGGAAAATAACAATATCTCAATACGACCTAGGTGATTTGTAGGTTTGACAATATTTTTCCTAATATCAGTGACCCTAACAACCTAGTAGAAATATGGACATTTACACATATGTTGGGTGCTTATTTTTTGTGGTTTTTAACCTTTCTTATAGTAGGGACACTATCTTTAACCTCACCTTTTATTTTGGTAACCATTGTATCTATATTTCAGCCCCACTATTGAAGCCTTCTCAATCAAACCTATTTGGGTAATGTTGCCATATCTTCTAATACATTTTTAGAGATAATATTTCTTTATTTTTATCACTAACACTTTGTCTAAAATTGTGGTAATAGAATTTGTAACTCATTTTCTCTCCAAATCTACATATGCACGCATTTTAGTTGACTTTGAAAATTCAAAGGACCTCTCAACTCATATTGAGATCAATGTTTAGAATTGTTCTTAGTCTCAATCTCTTTATTATGATATTTTTATGTTCATATATCGAAATATGTTTTTATTGAGGTCGCTTGGATTATTATTTCTTCATACTAAAATATAAAGGACATGATAGAGTTTCATGCTTGAAGGATGCTCTTCCTCATACCTTTATGTGGAGGGAAAAGTGGATGTCTCTTCGGATTGAGATGCAGAATCATAAGAATGTGAGGTCAATACACTGAAACAAAAGGAGGATGTAGATTCCTTTGTGAAACAATTATTTATCATGTACCCCATGGAAAATGTTAGCAAAATAATACATTGTTTTTTGAAATGTTTTTCATAGTTCTTCTTCTTCTAGCATATTACTCTATAGAACTTTCTCTTCTATGTCGTTCCTCCACTTTCGCAGATATTCTAGATGTTTTTTATCCATGTATATATTCTAGTGATTGTACTCATTCTCTTCATTCAAAAATAAAATAATTATTTTGTGCGTAATTTCTCGGCCTCAATGCAGTCAGAGAAGAAGTCTTAGATAAAATAATTTTCCCACTCACACTGTGAGATCTTCCATCCAAGTTCAGGATGTTTATAACCACATTGAAAATCACTCAAAAAGAGATGATTTTTTCTGAACTCATGAATTTCTTGCAATAGAAAGAAGCCATTCAGTCAGTTCAAGAGGAGTTCGAGGACAAAGCATTTATCTATAGGTAGAAGAAGACAAATAATCCTCACAAAGGTTAGTAAGAGAAGTAGACACAAAAGAAACTATAGAAGCAACAATAGAATCATAAGTCTCAAAAGGTGGATTGATGATGTCACATTTTCTCCATGAATTTGCATGATGCTACAAAAAAATTGGTACAATGGCCACATGCAACGTAATAATGGAGAAGAGAGCACATCTAGATGAGTTGATTCAAAGAAATTCAAGTGGCATCCTCAGGGAAAGAAGCAGAAACGACATGTCACAAACCAATCGTATGATGACTCAGATGAATATACTCCAGAATAAAAAAATTGCAGCACACACTAAGATGATTTGGTACTTGTATCCCAAACATCACAACCATCGAATAATATTTGTCTTATAGATTTAGGTGCTAGTAAGCACATGACTGGTAATAGAAAGTTATTAGATTCATTAACTACTCGACCCACTAGAGATCGGGTGCGTATTTTAGACAACAAGGATTATATGGCTAAAGGAATTGGCAATGTGACCATTCCTTTTGGGACGATAAAATGTACTCTCACGAAGTTTCTCTATGTCCCTGGCCTAACCAAAAATCTCCTTTATATCTCTCACTTGTTGAATCATAAGCTCAAAGTGGAGTTCTTTGTTCAGAATCACATCTAGTCTCATCTGATATCTCAAAAAGGTAAGATACTTGTTAGAGAAATTTTAAAGGATTGTTTAATTGCACTAGATGCAGTTTCATACTCTGCAGTTGCATTATATGCCTCCACGCTAGACTCCATTGTACTCTGGCACTATCAATTTGGAAATATTTCTTCTAACTTCCTCTATCATCTTAGTTTGAAGTATATGGTATGAGGACTTCCTCCTCTCTCTCAGTAATTACCTCTTTTTCCTAGATGTCTTACGGGAAAACAACATCAGGATCCATTCAAGATGAGTACATTCCATGCCAAGAACATTCTAGCGGTCATGCATACTGATCTATGCAGACCCTTTCCTACCTTCTGTAAGTGAATTCAGTATTTCCAGTTAATCATCGAAGATTATTCCCAAAATAGTTGGGTGTTCTTTCTCTGAAAGAAGAGTGAAGTATTTGACAATTTCCAGATCTTCTATAGGATTTTTGTTCAACAGACTGGGTAGCCCCTTTAAGTCCTCTACTGAGACTAAGGGGGGGAATTCACGTTAAGGAAATTCTTGGCATTCTTGAGCAGTACGAAATCAAACAACACCTAAATACCCCCTATACTCCACATCAGAATGGAATTGGTGAACGTCACAATCAGACTGTCATGGAGATGGATCTTTGCATGCTTTCCACTACAAAATTGGAGAACAATTTTTGGGTAGAAGCGGTCCAAAAAATTGTCTATCTTTTGAATCAAGCACCTAAAAATATCATGAAGGATAAGACACCTGAATATGTATGGAACAATCATAAACATTTTATTTCTCTTTTGAGAGTATTTGGTTAGACTGCTTATATGCATGTTCCAGATCAAAAGAGGAAGAATCTTGATACAAAGACACACTTGTGCACATTTATTAGATATAGTACCACCTCCTTATTCTATCATCTCATGGATTATGAAAGAAATAAGATATATGAGAGCATCGATGTTGTTTGCAATGAGTCGTCATTTGACTCGTTACCACAAAAGAAAGATTCAACACCAACCTCCTCTCATAGACTTCTCACACATCCAAATGATGGGAATGAGGATCCTACAGAAAACAATGATGAGATTCAAGGAGAATTATTTGTTCATCTTGGAAATCTTGAAAGTAGTTCTTCTCATCAACAGCCGCATCAACATCTAAAATTTATCCAAAGCACCATGTGAGATTCACACTTGAACTCTCTTCTAGACAATTCATCATGGGTTTTTATGAAAAAAAAAGAAAGAAATGAAGTAAATATCACACTCACGAGTTTAGTGATTGAAGGAATTTAACATGGTTCAGTTCATGAGGCACTCAGTCAGCCAGAGTAGAAGAAATCCATGGATGCAGAACACAAAGCGTGGGAATTTATCAATCTTCCTATAGGTAACAAGTCCATTAACTGCAAGTGTATTTTAAAAACAAATATAGGGTATATGGATCTATCAAAAATCATAAAGCACAATTAGTTGCAAAGGGTTATGCTAAGAAGGAAGGAATTGAATATGATGAGACCTTTACACCCACTGCAAATATCAAAACCATTAAGGTTGTCTATGTAACGGCAGCACAAAACGGATGGAGACTTCAACAGATGGATGTTAAAAGTGCTTTCTTGAATGGTGATCTCAAGGAAGAAGTATACATCACCCATCTATAAGGATTTTTCGATGAACAACATCCTCATAAGGTATGTCATTTAATTAAGTCTCTTCATGGACTTAAACATGCATCTAGGGCATGGTACATAAAATTAGATGATCACCTATTGCAACATGGTTTCACACGTAACCCCTATAATTAAAATTTGTATATAAAAAAAATAGATAGAGAGGTTGTCATTCTTATTTTATATGTAGATGATCTTGGGATTACAGGAAGTCATGAAAATCTAATCGAAGATGTTTAGAATGATATGAATAAATCCTTTGACATGACAGATTTAGGGCTACTTCACTATTATCTTGTCTTGGAGATATAGCAGAAAAATAATTTTATTTTTGTATCCTAGATGAAATATGCCAATAAACTCCTAGAAAACTATGGCATGACATATTGTAAACCTATATCGACTCCCATGGAAAAAGGTTTGCAACTTTCAAGATTCCAGGATTCACCTTAAGTAGAAGGTAATCTCTACAGACAACTTATTAGGAGTCTCATTTTCTTGACATATACCAGACCAGATATTTTCTTTGTTGTGAGTTATCTTTCTATATTCATGCAAGAGACAAAGAAATGTCACTAGGTAGCAACAAAGCATGTGTTGAGATATGTCTTAGGTATTGTTGACTATAATCTAGAGTATTAGAAGAAGTCTCAATTCTTCTTACATGGATATAAAGACTCAGACCTGTTGATGACAAAAAGTCAACTTCAGGTTATATTTTTCATCTCAGTTCTTGTCCTATCTCATGGATTAGTAAGAAGAAAACTATTGTTTTTCTCTCATCCACTGAGGTAGAATATCACGCCACACGAGAAGATGTGTGTGAAGTGATTTGACTATGACACATTTTAGCAAATATGGGAATTCCTGAAGAACATTCTCCCATCATTCACTATGATAATCAAGGTGTGTTAAAACTTGTGAAAAATCTAGTTTTCCTTGAGAGAACCAAGCAAATATAAGCTAAATGTCACTACATTCGAGATCAATTTTTGAACCACCATATTCAGCTCCAGTACTACCCACCAGATCCTCTGATTGTAGATATTCTCACCAAGTCCATTAACAAAGAGAAATTCAAACTATTTGAAGGGTACATTTGTAAAAATAATGTATTAAGGGGGGAATGTTAGCAAAATAATACATTGTTTTTAGAAACGTTCTACATAGTTCTTCTTCTTCTAGGACATTTTTCTCTAGAACTTTCTCATCTAGATTGTTCCTCCACTTCCGTAGTTATTCTAGATCTTTCTTCTCCATGTATATATTCTAGTGACTGTGCACATTATCTTCATTTAGAAATAAACAATTTCTTCTATGTCTAATTGCTCGGCCTATTAGAAAATAGGGAACCAAGCTAATTTAGTCAAAAAAGCTAGGGAATTTTCCAAATATTAACCAAATGAGACTTCCTTCATAAATTTTATACAATTCCAAATGGTGGATGATCTAGATGTCATCTTGGAAGAATTATTTCCTTCTATTTTTTAATGGTCAAGTGTTTGTAATTTTTCATTCTATGTGATTCTAACCTCAAAAACATCTTTAGAGTATGGAAATATGTACAAAAAATAGGAAAAGACCTCCTAGAAATAATGTTGAATGGATGAGCTAATTGTTGTAGATAAAAGTCCATTGATTAAAATTCAATGTGCATAGGATTTTTCTTTGGTTTGAAGCCATAGTTGGTTTTTTAATTTTTGTGTCAGCTTGTTGAGATTTTGTTTATTGTTGTTTGTAAACTTTCATCTTATATCCTTGCTTGTAGTTAGGATAGTCATATGGTGTTTTAAACCTTGTTCTTTAATTGTTCCATTTGTTCCTTCATTTCTATATTTTATTTCAGTTTAAAGGTTATGGGGGCCTTTTAATAACCATTCAATTTACCCTTATCTTAAAAAGTGCCATTGAAAAGAAAGATTTTCTATGTTGGTCTCTCTTAAGAAATATTTAATACTCAACCGATGTTTCCTTAAATAGGATAATAATTTGTATCACTTATCAATATCTTAGTTTTTAACTACATAGCTATAATTTACGTTAAGTTTTTATATCATTTTTCACATAAGGAAAAGAATGAATAAATGGAATGGAAATGTTAAAAAGAGAGTAACGACATGAGGTGTTTAGATTCCATTATAATCTAGAAGTGATGTTTTTTTTTGGTTTATTATTTCTATATTTTTCTAGAAATATTGGATACCCCTTTCTCCTTTTTGTGTACTAATAGGATTTCTTATGTTTTCTGTAACGACCCAAAATCAACACACACACAACACAGTAAAAGACAGGATATTTTTTTTTGACAGAATAACATAGAAGCCCAACCACAAGACACTCTCACAGCTAGGGCAAGCCACAGTCAGAAATGATTGGAGGTTATTTATTTTGATAAGACACCCTTTAACTCATGACTTAAGTTTTCAGAGGGATTCAATATATGATTCGCACAAATCATCTTACCAACTAAGTTATGTTCTTATACACTGTAGAGTAGTTCACTTAAAGTCTTCTCCTTTATAACAATTATTTGTTTTATATATTTATTTGATTAAGATGGTAATTTAATTCCACAGGGCCATCTATTCACACTTACATTACTAGAACTCGTTCATGCCCTTATGACAACATCAGTTCACGTTCAACAAACTTAAGAGAAAATTACAAGGTACCTTAGATAAAGTTAAAGGAAGAAGGTCAATTGAGTTCACCCTTAAAACATCATTCGTTCTTACTGAGGTTTAAATGGAGCTTGGGGTTTTATACGCAATTATTAGCGCTCTTACTTAGGCTTCACCGAAAGAGCTTATCAAGAGGAAGCTACTTACTTTTAAATAGGCTGAGAGATAAACTGCGTGGTTTCAAAATTTTCTTCTCTTACTTGTTAAATCTTATAAGAAACTAACCACTGTTTTCCTTTAAGCTTTTTTTAAGCGTTCACCAAAAAGAGTAGGGTTCACTAGTTTAGCTAGGGATATCACGTGATAAATAATTTCACTTTGCAAGGATAGCCTCGCCCTTGATCACTTAGGGAATTGTTTGTTCTCAAGTGGTTCTCCTCCACAACAAATTTCTTTGAATAAAAATTTTAGGTAACTTCAATAAGGAAAAGCCACCCCATTAAAACTTACATATAACACCTCAATACAAGGTCTTAGAAAGATTTAAATTAACACTTAATTCTCAAGATCAAAGTTTTACAATGCTTATGCCAGTGAAAAGATTGAATATTATTTCTCACTAAGAAGAGTTACCAGCCAATTTACAAAAAAGGACAAAACTACTTCTTCATGTAATTCTCCGAACAATTCCAGGCAAGAGGTCATATAAACTCTCTTTGCAAGAAATGTCACACAATTTACAACACATTGGACATTTTTACAAGGAACTTCATAAATTGTACAGATGAACCTTTTACACTCTTTTCCTCTAGTCTACTCACATAATCCATCTGCACAAATATAACTAGAGTCATTTCGCTAGAACTGAGCATGTTAAGACTACCCATTGCAACAGTAAGCTAACATTTTATAATATCATTGAAGTAAAATTCTAAACTCAAGAATGGATCAAATCACAAACCACTAATCAATATGTTTCACAAGATGAAGAGATTTATACCAGCCAATAAGGAGGAATCCCAATATTCAAGTGAGAGAGATATTCCAAAGATAATCAAGGTGAGACCTTATTGGTGAAGACAACAACGCTGAGAGTAATGAGATTTTAGTCATGTAATCCTATGGATTACGTGATTGAAATCTAACACCCAAACATCATTCTATTATTATTAACCAAAAGGATAAAGATCAGTCAAATGACTTAACATATTCAAAATTGCTTGGTAATAAGACTGCATTAACACACATTCTTGTTTTAGGAAGAATATAGGCCCCAACCATATATGAACACAAATCAGTCAAAGATTAAAGTTAACTTCACTCGACTGAATAAACCGACATACATATAATACTCACAACACAATGACTGAATCTGAAGATTCAATATACCAAGTAATTCTCACCGAACCTAATTATTGTTCTTCAAGAAGTTAAATAAATTAAATTCTATCCAACTAAATTACATTCAACAACTATAGTTAGATTACACAAGCGAGGATCAAGAAGAAGTCTTTTCACCAAAGGTTGTTATTATCTTACATCACATAATCAGTAATAAGCCCGTAATCCACCACTCGTATGATCATTGTAAGAGTTAAGGACTTAGCTCACTAAAATATATAACTGAGTCGATTCCTACCTTTTCCATTTTAATATAAGTCCAACCCAATTCAAAGAAAGGTAACCATTCTATGTTTTCATACATGCCTCAGTCAACACTTACTCAGAAAGTCCCTACCTGAATTATTGAAGGTTTGCTAAGCTACATAATGGATTTAATAGAAACCCATTTCATTTTATACTTGAATTTAAACAAGCAAGGGATAGTCTGTTGATAATATAAGTGAATTGACACAAGATCCTCTACCGTGACCCAACTCAAGTCACAAATCCCAAGGTTTACAGTCAGCGAAGGAGGAATACAAAGCAAAATACTCTTCCTACGAACTAAGCCTTCTCTTCAGTCTCTAAAACAACATAAGAATAGCTTAGGCATACCCATCTATTTCACGACAGTCTACTCGACCTATCCTCCTAGTCGCTCCAAAGAAAGCATCTGCTACTACAGAGTTCGATTGAACTCTTTTATCTTATGATACAGTGACTCACATCACAGGATTTGTATTGAGCAGTCAAAATTTCACTCACGTAGGCCTCTAGGAAAAACATCATGCTCACTATGCGAGGTCTACACACAGATTCAACCCAAGAAAAGATTTTACCAAGACAAAAACAAACATTTAGCCTAAAACTGGCCATGAGTCGACAAATCTATAAATATTCACTAATGTTATTCATGGCTCAAGTTTATATCTGCTACTATTGGTTTAGAAATCGAACTCAACGGCCATTGTTCACTATTGTCTCTAAGTGTCACCCAAATTTGAAGAATTAAGAAAGAAAGCACCCAGGTTAAAGATCTAACACCCACAGTATAAAACTTCAACCATTATTTTGCTATCACATAGTAGTTACTCTTTTATTTCGAAATGAAAAGGTGAGGCAGAAAGCAATGTATACATGCTAGCACAGTTGCTATCAGGGTATGAAAAAAAAACAACTCCCAGCAGTCCTTCCTTTCCTTCAATCTGGGTCGATTCACAAGGAAAAAGTAGAAGCCCATTCTAAATGCCATAACAGAAAAAAAAAAAAAAAAAAAAAAAGGACATTCATTTCATGACATAATAAAAGGGTAGCAGAAGATTGCAAGGGGCAGGTTTAACATGCCTGGTCTAAAATGCCATCTCCATAGAGAATCCTTGCAATAAATTTAATCAGGTCTCCTGGTAACACTCTTGCTGTCACTTAATTGATTTTGGTATAAAAAAATATCTTGAAGGAGAATCCCGAATTTGAGGATGCAGTCGATACTGAACAGATAACATCATAGTTGGACAACCTACTTGTTGGAGGCACTCAAAGAGGCTTCTACCTTACTGTAACGTGCCTACAGCCTAGCTAGAAACTGTGGCAGGTCACTGCTGTGGATCCCCATCAAGAACACACCTCGCAGCACCCTAGGAAAGAGGAGGTAATACGTCTACTTCACTAGCTTGCGGCTTCCTCTCTAACCACCATACACTTGCAGCGGCCATGCATGGTGAATGTTCCCTTCATTTCAGTTTGTTGAAGGCTCAGACTCCATTCACAACAACACTTGGCATGCGTTGGATCCACAAGTCTAGGGCATGTAGAAAGGACAAAGGACTTGTTAAACAAAACTTGCGCCCCATTATTAAGAATTCCTCTAAAAGCACGAGCAGGGACGAAGGAAACAGGTGGTTGCAACCATGTGAAAGCATTTAACTACAAAACATTCAGCCCCATTCTTAACACGACCCATCAGCTAGAAAAAATCATTGCTAAAACAGCCTATGCGGCCATGGCAAGGAGAGGAACAACAAATGGAGAGCTCCCAAAAACCTGCGACTCCATTGGATTTGGGTTTTTCACGCCATTCATCCCCAAATCCCAACAACAACACTCCTCCCTGCTCACGCGGCCAGAACAGGTTAAAGAGAGTAGGTAGAAAAAAGACGTCGAAGATCTGCAAATCACAGGAATTAAAGAAGGTGGGGCGGCTGGCAGAGGTAAGGCCAGTGGGAGATGGCCACGCACCAGGTCTAGATGGCAGGAAGGGGGTGAGGGACGGTAGGGCCTTAGGCACAAGTAGATAGAATTTTTATTTTAAATCACTGTCCCCTCCAACCTGCGCCACACACCTACCCCCCATCTTTCCCACGCAACCCCTCCATTCCTTTATTTGTTTATTTTTACTTGTATTTTATTTTATTTCATCTTATTTTATAGTTATACAAGTATATATATATATATATATATATATATATATATTGATTTAAAGAAATACTAAACCAGTTAGTTTGGTTTTTAAAAAAAAAAACAAACCGAAAGGAATACCAGCAACCTAGGAAAACTATTAAAATATTAATAATGTCGACAGTCCAGATCGACACTAATAATAGACGACAAAGATCGACTATTCATAACAATCGCCCCTCTTTTGTAAAAACAAAAATAAGAATCTCTTTTTAAAAGGGACATACCCTAAAATACTAACCTGCCATACAAGCCGTCTACCAGGCTTCGAACACGCAAATTCCATTAAATAGGGAAAAAGTAACGGTCGCTGCGGAGGCCAGCACAGGAAGCGTCAACAACGACACGAAGGGGGGGAAAAAAAAAAATTAGAGGTTACACTCAAGATGAACACGGAGCAAAGACTACCATGGCGCCAAGACAGGCAACGCCTTCTTCAACGCGGGACGGGGTTCGTCCTACAACACGATTAGACGAAACAACTAGAAGAAATGCTATAGAGATACTTAATATAAAATATCGATGATGATCGAAATTATGGTAAAATAATAATACTTATAAAATAAGGGCCGATCGATCATTAAATTAAAATAACATCATTACCATTACCTATTATGATTATATATATAATTTCTACCCACATTAACCTAGACCAACGATTGAGCTTAATAATGTGACAACAAGATCCCCTTGTAAAAAGGATAACGCACAGGACATTACACAGTCCACAAAAGGGAGGTGTCGATAATGACTCGAGGACGCCAGAAGGAGAGGGAAGGTGCTAAAACATCGCTGAGACAAGGTCTAAGACAACAGAATTACGCACAGTTGTTCGACGCCCAACAAGGGAAAGGTCACTACGCCAAGAACCTGGGTAACTGCCAAACGGGGCATTACATTCTCCTCCCCTTAAGAAAGCATCGTCCTCGATGCGACATAACACAAAGGAAAAGAAATGGCACGTAACCAATAACATTAAGGGAGAAAGTACACTTTATGGTTTAAAATTTTCAGTTAATTAAAGCATTCACAAGGTAGCCTTAGGATCATTTGGTAGAAATTTTAACTTTCAAGGTTTTGTGAAGATTGGTAGTTCCCTCTTGTTTATTATTTCAGTAGTTCCTTTCCATTAGCATTATTCTTAGTTTAATTTCTTTTGAAATTTCATCATTGAAGGCGTTTTGGTTTATTCCTTATTGTGGGTGCCCAACATGAACTGCTAATACAACACCCTATCAGGTTCGCAAGACACTACAGATTCACAAGCACACAAGTATATACTTCATGATTGTATTACACCACAAAAAGGTTACTCAAATACGGAATGGATTAGGCACAGTCCACATAACATAGTACTCGTCACACATTTATGACCGACATATTAAATACCGAACAAAAATTTTTACTACAAAACCAGACATTTGACCTCAATTTGCATCGATGAAAAACTTCACATAACTCCAAACAAATGCTACAGGTACATAGTCTCCACAAGGGAATCAATGACATTTCCAGAACATCACAACACATATCCATCTTTGACATGAGTAACACATACATCAAAAGATTTACCAAACATCATAATAACTCAACATATATCTCATGAAAAATCAGCCATGCAAACAGACAAATATCATAAGCCTCCCTCAAACTCTTATGCCTCCCTCAATGTTCTCTTATGCCTCCCTCAACTCTTATCCCTCAAGTCTCTTATGCCTCCCTCAAGGAGGCCGGTTGACCCTATGGTCCAAGACACATAGAGTTTGAACACTCCTAATCCAAGTGACATAATAACACGTGGTTCAACAACCCGCTAGTTATCTGTAACTCCTTGGGGCATACCCCCATACAACGAAGTGGGTCCATAGGTCCAACCATTCCATGGTGCATCCCATGACCCTCATCCACACATCACGATAATAGAAACCAGCACAATAATCCAATCTAAGTGCCAAGTGGCAAAGTACAAGCCTTGGGCAAGGCAGTAAAAATTCCAAATTATAAAAGAAGACCCAAAATCAAGAAAAATAAATGGCCAAATAGCCATAGTTAGTATCAAAATCCACATGTTAGTGCCACAAACAAAGGAAATGCCCAAAATTGTAATGCATTGCAATCAAGAAAAGTTGCTGGTCCTTACAAAATAAGGTAAAAGCTCAATTTACGAACAAAAACAACTTATAATAATGTCACATTACGATAATTGTGTGGCCTTATCTGGCCACCAAGGGGTACTCAACGAGTTAGTAGAACTTGGAACATCGAGCCTCAACTCATAAAATACATATCAATAATACAACTGTCATCATCTCAATCAGAATCATCTCGCCACAACTTCAACAAGGCCCAACATTGTCAAAGTCACATAGGTTAAATCCATACGACAACCATATCGAGAGAGAGAATGAAACTACAAGTCACCATCTACTGACCCTGAGGTGTTCGCGAAACACAATATGCATGACCCTCGCTGATCAAGTTCCACACATACCAAAGGAATGAAAGTGGGTTTTCATCCTATGTAAGGCTCCACTTCCTATCTCGTACTCAGCTCGAGTGATTGGTCAACGGTACACATTTTCTCACTCTATACATACACAGTCTATCGATTTCCCTCAGGTTTCGGTTAGTGTAAGGCTCACAAATAACATATAACTACATAAGGGACTAACACCATGGTGGTACACACATAGCTACCATAACGTCTCAATATGGTATGTATACGGGGTAGATCACAATCATACATTCACAGGGTTGCAATACATCACTTTACCACATTCTACACCCAAAGTGCAATCACAATACGATAGGGTTCGTACACTCACCGTATGACCCTAAATCACGACATGAATCATTACATATCACACAACTCATATATATGATGGACATAGTACATCACAACATAACATCCATTGCTACATAACAAGGTGGTACACACATTTCTTCAAAACATGGTAAAAACATCATGATACAACTCATTTCTTTTAACATCAATCTAGTCATACAACACATTAATACACCTACCTATCACAATATGCCACAATGCTCCAACACTACATCATCCACATTATAATTCTTTTCACCCACCATGGAACAGTAATTCACATGGGTGAACTCTTCATAGAATCCACAAGAAGGAGAGAGAATACTCCCATCCCCAACACATCAACCATGAAACAAATACGCATTTCAAAGTGACATACATATCATGTGCGTTCACAAGTATCACAATTACGACATGGATCACATCACTCTTAAACCACATTACTCTTCCAATATAATTCATCATCATGCAATACCATCATCTCCATGAAACAATATCATGTAACACCATCACCATCATGTAACATCACCATACAACACCAATCCGGCCCATAGGTTCGAGAGCATGAACCTACGCTCTGATACCAAGTGTAACGACCCACAAAGTTCAACCAACTCTGGGAACCACTTGTTACAGGGGATGACCACAAGGTCTGCACAGAAACGTTCACACCCAAAAGGATAATATATTTTTTTTTTTTTTTGACAGAATAACATAGAAGCCCAACCACATGACACTCTCACAGCTAGGGCAAGCCACAGTAAGAAATTATTGGAGGTTATTTATTTTGATAAGACACCCTTTAACTCATGACTTAAGTTTTCAGAAGGGATTCAATATATGATTCGCACAAATCATCTTACCAACTGAGTTATGTTCTTATACACTGTAGAGTAGTTCACTTAAAGTCTTCTCCTTTATAACAATTATTTGTTTTATATATTTATTTGATAAAGATGGTAATTTAATTCCACAAGGGCCATCTATTCACACTTACGTTTACTAGAACTCGTTCATGCCCTTATGACAACATCGGTTCACGTTCAACAAACTTAAGAGAAAATTACAAGGTACCCTGGATAAAGTTAAAGGAAGAAGGTCAATTGAGTTCACCCTTAAGACACTCATTTAGTTCTTACTGAGGTTTAATTGAAGCTTGAGAGTTTTATACGTAATTATTGGCAACTCTTACTTAGGCTTCACCGAAAGAGCTTATCAAGAGGAAGCTACTTACTTTTAAATAGGCTGAGAGATAAATTGAGTGGTTTCTAAATTTTCTTCTCTTACTTGTTAAATCTTATTAGAAACTAACCATTGTTTTCCTTTAAGCTTGTTTTAAGCGTTCACCAAAAAGAGTAGTGTTTACTAGTTCAGCTAGGGATAACATGTTATAAGATAAAATCACCTTGCAAGGATAGCCTCGCCCTTGATCACTTAGGGAATTGTTTTTTCTCAAGTGGATCTCCTCTACAATAGATTTATTTGAATAAAACTTTTAGGTAACTTCTGTAAGGAAAAGCCACCCCATTAAATTTGTTTACATATAACCCATCAATACCAAGTCTTAGAAAGATTTAAATTAACACTTAATTCTCAAGATCAAAGTTTTACAATGCTTATACCAGTGAATAAGATTGAATATTATTTCTCACTAAGAAGAGTTACCAAGCCAAATTACAAAAAAAGGACAAAACTACTTCTTCACGTAATTCTCCGAACAATTCATAGGCAAGAGGTCATATAAATCTCTTTGCAAGCAATGTTACACAATTTACAACACATAGGACATTTTTACAAGGAACTTCACAAAATTGTACAGATGAACCTTTTACACTCTTTTCCTCTATGTCTACTCGCATAATCCATCTGCAATGAAATGATTAACTAGAGTCAGTTCACTAGAACTGAGCATGTTAAGACTACCCATTGCAACAGTAAGCTAACATTTTATAATATCATGAGAGTAAAATTCTAAACTCAAGAATGGATCAAATCACAAACCACTAATCAATATGTTTCACAAGATGAAGAGATTTATACCAGCCAACAAGGAGGAATCCCAATATTCAAGTGAGAGAGATATTCCAAAGATAATCAAGGTGAGACCTTATTGGTGAAGACAACAAGGCTGAGAGTATTGAGATTTCAGTCATGTAATCCTATGGATTACGTGATTGAAATCTAACACCCAAACATCATTCTATTATTATTAACCAAAAAGATAAGGGTAGATCAGTCAAATGACTTAACATATTCAAAATTGCTTGGTAACAAGATTGCATTGACACACATCCTTGTTTTAGGAAGAATATAGGCCCCAACCATATATGAACACAAATCAGTCAAAGATTAAAGTTAACTTCACTCGACTGAATAAACCAACATACATATAATACTCACAACACAATGACTGAATCTGAAGATTCAATATACCAAGTAATTCTCACCGAACCTAATTATTTTTCTTCAAGAAGTTAAATAAATTAGATTCTATCCAACTAAATTACATTCAACAACTATAGTTGGATTACACAAGCAAGGATCAAGAAGAAGTCTTTTCACCAAAGGTTGTTATTATCTTACATCACATAATCAGTAATAAACCCGTAATCCACCACTCGTATGAACATTGTAAGAGTTAAGGACTTATCTCACTTAAAATATATAACTGAGTCGATTCCTACCTTTTCCATTTTCATACAAGTCTAACACAATTCGAAGAAAGGTAACCATTCTATTTTCATACATGCCTCAGTCAACACTTACTCAGAAATTCCCTACCTGAATTATTGAAGGTTTGCTAAGCTACATAATGGATTTAATAGAAACCCATTTCATTCGATACTTGAATTTAAACAAGCAAGGGATAGTCTATTGAAAATATAAGTGAATCGACATAAGATCCTCTACCGTGACCCAACTTGAGTCACCAATTACAAGGTTTACAGTCACCGAAGGAGGAATACAAAGCAAAATAGTCTTCCTACGAACTAAGCCTTCTCTTCCATCTCTAAAATAACATATGAATAGCTTGGGCATACCCATCTATTTCACGACAGTCTACTCGACCTATCCTCATAGTCGCTCCAAAGAAAACATCTGCTACTACAGAGTTTGATTGAACTCTTTTATATTATGATACAGTGACTCACATCACAGGATCTGTATTGAGCAGTCAATATTTCACTCATGTAGGCCTCTAAGAAAACATCATGCTCACTATGCGAGGTCTACACACAGATTCAGCGCAAGAAAAGCTTTTACCAAGACAAAAACAAACATTTAGCCTAAAACTAGCCATGAGTCGACAAATCTACAAATATCCACTAATGTTATTCATGGCTCAAGTTTATATCTGCTACTGCTGGTTTAGAAATCGAACTCAACGGCCATTGTTCACTATTGTCTCTAAATGTCACCCGAATTTGAAGAATTAAGCAGGAAAGCACCCAGGTTAAAGATCTAACACCCACAGTATAAAACTTCAACCATTATTTTGCTATCACATAGCAGTTACTCTTTTATTTCGAAAAGAAAAATGAGGCAGAAAGGAATGTATACATGCTATCATAGTTGCTATCAGGGTATGAAAACCAAACAACTCCCAACAGTCCTTCCTTTCCTTCAATCTAGGGTCGATTCACAAGGAAAAAGTAGAAGCCCATTCTAAATGCCATACAAATAAAAAAATAGAAGAACATTCAATTCATGACATAATAAAAGGGTAGTAGAAGATTGCAAGGGGCAGGTACCTAACATGCCTGGTTTAAAACGCCAGGTCTCCATTAGAGAATCTTTGCAATAAAAATTTCATCAGGTCTCCTTGTAACACTCTTGCTGTCACTTAATCGATTTTGATAAAAAAATATCTTGAAGGAGAATCCCGAATTTGAGGGTGCAGTCGATACTGAACAGATAACATCATAGTTTGACAACCTGTTTGTTGGAGGCGCTCAAAAATGCTTCTACCTTACTGTAACGTGCCTGCAGCCTGGCTAAAAACTGTGGCAGGTCTCTGCTGTGGATCCCCGAACAAGAACACACCTCACAGCGCCCCAGGAAAGAGGAGGTAATACTAATCTACTTCACTAGCTTGCGGCTTCAACTCACAACCACCATACACTTGCAACGGCCACACATGGCGAAAGTTCCCTTCATTTCAGTTTGTTGAAGGCTCAGACTCCATTCGCAGCAACACTTGGCATTTGCAGGATCCACAAGTCCAGGGCATGTAGAAAGGACAAAGGACTTGTTAAACAAAACTTGCACCCCACTACCCAATAATTCCTCAAAAAGCATGAGCAGGGACGAAGGAAGCAGGTGGCTACAACCATGCGAACAGCATTTAACTACAGAACATTCATCCCCATTCTATACACGACCCGTCAGCTGGAAAAAACGTTGTTAAAACAGCCTATGCGGCCATGGCAAGGAGAGGAACAGCAAATGAAGAGCTCCCAAAAACCTGCGACTCCATTGGATTAAGGTTTTCACAGCTAATTCATCCCAAATCCCAACAAGAAACACTCCTCCTTGCTCACAAGGCCAGAACAGGTCAAAGAGAGTAGGTAGCAAAAGACGTCAAGATTAATTTGCAAATCACAGGAATTCAAAATGAAGGTGGGGCGGCTGGCAGAGGTAAGGCCAGTGGGAGATGGCCACGTACCAGGTCTAGATGGCAGGAAGGGCCAGGTGAGGGACGGTAGGGCCTTAGGCACAAGCAGATAGAATTTTGATTTTAAAACACTGTACCCTCCAACCTGTGCCACACACCTACCCCCCATCTTTCCCACGCAACCCCTCCATTCCGTTATTTGTTTGTTTTTTTGCTTGTATTTTATTTTATTTCATCTTATTTTATAGTTATACAAGTGTATATATATATATATATATATATATTGATTTAAAGAAATACTAAACCAGTTAGTTTGGTTTTTAAAAAGAACAAACCGAAAGGAATACCAGCAGCCTAGGAAAACTATAAAAATATTAATAATGTCGACAGTCGAGATCGACACTAATAAAGACGACAAAGATCTAACTATTCATAACAATCGGTCCCTCTCTTTTGTAAAAACAAAAATAAGAATCTCTTTTTAAAAGGAACATACCCTAAAATACTAACCTGCCATACAAGCCGTCTACCAGGTTTCGAACACGCAAATTCCATTAAATAGGGAAAAAGTAACGGTCGCTGCGGAGGCCAGCACAAGAAGCGTCAACAACGACACGAAGGGGGGGGGGGAAACAAATTAGAGGTTACACTAAAGATGAACACGGAGCAAAGACTACCATGGCGCCAAGACAGGCAATGCCTTCTTCAACGCGGGACGGGGTTCGTCCTACAACACGATTAGACGAAATAACTAGAAGAAATGCTATAGAGATACTTAATATAAAATATCGATGATGATCGAAATTATAGGTAAAATAATAATACTTATAAAATAAGGTCAGATCGATCATTAAATTAAAATAACATCATTACCATTACCTATTATGATTATATATATAATTTCTACCCACATTAACATTGACCAACGATTGAGCTTAATAATGCGACAACAAGATCCCCTTGTAAAAAGGATAACGCACAGGACATTACACAGTCCACAAAAGGGAGGTGTCGATAATGACTCGAGGACGCCAGAAGGAGAGGGAAGGTGCTAAAACATCGCTGAGACAAGGTCTAAGACAACAGAATTACGCACAGTTGTTCGACGCCCAACAAGAGAATGGGTCACTACGCCAAGAACCTGGGTAACTGCCAAACGGGGCATTACATTCTCCTCCCCTTAAGAAAGCATCGTCCTCGATGCGACATAACACAGAGGAAAAGAAATGGCACGTAACCAATAACATGCAAGGGAGAAAGTACACTTTATGGTTTAAAATTTTAGTTAATTAAAGCACGGTCACAAGGTAGCCTTAGGATCATTTGGTAGAAATTTTAACTTTCAAGGTTCTGTGAAGATTGGCAGTTCCCTCTTGTTTATTATTTCATTAGTTCCTTTCCATTAGCATTATTCTTAGTTTAATTTCTTTTAAAATTTCATCATTGAAGAGTTTTGGTTTATTCATTATTGTGGGTGCCCAACATGAACTGCTAACACAACACCCTATCAGGTTCAAAAGACACTACAGATTCACAAGCACACAAGTATATACTTCATGATTGTATTACACCACAAAAAGGTTACTCAAATACGGAATGGATTAGGCACAGTCCACATAACATAGTACTCGTCACACATCCATGACTGACATATTAAATACTTGAACAAAAAGTGCTACAATTCACCAGACATTTCCTCAATTTCCATCGATGAAACAAATTCACATATCTCCAAACAAAAGCTACAGGTACATAGTGTCCACAAGGGAATCAATGACATATCTACAACATCACAACACATATCCATTTGACATGAGTAACACATACATCAAAATACCACTACCAAAACATCACAATAACTCAACATATATCCTGAAACATCAACCCCATTTCTCCTTTGAGAAGTTTTGATGAATTACATGTGGTCCATATATGACTTTTTGTAACAAAGGACATGATCACCTATGTTCTCTCTAATAAAATCCCTACATTGAGAAATCTCAACCCTCGATCCACATCTTCGATCTCCCCTCTTCCCCATACAATATTTCAGTACAATCCTTCAACTTTACAGGGAAAATTTTAGTGGCAAATCTTCATTAATTCACAAATATTCTGTATTTCAAAATTTCTCTTTGGCAAATTTTTTGTGGTTGGGAGCTTGATATTTCGCATAATTTTTTTGGATATAAGTTATTCTTATGGGTCGATTCTCTAGTCATTTACATTAATAGCCGACTATTTATATTAAAATTTCCACAATCTTTTATATATATATATATATATATAGCATATGGCATATCGGTATGAAAATTGCTACCATACGATAGTAAACAGGACCCTAGGTATGGTAAATTCTAATTGTTGCATTGATAATAGAATATGCTATTGTTCAATAGCATATATGCTCCAGCCTTTCATGTAAGGCTGCATGAGGACGGTATCATAAAAGTAAAAGTAATAAATAATAGTGCAATTGGTCTATTTATAAAGGAGGCAACTAGGTGGTGCACATTGGTTGGCACGATAACATGTTACATGGTACCGTCCGATAACATTTTGAAATGCTACTGGCCTTCAACCTTATAAAATAATTTGCCAACTCTTTAAAACCTGTTTTGTTCCAATCCACCATAATTTCGAAAGCCTATTTCACAAAATTCACTAAAGAATATCTACGAATTTTATTTTATTTTTGGGGTGGGGGGTCTTAAAATTTTCCAACCAAGTTTAATACCTTCCCAGTTTCATTTTACTATTAAATCCAACGATAATGCCCAAATGCAGGGCTCAGATCGACGTGAAACCTGTGTCAATTTTTTTAATAATCAATAAATGAATGGGACTTTTTCTAGAAGCAATTCCAAGTCCTGTGAACCGACTTATAGTTAGAATATGTATCTAATATGAAAAAACGTGGTAAATCAAACAACGTGGTAAATCATATTACTTTAGATTGTTTCTTAATTTTCGAAGAATGGTTATATTCAAAATTAATTAGCATTTTTCTTATTGAAAAGCTATTGAAATTAAGTACGTTGCTTTGCGTTACCCTTTAGGTTGGAAAGATATATTATTTGAATATGTATTACAAAAACTCTTTTGGAATAAACAAAATGTCTTATAAAAAAAAGTGTGCGGCGATGCAATTCAGAAGAGGCAATTTGATCTTCTAGCATACAGATTGCTATGTTTTAGCTCATAACAGTGCTGATCCTATAGCAAGACGAAGAGAGGTATTATGGCTTTAACGAATGATAAAGAAGTGCAAGAAGTCCCTGGAAGCTACGGCCTTCCCATCATCGGAGCCATTATGGATCGAATCGACTACTTTGTTGTGGAAGGGAAGGATGCTTTCTTCAAAAACCGAATGGAGAAATACAAGAGCACTGTATTCAGAGTGAATATGCCGCCTGGGCCACCACTATTTCCAGATCCTCGCGTCATAATTCTTTTGGATGCCAAGAGCTTTCCCATACTCTTCGATCTCAGCAAAGTAGAAAAGAAGGACGTGTTCACGGGCGTTTACGTGCCAAGTACAAAGTTCACCGGAGGCTACAGGATGCTGGCCTACTTGGACCCCTCTGAAGAAAACCACGGAAAGCTCAAGAGCTTCTGCTTCCATGTCCTGAAGGCGAACGCAGCGAAATGGTTTCCTGAATTGGATCGGGCCACCGGAGAGTTGTGTGCTGCGCTAGACAAACAATTTACCGAGTCTGCTAAGGCCGAATTCAATAAGGAGAATCTGCAAATGTGTTTTAATTTACTGTGCAGAACGTTGATAGACAGAGATCCTGCAGCCGAAGGCCATGCGAGCTTGGGAACACAAGGTCCTTCTTATGTTGTGAAGTGGATAGGCCTCCAACTGGCTCCCATATCGAACACGGGTGTGCTGCCCAAAATTTTGGAGGAGGTGACCATTCATGCTGTACCTCTGCCGTTTGCGCTGGTTCGCGGAGATTACGAGAAGGTGTATAACTTTTTCTGGACATATGGGAAGGCGGCGCTGGACGCGGCGGAGCAGCAGTTCGGACTGAATAGAGAAGAGGCGTGTCACAACTTGGTGTTCATCGTATGCTTGAATGCATTTGGAGGGATGATGGTGTTTTTTCCCAGCCTTATCCGCCATATTGCTCAGGCCGGTAGAGAATTGCACGCACAACTGGCGGAAGAAGTTCGCGGAGCTATTAAAGAGAACCAAGGATTGAATCCGAGAGCTCTGCAGAGCATGGCGCTGCTGCGGTCGACGGTGTACGAAGTGCTGAGGATCGATCCGCCGGTGCCGTTTCAGTACGCACGTGCGAAGGAGGATCTGGTGGTGGAGTCGCACGATGGGCGTTATGCGGTGAAGAAGGGAGAGCTCCTTGGCGGGTATCAGCCCTTCGCTACGAGAGATCCCAAGGTGTTCGAGAATCCGGAGGAATTCCTTCCCCGGCGATTCATGGGAAAGGAAGGGGAGAAGCTGTTCAAGTACTTGCTGTGGTCGAATGGGCCAGAGACCGATGATACTACGGCGCAGAACAAGCAATGTGGGGCAAAAGATGTGGTAGTGATGATATCCCTACTGGTGGTGGCGAATCTGTTTGTTCACTATGATTCCTTCAAGATCGATCCGTCGTCCACCTCCAAAGTTGAGTTTTCAGCCCTCAACAAAGCCACCTATTAACATCGCACGGTGGCTCTTGGGTTTTGCATACTAGCTGATAAAAAAAAATTCAGGGAGCATAGAGGGGTATACAGTAACACCTTACAGGCTTTATTACTACTGCCATAGGCATTACTATAGCACTTCTTCTTAACTCGTGATTATCAGTTGTATATTTTAACTGATCAATACCAGCTTGTTTTCTAAATTGTTAGACCTTGCTCAATGTTTAACCAGAAATATATTAAAACTCACAAATCCCGCTAAAAATGATGATATCATCTATGTCTTTTAATGGATGCTGGGTATTTGAGACTCCATGTGTTTGGAATGAAGACAGTACTCATTTATTGCGTCTCCAGAACAAGCTATTTATCATTTCCCCCAATATTTTCTAAACTCGAACAAGCCATTCACCACTTTTTCGAACACTCGAGGCAGAGCTGAGATTTAACGCCCGTCCCTGATGTTTTTGCCTATTTTAACAGTATTTCACATTTTGTAAAATTGTCATCCCTTCCCTATTCGGCCTGAATGAACTTGGAAAAACAGTCATTATCACTATGAACACATTCAATATAAATATAAGTGCAACATTATATAGATATTTAAATAACATATTTTGTTGAAAATGTGTTTATATTGAGTATATAATCACTAAAACTTAACCAACATTCGTAAATAGAACCAAAATAAACAATGTATATTTTAAATTATTAAATAAAGAAAATATATTTAACAAAGATGGACGGATTGTTTAAAACCTCTTAATGTCATAGATTTTATGTTTGACGGGTGGGGTCAGCTGTCTGTTGGTGTAGAATATTTACCATGCACATATTTTATGTACATGGGATTCCTCCACATAGGTGATTAACCATGCTTAGGTGTCCTAGGGTGTCATTATGGCCTTACACATGTAATAGAGTGTCATTGGAGTTACATTTGACCAGTTATTCCGGGAATGTAACTCCCACCTCTTGCCGGCTACATTTGTGGGGGGGTTACACACTCCACTACTATATGTACACCCTTTCATCTTGAGCATTACATGGTGGAATGGAATAGAGTATGGCATTTGAGCCTTTTTTTTCTTAATGCACGCACATTACTCCCATGGGTAAGTTCTTGCTTGGATCTTGAAACTGCATCATTCCGCGGTTGAGTGCAATGTGTTGATGCTCACGAATTCCCTCCAGATCTTCGTCATTCCTTCGACATGGTATCGGAGCTTTGGGATCGGAATCGTGTCACTCACTTCGGTTGCTTATTACTCATTGTCTCGTAGTTTCATGTGCAAGTCCTCACTCCTTGTTTTGTGCTCTACTAGCAATTTTTAAGGGGACCAGTGCTTGATTCGTTTGCAGGGGTTCTTTCGAGGAGATCATTTTTTTGTTGCTCGTGCATTCGTTTTGTAGGGACTGCTTTCCCTTGTGGTGGCTACTCGAATTGTTCTGTTACATTGGTTGGGGTATTCATTGCATTGTATTGCTGCATCGGGTTACTTGTGGTCAGCATGGTCAAACCGGTTGTGTTTCCCTCTGTCGTTGGTTTTCCTGGGTTTTGATGCTACGTCCTCCAGTCTGCAACTTCACTAGAACATCCTTGCTCCTAACTAGCATGCTTCACCAGGATTAGTTTGCTCAATGACCCTGCTTGCATTGCTAGTTCCATTTGATCTGCATTGTGCTTGTAGATCATTGGTTTGGGTTCATTGATCGACTCGGTTCACGAATCACGTGGCTCTGGTTGTGGAGATACCATTTAATTGGTGGTATAGACCCTGCAACTCTGTCACACTTGAATCGCTGCATCCAACCAGCTCGCATTCCATATAGCTCAGTAGGCTTGACTCGATAGTCTTGCTTTATTTTTTGGTTGCTTCGTCTGGTTTGTGTGAATAAACTTGTGTTTCTCTTCAACAACTCAGCTCAGGGGCTCCGTTTGCTCTAGTGTGGTCATCTCAGAATCGAGTTCCTTGCATACTGCTTAGTGTGCAACTGCTGGTGTGTTTGGATCATTCCACAACTTGGTCACAAGCTCCTGCATGCAACCATTCCAACTCCAACCTAGCACTGACCATTTTATCCGTGGACTGGTGGACTGGTCAACATGCCTAGCACTGCCCACCTGCTCATTCTGCCTCTCCAACAGTTACAATCTTGAAAAAAATGACACGTGGAAGCACTCATCGACAAGATCCATCTCAACTTCATGCTTTGGGCCTCTTAACTTGGCACATAGCTCAACTTGGTTTGCTGGTATTAACTTGGGTGTTACGGTCTGACTTCCACCACATGGCTTGACAACATGGGCCTCATCCCTTTTAGAATTGTTTGCAAGTTAAAACAATCCTTTTTTCTGATGTTTTGAGGTAAGAACATTCCTTGTATGGCATTGTAAAATATTTTAAGGCTTTATTTTTCTTGTATTATGTCCTTCATTTGTGTGTCTAAGATAGAGGGCGAGGTTCGAGATTGGCAGGAGGCTAATCCCCCTCGCAAGCAAAACAAACCCTACCTAAAATTTGATGTCATTTCTAACAAGTACCCACATGACACCCTTTCCACCCATTTCAGGCATTTCTTAATCAATTTGTGTGTTTATTGGCTTTTTCCATCAGTTGCAGGAATCGTAATAATGCCATAACTTCTGACTCGCAGCTCATTTTTTAGCACTTCCTTGGTCAAAGTTACATGATTTATCACACTTTATGTGATGGCATTATTAGTTTTGTAAACGCAATACTTTATAAAGTGCCGAATTCTGGGGGGGTTGACTAGTACTCTTGGGTTTTCACATGCAGACGCACTATCGACCAAGTCCAACATCTTGCTTATTATGCACCTGGCACTTTTCATTCCACATCATGGAGAGTTCTCCTTCTAGACTTGAGCGTCATAGGATCTCCTTACAGCCTTCGTCACTTCTCACCGGGAGAGGGAACTATTCAGCTTGGCGTGCTTCCATGAAACGTTACTTCGCTCATGAGGGTCTTTCACCCTTCTTACTTGGTCCAGTTCCTGCACCCACTGATCATCATCATCTAGAGGACTTCCTTGACACTTGTGACCATGTCTTTGGTCACTTGATGATGCGTGTCTCCAGATCTCTCTGGTTTCACGTGGTAGACTCAGATCCTCCCCACCATTTCTGGAGCATTCTTCAGTCCCTCTATGGAGACCCCTTCACATACTACAACCATTGCTGTTTCTGTTGATTCAGATGTCTCCTCTTCTTTATGAGATGGCAGTTCCACTGAAACAGACTCGCCAGGTTCTACTTCTGATGATGAGGATTGTGCACCTAGTTCTGATGTTGAGAGTACTAAAGAGGACTCTTCTCCTCCTTATCTCATTATTCTAGAGAGTTTTGACACATCCCATATCTCATCAAACATCGAGAAGTCTCCTATTCAGTCTCATACAGTCATCACACCCACCTCTTTTCCACCTTCAATGTGCGAGGCCCCTTTCACCTCCTCTACCTTCATTGGATGACTTATACCTGTCTAACATCGCTCTTCTATTTGTTAAGCCCCCTCATTGGGAAAATTATTTGTCTAAACTTTGTTGTATTTTTACAGAGTCCACTTGTGATGATTTACAGGTTCGTCATCCATCAACAGGTATTTCAGAGGAGTTCATCATCTTCGTTGTTGGGGAATGCCCCTTCTAGGACTCTTACCACTTCCACTTTTCCGGAGACCTTCATTGATCCACCCTTGTTTGTGGATCCCTTTTCTATTGTGGGGGATGTTTTGTTACCCTTCACATCACTTGGACGTCCTTTATGTGGGTGTTCACTTTTCACACTCTGACAGTTCTACGCACGTGGCATTACCTTTGGATCCTTGTTGCTCATTTGATATACCTATGTCACACTTTCATGGACCAAACTCAAAGTTCTTCATGTTGTTGCCTTCGGTTTTCTTCGTAGAGTGGGCAGACTTCCAGCACATCATTTCTGTCCTTCCTAAGGGCAGGCATACAGTTTGGTGCCCGGCAGCATCTTCTTTAGTCTAGAGGCAGAGGATCTCATGATCGACATTATTTTGGGAGACCTCCTAGAGCTGCAGAGTTCATATCCGTCCATGGCATCTTCTACATTCCTCTTGTCTCCCTCTTCTTCTCTCTTCTTCTTCTTTCCGAGAGATTTCCTCTTTGTACATGGGTACCTTTATAGGCTTGTCTATGGCCGGGACCCATTTTTTGGCATCTTTCTTAGATTAGAGAGTGGGCTTGTCTCTCTTTTGGGGGGGATTTTTTCCTACTAGGGTTTTCTCTTTTTAATCCACTTTTCAAGAGCTTCTTGTTCGTGGGTACCTCATCAGGGTTGTTGCCCGGGACCCACTTCTCCTTGTTTTCATCTATGTGTCCACCTAAGCTATGCTTCACGGGGGGTGTTGGTGTAGGATATTTACCATGCACATATTTTTATGTACATGGGATTCCTCCACATAGGTGATTCACCATGCTTAGGTGTCCTAAGGTGTCATTATGGCCTTACATGCGTCATAGGAGTTACATTTGACCGGCTATTTCGGGAATGTAACTCCCACCTCTTGATGACTACAATTTATGGGGGAGTTACACACCCCACCTACTATATATACACCCTTTCATTGTGAGCATTACATGGTGGAGTGGAATAGAGTATGGAATTTGAGCCTTTTTTTCCTTAATGCACACACATTGCTCCCATGGGTGAGTTATTGCTTGGATCTTGAAACTGCATCATTCCGCGGTTGAGTACAACATGTTGATGCTCACGAATTCCCTCCAGATCTTCATCATTCCTCCGACACTGTCAAATCTTATTCCTAGTTGGAGGGAGCAAAATCCTATTTTCATAGGTCTCAAGACTTGGGCCTCTGAGTATTTCCCACCCCTATTTCTTATTTTAATAACAAGGACCCTCAAAATCTAGCCAAAAAGCAAACTCTTTGCAAAAATTGTACCCAAAAACCCAAATCTCGACCCCCATGACACCTTGACACACAAGTCTATGAAATTCGCCATCATGCACCAACATAACTAATCCTTCTAACTCACACACACTTATATATATTATAATTGATTATATCAATAATTAATTGAATATTTTGTGATCCTTAGAATTAATTAATTACCTAATTAAAATTATCTTGTATTTAACTAAACAACTATATAATTAATGAAGTAGGTTATTTAGTCATGTATATCATGTAGATATTTAATTAATTAAATGAACTATTATACTCACAAGTTAATTACAAATGTCTAGGTATCATCCCTTACTTTATTATTCAACCAATCTCCATTAACTATCCATGTGCTCCTTTATTATTAACTACATTCCTTTTCTTCCTATCTTGCCCACATCTAGATACAATTATTATTATTGAATTATTTAAACATGGTTGCTCTAAACTAGATTTTTTCAAGCTCAAGTTTCATTTCGTGATGATGGGTTTAGTGTAAGAGTCACAACATTAGATCAAAATCATCTACTCAATAAATCCAAAACATACTAATAATTTTACATCTATAATATGAATCTTAAAACCCAAAATACTTAGCTTGTCATCATATGCCTTTTGTCTCCAACAAAAAGTTTCTTAGTATCTTTTACTGTTTATTTAAAAAATAAAGACCTCCACTATGTTGGAGATTCTCATCCCAACTCTAACATACCCCCTAAAATAGATTTTTGACTATGTTGATACAGATCCCACTATTTATGGGCATACACATTCTAGATATCAGATAGAGTTTTTCAGTGTTAGTTTATTAGCGTTAGGTGTGTAAGAAATTTTCAATATCTCCACAAGTATCTATATAAAAAATATTATTATTCGTTTTATATATAGGTCAGAAAGATGCGAAGCTCTGTCACTTTTTCAGTGTAATTAGCCAAAGCTCTATAATTATGATATATTAATATATGCAATTTTATTGTCTGATTATATTTTCTTATTTTCTATTTTTCTTTTTCTAACAAATGGAATAGGAAAGCACAAAAGTTCTACTAAAATTTAGTTTGAGGTTATAAGTTGTGTGACGTGTGTCCATTTTACTTGTTTCCACCTCCTTTTTACTACAATATGGTATGAGAGATAGATTCTCTAGCATATTGTTAGTTTAACTTTCTAGTGCTTCAATTTTTTTGCTAGGTTGTGTTGGTGCTCAAATTTGTCTCGCCTCATTTGCAATTATTTTTCCTCTTTCTGCGTGTCTGAAACATTTTGTCTTTCGATGTGGGTGTTCTGAAATCTTCTACCTCCATTTGAAATGCTTTGAATTGTTTCCAAAATCCATTGTCATGTCCCTCCTTAAAGAAATCTCTGAGTTTGTCCTATTTTTTCCCTAATTTCT
This sequence comes from Taxus chinensis, assembly GCA_019776745.2. Lineage (NCBI taxonomy): Eukaryota > Viridiplantae > Streptophyta > Pinopsida > Cupressales > Taxaceae > Taxus > Taxus chinensis. The sequence continues at coordinate 812,281,845 of CM034147.1, forward strand.
TCAAAATCCGCGGGATCTGCCATTTTTTCATATTTTTCCTCGGCCATGGAAGCTCAAGAATGGTTGATTTATATTTGTATGCCTTTGAAAATTCAAATCCATGGTCAAAAATATGCTCAGAATCATGATTCACTTGTTTTTTGCTTCAGAAAATTTTCATCCTTAGATAAAAATCGGGTTCTAGGCGTGAATGGTGATTTTCTGTATTTTTGATGGTCTGACGAGTGTCTTTTTCCTGTCAAAGTTATTCCTCAGTGTTCAGTGGTCATGTGGATTCTTTTGGCTGGTCAGGGGATGGCGGGCAAATGCTTTAACTTATCACTTTTTTCTTTTTTGGAAAAAAGGAAAATTTGATCCCATAGCTCTGCTCAAAATATGATTGGTTCTTTTGGTGCTTACGTGGATTCTTCTAACTGGATGGGGCATGGTGGGTTGTTTTTTTGAACTTGATATTTTTTACTACTTTGAAAAAAAGTTTGAACCCGCCCCACAGCCCCACCAAACTTTGATTAAAGTAATTTTTAAGTGGTAGGGAAAAAGTCTTGCCTTGACCCTGGAGGAGGACACGTGGCAAAGAATAATGGTGGAGATACAGGCCTTCAGAGGTAAGTTGGATGTTTTGTCCTTTTGGAAAAATGGAGTAAAATTCTAAAGTGGAAGCGCGTCCCCACCAAATCATTTTAGAAGCCTTAAGGTTATTTGAAGTTACACTGCAATGACACGTGGCAAGCCGGCTCTCATCCAAGGTCTCAAATTTTGGGGAAAATATCAAGATGTGCCATTGTGAAACTTAGCAGTTTGAAAAGTCAAAGGGACGGGATAGCGGACCATCAGAGGTACTTGAAATTTTTGCCTCTTGTCATCAAAAGGATTAAAATCTCAAAATGGCCCGCGATCTTGACAAGAAGAAGGTCAAAGTTGGCATTGAAAATGTCAAAAGGTGAGGAGGAGGGCCATCGGGGGTGATTTCGAATTTTTTCCCCTTGATATTAAAATGTCTAAAATCATCAAAATGAGCCGCGGGCTCGATAGAGAAAAGTCAAAATTTGCTCCAGTAAATGGCGGAGGTGCGGACCTTCAGAGGAAAATTATAAAACTTTCCTTTATAAGGAAAAGGAGTTGAAAGTGAAAAGGGAAGCATGGTTCCGATGGGACCCACATTGGGACACATGTCAAGCTCATTTTTTAAGGGCAGAGCTACGGGGAAAACTTGGAAAATTTACCCTTTTCCAAAAAAGAGGTGAAATGGTAGAATTTGGCTATGGTTCGTTTGGGACCCACCTTAGGACACGTGCTAGGCTCATTTCTCAAGGGCAGAGGTGCGGAGAAAAATGTGAAAATTTTACATTTTTCCAAAATTTGTAAAAGAAAAAAAAGAACCCGCAAGCCTTCTCTAAAATTGGATCTCCCACATGGATAGTCCAAATTCAAAATAGAAATCAATGGCTGGTGTGCCTCTGTATCTAATTTTTCCACCATTTTCACTCCAGAGCTCCTAGGGACGCATATTATTTTTGGTTTTTATCATTTCTTGGAGTCTCCTGCACGCCAAATAAAGCAGAACATTAATTTGGAGGCCTAGCTTGGTGGGGAAGGTCTGTAAACATCTCTCACCATTAATATGCAATCTGAATGTCAGGTTTGGCCTGAATTTTCTTTCCTTGGCATGCGAAGGACCTGTTGATATCTAGGTTTGGTGAGAAAAACCCAGGGACATCTTCTACCATTAAGGTGAGTTCTGACCTTTGGGCTCGATTTGATCTTCCATTTCTTCTTCCCGGGCATGCAAAGAATCAGATTGGATAGAATAGGGGCGGAATTGGTTGGCGAGTAAAAGGAAAAGTGTTCTACCAGAGGATGGAGATGAATTTGAGATATGTTCGAAGAGATATGCCCCCTTAGCACCTGACAAATTTTTATAGATCTGATTATGGGAATCGCAATCGAGATCATGGCGAGCACTAGTACACTCAATGTCTCTAGTTTTTGGGGGAAAAGGGTCTGTTGTAAAATGATATAAATAGGCATAATTTTTCCATGAAAAGGGTTGGGAGTTTGTGAACGTAGAAGTATTAGAAGCTGATTTCCTAAGAAAAAGGCTTGATAGAGCCCGTCTTTATGACAAGTTATCTAAAGAATTATGTTTATCTCCGTTATGTTACATTTGATCATGTCAAGGTGGTTGCAAGTGTATAGCCATTGACAAGCTCTTAGATTGTTTGAGAAAATTTCCCCTGCTGATAAATTTAACTAGACTTGAGTTAATATTTGTTATTCTTGGATAAAATTTGTGTTTTCTTTGTTCCTAAATGTCTTCAACTAGTTTTTCTTGTTCTTGTTGCATTCTTACATTGAAATTTGTGTGAATCACACAAGATATTATCCTTGTGATAGTTTGGTGGCAGTTGCAATTTCATTTATCAGAAGATCTTTCATTTGATAGTGAAATAAACAAATTTAAAATCATTGTGACTCCTAGCATGACTATAAGATTGTTTGTTAGCCTTTGAGGGTATCTTATGTGTGATGAAACAAAGATTGATAATGTTTAGTTATGTTTTCCAATTTGAGCCTTCATTTTGGATCCTTGAAGTTTGTGTGAAAAGTGTTGATCTGGGCCTCCATTGGAGCATATATTTTGGTTAAAGGAACACCCTAACTACTTTGGAAGCAATGTGCTATTTGAGATTTCCATCTTTGTAAAAATGCTTAAAGATTTGGTATAATCAACTTTATCCTACTTCACCTACCACCAAAATTGATTCAAAAACAATTAATCATACCCATACTATCCTTGTTTGTCATCTATGTATACAAATGCATAATTTTTATTACCAAAACATACAGAAACAATCAGGTTTTCATTGTCTTTAGTGGCCTAAACCTTGCCTAGAAAATATTTCCATTATCTAGAGTGACAACTCGTGAGAGTTAGATTTTGTTCCATTGATCATATCTTCTTCAACATCTTCTTAATACTTCACAAGGGAGGACATCTCCATCTCCTCCATAAAAAGTAGGCTACAAAAGGTTCCTCTCACCTTGGTTGAAAGGAACAACCATAAAGTAGTGAGGATAGGTCAAATTCTACCCATTTCTCCACATCTGAGTGACAAAGAGCAAGCTGCATTTCATCCCCAACTACAAAATGACACATTACATGCTCTACTTTCCTCTAAGGTTCCTGCCAAATCTGTGATATTGCTCAGTTATTGAGGGAGAATCAATTTGGATGCCAACACCTTACTGGCGCCATTGCTGGGGACATTGTGAGTACAGTTCATATTCAGACCCTAGTAAACTCTTTTTATATATGTGCGGTTCTTTCAGTTCCTACACCTAGTGCACCAACTTTCATTGATAAATCTGAGTGAAGAAAATTTATATCTTTCCATTTCCAGTTTCTAGTGTTGATAGACATTTGACAGATCATATTTAGTGCATTTTCACAACTAAGGTGGAAATCCTTAGTGGCGACTCCTTGTTGATTTGATTCTTAGTGAGTACCAGTGTCTTAACCTCTGTCAAGTGAGATTTGTTAGTAATATTTGTAAAGTTGGAAGGAAGAAGATGTTTCTTTGCTAGGGATCCTACTAGGAAAAGAAAAATCAGAGGGAAGAAAATCCTAGAGAGTTGTTGGAGATCAGCAGATAAGACAATGGATCTCCATTGATGAACGTGATCAGACTATTATTGAAGACTACAATTTAACTACTTTTGAATCAAGTAGCCTCTTTGTGGAATTGAATTCTCCAAATGGAGAGGGGCTTTCATTCGATTTTGAAAAGTTTGCTTCTCATTTTGCACCTATCTTTTCAGAAGTTGATAGGGATTTCCAAGAAACAAGGCCTTTAGGGGATATCCATTTTGAAATTTATATTCCTGTGTTTCACAGACCCTCTGCCCCTTTTCAATTTGTCACCCCTCCAGGGTCACCTCCTCAAAACAACATGGCCCTACCCCCACCTAGACCCCCTTTTTTTGTGAACACCTTTAGTCCCATTAATTTTACAGGGATGGTTGGTTATCCAAATGTAATTCCCTAGGATGTGAGAAATAGATAACCACATTTTCAAGGAAACAACGCTATAACTCGTGATCAACATCTAAAGATTTTTATCAATATGATGGAAGACTTTGAGATTGAACATGAAGATGTATATATCAAACTGTTTATCCATACTTTGGAGGAGGATGCTAGGGACTGGTTCAAATCTTTGCCAGATAATTCCATAGATTCCTAGACTGAGATGAATAATGCATTTAGAACTTTGTATGGTGACAGAACTAACCCTATATTTCTTCTGTCAGAATTAAAAAACATCAAGAAGAATCCTAATGATTCAGTACATGATTTCAAAACAAGGTTTAATAAGACCTTGAGGATATTTCCTATTAGGATAAGGCCATGTGATGAATCATGTTTGATTAAATATTCAGATGCATTTGATAAAAAGGTTTTTTACTACTTGAGGAACAAGAACCGTACCAATTTGAGGCAATATTTCACCATGGCTCTGCAAATAGAGAACAATATCAAGGCAATTGGAAAGCCTCCAAAAAGGGAGGGTGTAAAACTAATTAACCCGGAAAAGCCTCAAACAAGTAAGGTTGTTGACTTGGAGGAAGTGCTGAAAACTTTGGTAGGGGCTGTCAAAGAAATATCATACAAATTAGCCTGGGAAAAAAAGGGGATTGGGCAGAGTTTACATGGTCAACACAAGAAATAGGTCCAAGACACGTTTACAAATCACCAAAGATTCGATGATAGAGGCAAGAGACCTGTTGGATTTGGAAATAGACAATCTCAGGCCAGGGAAAACAGAATTGTACCTAATCCCTTGGCTGCCAGAGTTGTTGTTGTGGAGGAGACATATGTCATTGATTGTTGTAACAGATGTTTCATGCCCCATGCTCCATGTGAGGAAGATCAACATGAAGAGGAGGAAGCAAGGGATGATAATGATGATGATCTGTGCATGATGGGTTGCTCCACAAGCTCACAATAAGGGGCACCTTCAACTGAGGTAATATGTACCAAAATTGCTGCTGATTTTTGGGATTTCATCCACCGGGTACCTATTCTTCCTCCCTCTCATACATTAGAAGTAGATACTATACAAGATTTTGATTTTCCCCCATAATTACTTTAAATATTTAAGGGCTTTAATGATAAACAAGGTTCATTTTAAGAGACCTCTTGGAAATTGGAGGTGGAAAATACTTGGTGAATATCCCCGAAACCGGTTTCGCGGGAAGGAAAATTTTTTGGGGGTTGTATGGAAAAATTTCACTTGATTTTCAAGTGGTGTGACCAGAAGGATACAGACATGCAACGGGATATTTCCTGTCATGCATCAAAAAAATGCATTGACGTGCATCAACAAACCTCATTTGACGCGTGTCAACAACTTTGTTGACGCATGTCAAAGAGGCACGTCAAAGAGGTTTGTTGACGTGTGTCAATGAGGGTGTTGTCTCATGCGTCAATTAGGTCTGTTGACAACATGTCAATGAATTTTTTTGACGTGTGATAGCAAATGTCCTGTCACGCATCTGCATTCTCCACCCTCTGCTAGTGCATAAAAAAAATCTCCATGTTGCGCGTCAACAAAATCTTTGTCGTGCATCTACTATGCATCAATATCTGTAGTACCTCCTTGTTACACGTCAACTATCCGTCAATGTCGTGCATTAACAAATAACCCCATTATCACGCATCTACAAACCCTCCTTGTTATGCGTCAATAACTTACCCCCTTGTTGCGTGTCTACAATACGCGATATATCATATTGTTGAAAAAATGTGAAGTAGAAGTGTTCTACCTGGTGAATAATCTAGGATTATATAGGGGATAATTTTCAAGGGTAGGCGAAGCTGACCCCTAAAAAAATTAAAGTGTAATTTTTACGCAAACAGGTCATTGACCCGTGCCAAAAAATTCACCTTTTCAAAATTGTCAAAAATGGAATATTCACCATGTTACAAATATTCACCACTAAAATTTTCCCTGATGATAAAGAAGTATGATGGAGGCATCCCACCTGAGGAGGATAGGTATTTGTTGAGGAATGTTGTTGTAGCTGAAGAAAAGGAACACAACACAAGAAGTAGGGTTGTCAAAGGAATAGGGCCTCAGGCCAACCCAAAAACTCCATTACTTTCAAATGTTCCTGTACGTACCCAAAATTGTAGGGTACCGTACTAACGGAATGATGCTACACATGCCCCAACAATGATACAAGTCACCTCGTAAGGTGTTCGGGATCCAGAAAATCTCACGAAGTATATGTTAACATCCCAAATGCTTTATCCATTTTCCTTGTGCTTCACTTTATCCTCTACCTTCCTTTTCTAATATTTTTGACCTTTAGTGAAGAAATTGCTACGCCTTGCCAAGGCGGCGGTCTTGTAACTGCTGCCCTGCTTAGGGTGGTAGTCCTTCACATGTTTTCCAGAATGCTTCCTTGATCGTGACTTGCATAAATTTTCAACTTTCACCCAGCTTTTCTCAACGGCCTTAGCTTGCATCAATGTTTTATGTTCCCTGGAATAGTGTTTCTTCATTCTTTAATGGTAAAAGAGTTCTAATAGGAATTACCTTTGGGTGAATGTGAAATCTATAAATAGCCAGATAAATAGCCAACTTGTTTTCAAGAAAATGACCCCTCAACTTCTCATTTCCATTGTTTAGTCTTTCAATTTCTTGTTTAGAGCTCATTTTGTTTTCATGTCTACATCCATGCTAGTTTTCCTTTACTGTTAGAAGCCATTCGATCTTCTTGCTTTAGTCTTGTTCATTGTTGTTCCTAAAAATTAGTTTAGAGCAGAGTAGTGTCATTTGTAGATTCAATCCATTAGAGTTGCAGGTTGTGTTCTTCACAGAAGGTAGATTCTAAAATCTCTCGGTACACTCGTGTTGTATTCCCGCAATAAATCCCTTCTAGGAATTGCATATGCCAAGCTCTAATCACTTGCGTTGTCCCTCTCCTACTCACATTTTATTCGGTCTATATCCAATGCTGTCATTGTATCAAAATGCCTTTTTCTATTGATGCTAGCATATACACGCTCTTCTGGATTCATGTGAACACGAAGGAACGAGGAGATCAATCTGAGGGGAACAAAATCATACACCACTAGATTCGTCATTGTTCTACAAATTCTAGGTTTTATCTGTCAAAGTTCTAGTTAAAACATATCAAATAGAGTAGTGAAATATTTCATTTCAGTTAAGTTTCATTTTCGATATTGCCAAGGAAGCTGTGGGGATTAATAGTTTCTAAGAAACTATGATTCATTCCTCACTTTTGAGGTAGGATCAAGAATCTTTCAATTAAGATAATCAGCTATCTAGTTATTTAGGATAAACTCATAACTGCATAGGCAAATAGCTATACCGGGCTACCTTGCTTGTTTTAATTTTGTTATTAGATTAAGTTATCATTTTCTTAATATATTAGATTAGTTTTTCTTTCAATTCTGTTAAAAATTCTATCAAAAATACAAAGATACAGGAATATATAGATGTTGTAGATATATCTTGCATAATTAGTTTATTTCATTTCAGTTAGGTTTATATTGATCTTGTATGACAATCATGGGACCTAGGGAGCCCAGGGAATACGTTTTTGAGCCAATCATGCCTCAACCAAATATTGTTGCAGAAATAACTGACATAGACCAAAATCTAAGAATTCATGTCTTCCAAACAACAATAGACCTACAAGAAATCAGCACACAGCAAAGAGGATTAAACATGGAAGAAGACAAAGCACACATTCTAGTCAAATCAGCCAAATTATAGACTTCCTTGATAGATATCCATATGACTGTAGAAGGATCCGAAAGAGAGGAAACATTCGGTTGTGATCCACTAGTCCCACAGCCATACGCAGGAGACCTCTTCATTGATATAGACACTAGCTTACGTATCCAAGTTGCCATAACACCTGTTAGGTACTCTGAGAAAATTTTGTAACTCCTAATTCTAAACGTAGAGGCTGAAATGACATACGAATACTGGATAGTCAGAATTAGGGGTTGACTCTTCATATGACCATAGAAGGTCCACAACAACCTCAAACTTACAGTTGTGATCCACAGGTCCCACAACCCAATGGGCCTACAAATCGATCCGACATTGATGTTGGTTTGTGAACATTAGTGTTTAGATCCTCTCCATTTCCACTAGACACCATCACACAAATATCATTGTTAAACATTAGCAGCTAATCAAGCTAAAGATTTCTAGTACTAGACTAGAGAATCATTCTATAAAAACACCAAAAGATCCATTACACATTTAGCCATTCATTTTCATGACCTTTTTGGGAGACATATACAAATCACCCATGGGTCATCTTCCATGTATCCCACAACCCATAGATCGGATCATGGTAGAGCTTTATATTGATTGGATCCTTCGAGTAGTCTATCCTCGTTGAACGATCTATCACACTGGTTCAAGTTAGGAGGGCCTTCTTTACCTTGGATTCATAGATTCCATTATTTCATGTTGAAGACATAAGATTACCTAACTAGTTTATCTACACCCCATGTGTATTCTATCCCCATCAGCTGTCTCAACATAACCTCGGGAGGTCGGGTGCGAGGAAGAGTTATTTGTAGATTCCCATGCTTGCATGTCACTTTTCCATCGTAAAAAATTGGTGAACCCGACATGTGAAACTTCCTACCTTCTAGTTCGGATTCTTATTTCTACTTGTTCTTCCAATTAGTTTACTTTTTGTCTTTTCCACCTCTTTAGCCTCCACATCAGCTTCACCCAACAAAATTGGTGAGCCTGACGTGACTCAAACTAATTTTCCTCTTTCTGTTCTTTTATCCACCTTCGCTCTTTCCCATTATTCTGTGAGTATTCATATACCCCCCTGAATATGTCGGGATACGATGCATATGGCAGACCTTTCCTAGGTCTTTAAACATGTTACGATCAACTAAATAGACAACCATCACCCTCACTCTCAGCATGGGGTGAAAACTATTCAACTGTAACCAATTTTCAACACAAACTCTGTCTCAAAGGACTAGCTATAGTTCTTCTTTCCAAATAGAGGAGTTGGATCAGCTCACTCAAACGCAACAACCAAAGCCTTCAGGCTCAAATAACATGATGCTCACTGGAGAATCTGGTTCATCTCCTCAGGTGTTGCTTAGACCCACAAATTAGTAGACCAGTCAGATCCATATCCGTTTTTAGATGAAAAAAACTTAGCACATTATGCTAGGAGTGAATAATTCTCTCAAAATATATAGCCACCTATAGGAGTTTTTACAAACACAACCCAAGGTCTCGTTCCAAGAAAACACCCCCATTCCTCTACCTATAGGAAATGTCCTCGGTGAAACTTGGTAGGGCACCGATCAATTCATAGCAGGGTACCATATGCCTATACAACCTCAAGGTATACAACAAACACCACTAAGGAAAAATACCGTGTCATCACCAAACGAGGTCATCTCAGCCTTAGTAGAAAAGGTTAGAGGGTTGGAACTTGCTCAAGTAATTAAAAATCCATAGTTCATGCAGGCAGGAACTTCCAATCCTCCACATCATCCTAGCCAAGTAGACCTCCTCACAGGAATATGAACGTTGGGCATAGCCTCCTCAGTATTCTACAACAAACATGCCAACTAGAACTACATTTTTCTAACACCGCTCCAGTTGAAAATATAATACCTCCCGGTTTATTATAAAACAATCCATTCCTGAGAAATGCTCCTCCATACTTAAACATGTATTCAAAATCACCACAAGGAGATATGTTCTCTTCTCCTGGCATGTTTGCTCAATCATAGGGATTCCCTTATGCCCCTGCAAATACATATGCTACGCCATAGCAACAATCCATTCCACCTTCACCCCCTCAACAAACACCGTCAATGGTCAAAAACCTATGCGATAGGGACTTATTCAGAATATTTGAAAGAACCTTTGGAATTCACTATACGAAGTGTCATGCTTCCAAGACCTCTCCCTGATCTACCCAAGTACAAAGGAGAGGGAGACCCAAATGTACATATTAAGGCCTATGCCACAGCCATTCGAGAACTACTCCCTTGGGATGGAGTTGTTGCTAAAATATTCCCCAAAACTTTAGAGGGTATCACTCTCGATTGGTATTACAGAATACCTTAAGCCTCAATACATTCATTTAAACAACTCATTTCAGAATTCATCAAGGCGTTCGATATGAACAAATTTTTGAGAACAGGAATCAAGGAATTATTGCATATTAAATAAGAACACAATGATTCTTTTGCTCATTTCATCCAAAGATGGCATACAAGTCCTCTATTCTTCAGCAAGTGCATTCCAAACATGGATCAGATGGAACTAGGCGATTTATTCCTTCATTCTCTCAGCAGAGAGATAAAGGAAGAAGTCCAGAAAGTTCCCACTAGGAACTTATGATGAAGTACTCGAGAGCACTCTCTGAATAGATCAAGCTGAAATAGATAGCGGTCACAAGACATATGGAACAAATGGGAGGTTAATCATCCCCAACCAAAACACTATGACTTATCCTACTACCACAAACACCAATTAAGGACCTAAGATCCTTAACAAAAACCAGTGGAGTGACAACAGATGGAGTGATTGACCAAACTAAAAAAGCAAACATTGTAAATGTTCCACCACCAGTTAACAATCAACGAAACAAAAATTTTACCCCAACAATCAACGCAGTAGATTTTAATCATCCCCAATGACAACAACAACAACAACAACAACAATGACAGATCCAGACACAGGGTCAAGTCAAAACTCAACTGGATATCAAAACCAAAACCAAAGGCAACAAACGCAAAACTTTAATCCTAATAGTCAACAGTTTAATCAGAGTTTTGGACCACAACACATGCCAAACCAACAACCTAGGATTTATAATCCCAACTCATATTTTGGTTTCCACAAAATTTGAGGCCATGACACTAGGACTTGCTGCGATTACAATAAGTTCATGCAACGTTTGCCAGAAGAACAAAAACAACTCTTCATAGATATGTTCTTAACAAATTCTGTGACACCTATGCCAAATACTTTCACAGGGGCAGTCTCCCCTCAAAACACACCTCTTAAGATCTTCAATGATCCACTTCCAAATCACAATAAAAATAATAAATTAAATCCAAATGGGATGAATAAAGGTGTAATGATAGGAAATAACGATCATGAAGCCTCAACTTCGCTAAATCCACCTGTCACACTGCAATTAGGAAATCAGCCATGAACCAAGATAGTTGGTCTAGTGGAGTTAGATACTGAGCTGCATGTAGAAGCCATAACAAGAACACGAGAATATTCTTCTCAACCAAATCCAATCTATCCACTAGAACCAGATAACATTCAAAAAACGTTGGTAAAACCCGTGGGTGTTTATGATTTAATTAATGACTTAACAAAGACCTTCTCTCACATCTCCTTTTTGGACTTGTTGAAAAACTCTCCTACCCATAGGGCTGCTCTTTTAGAAGCACTGGGTCTAGGTCATTTAATTAACATCACTCCACCTCCCGAAATGCAAGTAAACCACATAGACTTCGATATCCACCCTCCAGGCAGCAAGATAGGGATACCGAGTTTATATTCAACATAAACAAAATGCCAAACAGATGCTGAAATTGCACATAGAGGTGATCTGTCCTTGCATTTATAGGTATGGGTTTACAATAATTACGTTAAACACACAATGGTTGATGATGGGGCAGTAGTTAACATTGTCCCCTTCTCTTTCCTTCAAAAGCTAGGATATGGAGAAACAAACTGTTCCACAACAAGAAATACGCTAAGAGGTTATGATAGCCTTAAGGCTACTTTAATTGGGACTATAATATTACCAGTCACCTTAGGACCCAAGACAATCCTCACTGAGTTTTATATCATAGATCGGGAAACCAACTATAATATGATCCTCGATCAACCATGGATACATCGCATGAAAGCAATCCCTTCTACGTTATTCTAAGAAATAAGATTCTTACACCTAGGAAAGATATTCATAGCAAAAGGTGACCCAAAAACCATTTGACATACACCTAGTAGACCTAGAAGAAAATACAAGGCGTTCACTCTGAGTTTGAACTCCTAACAAACCAACTTAACAAACCAATCTACTCAAAACTGGAAGAAAAATTAATACCTACAACAGAGCTAGAAATTACAAAACCTAGTCAAGGGCATCCCAGCCCTCAAGGATGAAGCTAACATTGTAGAAACAATGTCATTAGAAACTACTGCAAAAATTGTCAAGTTACTTGAACAAGATCTACCAATTTTCCTACCATTTGATTCCACAGGTATGGGATGTACCCTAAGAGTTGCATCTCTTCCAACAAAGTAACTTTGCATGGTAGAAGTAATCGAAACAGAAGAAATGAAATGTAAAGAATGTCCCAGCATCCATATTTCCTAGTAAATATTGGAATCTCCACTTTGATGGAGTTAGATTTTGCTATGGAGCCAGGGGCAGGTGTGATCTTTACTTCTCCTGAGGGAAAGATCCTACCTTTTGCTTTTAAATTAAACTTTGAATGTATAAGACAATGGCATTGAGTAAAAAGCCCTCATCCTTGGCCTCCTCATAGCCAAAAGGATTCGTGTTAATGACATCAGAGTGTTAGGAAACTCACAATTAGTTGCAAACCAAGTCTCTGAAGTATATGATAGTAGAGCTGAGTACTTATAGCTCTATAAAACAATGGTATTAGATCTAAGTAAAGGATTCAACTTCATATCCATTGAGGCAATCCCACGAAAACATAACCTTCTCACAGATTTGATAGCAACCTTAGCTTCGTGTTTTACCCCAAGTATTGAGTTGGAAGATACAAGTTTCAAGGTATCACTTCATGTACTGAACCATTGGTGAAGAAAATGTCAACAAACCCTCTTCTAACACATACAACTGAGAATTAATATTCTATCTTACATCATGTTGATAGTGATAAAGTCACTCTCGAATATCTAAACTGCATATGCAAGAGCTACACCTTGCTCAACCTATAGTTGATCTTTCCCTAATACCACACTCCTTTTCCTACTTTGGAAATCCCATGGTAGAGTTTCTTCCATAGAAGGATCTCGATATCTACAGGATAGAAAATGGGGAAAGCTTGGAACTACCTCCAGCCCCACCTAAATTTGAAGAAGGTAATGCTTCTTTGATAGAAGAAACCATTGACATAAACATTGGAACAGAGGAAGAACCAAGAATTTTGAAGTTAGGATCCTCGCTAACTCTGGAAGAAATAGAAATAAACACCCAAATCCTCAAAGAACATCAAAAGTTTTTTGCATTTAATTATAAATAAATGACGGGTATCACACCACAAGTTACGGTACATAATCTCATCACTAAACCAGATGCAAAGCCAATTAAACAAAAGTCAAGACCAATGAAGCCATCAGTGGTCTCTCATGGTAAAAGAGGAAGTAATAAAACTTCTCCAAGTAGGATTCATCAAACCCGTTGATTATTCACAATGGGTATCTAATATCGTTCCCATACTCAAAAAGAATGGGAAGATACGCATTTGTATAAACTTTCAGGATATTAACAAATCTTGTCCCAAGGATGATTTCCCATTACCATCCATTGATGTTATCATTGATGCAACAACTAGATTTGAACTATTGTCCCTCATGGAGGGGTTCTCAGGGTACAATCAGATTAAAATATCTAAACAAGATCAATCCAAAACCACGTTTACAACTCCCGAGGGAGACTTATTGTTATGTTTTCATGCCATTTGGTCTTAAGAACACCGGCACTATGTACCAGTGGGAAATGACTTATATATTCCATGATCTTATCCATAAAATTGTGGAATCATATGTGGATGACTTCTTGGCCATGGCCAAGAAATGTTGTGATCATCCAGAAGTACTCTGTATCATCCTGTCATGACCAATTGAGTATGGTGTCACATTAAACCTAGAGAAGTGCGTTTTTGGTGTAATAGGAGGCAAAACTTCTAGGATACATTATATCTTCACAAGGGATTAATGTTGATCCGGCCAAAATACGGGCTATTCTCAAAATGATCCCACCTTCAGATGATTCTGGAATCAGGTCATTTCTTGGGAAACTTGGTGCAATCCGAAGGTTCATCCCAGATTTAAGCTTTTCCATTCATCCAATCAACAATCTACTCAAGAAAGATTATAATATCGATTAGACTAAAGATTGTAATGAGGCCTTCGAAGCAGTTAAGTACTTCTTATTGTCACTACCCATGCTAAAGCCTCCCAAGTCATACCGCCCTTGGATTCTATACTCATGAGCCACTCATGTCTGTGTTGGCCTGCATGCTGGCTCAAGAAGACGATGATAAATGAGAACGCGTGATCTATTTCATTAGTCAAACGTTTCTTGATTATGAAACATGTTACACGCAGGAAGAGAGAGAATGCCTTGCCATAATTTTTGCAACAAAAAATTTGAGACATTAAATTTTAAACCAAGAAATAAGGGTTATTGTAAAGAAAAACCATTTACGAATATTTCTCACACAAGGATCTTTATCTAAAAAAGTTATCCATTTCGTAACCCTAATGGGAGAATTTGCGTTAACATTCGTAAACCAAAAGTCCGTTAAAGGAAAAATCATTACAGACTGGTTAGTTGACAATCCACTAGATGGAGGCAAGCTGGTAAATCTAGACTTTCCCAATGAATGTGTATACTTTGTCAAAACCAGACCCCCCATTTCTACATGTCCCTGGTATACTGATATCATCAATTTTATCATGGACCATACATACCCAGAAAGTACCACGTCACAACAAGGAAGGTGGTTACACATTATTGCTGCTAAATATGTTGTTTTAGACCAAGTGCTCTATCGTAGATCCTTTGATGGCATGATTCTAAGATGCAGCGACATAGAAGAATCCAAGAGGATTCTTCATGAATCCGACAGTGGGATATGTGGGGGCCATTTTAGTGGTCACACCACCACTTGACAAAATAAATCGGATGGGCTATTTTCGGCCCACTCTCAAACATGACGCAGTGGAATTTGTACATAAGTACCACAAATGTGAAGAATTCTCTCATGAGATTCATATGCCAGCATAATCCCTGCAACCAATAACAACTCCATGGCCCTTCTCCACTTGGGGTCTAGCATTAATAGGGAAATTCTCTCCCTCATCAATTGAGGGCCATAATTTTATAATCACAACCACAGAATATTTTACCAAATGGGTGGAGGCCATGCCTCTCACCACCGTACCAGGTTCGGTGATTGCCAAATTCATTTTGAACCAAATTATCTGCTAGGTATGGTGTCCCACAAATCATTATCTCAGATAATGGCACATCCTTTAAGAATGAAAAGGTTCATGAGTTATGTAGCAAGTTCAAGATAAACCATCACACAGCCTCTCTTTACTACCCTCAAGCCAATGGGCAGGCTGAAGCGATAAACAAAATGTTGAAAGCTATTCTTCTCAAAATAGTAAAGGAAAGCAAACGAGATTGGCATTTAAAATTATATCCGGCCTTGTGGACCCACCAAACCTCAATAAGAACACCAACAAGAGCAACTCCTTTTTCACTAGTATTAAGGGAAGAAGCAGTTCTCCCACTTGAGGTTGAAATACCCAGTCTCCGCATCTCACTACAAGGGATTATGGATGAAGAAGCTCTATAGGGAGGCACGTCTCTCCCAACTAGAAAGCCTAGACGAGGCCAGGTTAAACATTGAACAATGGCATAGAGCCTATGCTGAACGGATGTGCAGGAAGTATAAAAAAAAGGTCTATGAGTAAGAATTATATGAAGGAGATCTAGTTCTAAGACTAGACATCTGGATAGATAAGAAAACCAGTGAAGGAAGAAAGTTTCGGCCTAAATAGTTGGGCCCATATCGAGTCATGAAGGACTATGGAAATGGTGCGTATCTCTTGTACACACTAGAAGGTGAGGAATTTTGTGAAACTATCAATTCCTTGCACTTTAAGCTATTTTACGCATAAAATGTCAAAGTCATTGCTAGTACATTATAGCTACCTACATTGCATTAGTGTTTTTTCTGCTTCATTTTGTCCATCTCATAACAATGATAGTCTAGGAGCTTACTCTTAAAATAATCTATTACAAATTTCTAAAGATATTGGCAAAAATATTGATATCACATCTCTTCAAACACCATCAAATATTTTCAAATCTTCTCATCAATTTTGAAAAACAAACATTGACGGAAACCACACCAAGACCCGCATACTTGGCTTTGCTCTTTCTTTCTACTAGGTAAAGTTGTCCTTGCCTACGGTCTGTTCTGGAAGCTTCTTGGTGTCACATCTATCCCTCTTAAAATATCTTGGAATGAAAGGATATCCCAAAGTATTAGATCAGAAATGTCAAAATCAAATGAAATCAAAAACACCAAGCAAACAAAATTTTTTTTTTTACACACTTCTTTGCCCCATCAACCTTCGGTGATAAGCCCACATCTCTTACTAGTGATGTGAAGTTGGGAAAGGAAAGAAGTGCCCTTACTCACCTATATCTTGCCTTTGGTGAAAAACCCATGCTTCTTACTAGTGGTGTGAGGTAGGGTGTGGGGGGTCCAGTCACATAAACTAACAAATCTTTGTATGCTAAGAAACACAAGTCAAATCCTATTAAGAAAAAGCAAATATCCAAATTCCAAGGAGATCGAATCCTCAAAACCAGATTTTGTCAACTAGGTTACCATTTATGAATCTAAGTCTAGATAAACTAAAAATTAAGTGGCCTTCTAAGTTTGGTAGTAGTTCTGAGTAGGGTGGGTGTGTAGGTCCAAATTTGGTTCTTGTTATTGGTTTTTCTATCTCTCATCATTCCATTCAATCAAGCTCATACAAATTGTGCCCTTCCTAATTTTTGGTGTTGAGCCCTCGTGTCTTACTAGTTGCTTGGATTTGGGATTGGGGCTAGTTCATCTTTTTATCACTATGCATTCATCACATTTTTCCAATATAAGAAGGAATTACAAATGCTTCCCAAAGAGTTTAAAAGTTCAGTACTACCATATGTTAGTATCATATCATATCAGCACAAAAAAAACATATAAAGTAAAACTTTCTATTTACTATCATTTGTTGTCCATTGCATACATTCTGGAAACATGAAAAGAAAATATTCTAAAAAACATCTAAAAAAACATTTAGAAAATGAGTCACAAAATTCAAGATACGAAGAGTCTAGACCCAAAGAGATATATATATATATATATATATATATACAAATCAGGTTTCATATACAATGCCATCATGCACTAGGCATGGTAAAAATGCTCAATGAGCCCAGAAATTACAAAAATACTCGTATAAACAACCTAATAAGGGTCAATACAAAAAGAGACAAGTGGCCTCTCAATCCTTGTGGGATCCCTCTAAAGGCACATGATCACATCTAGGACTCCAGCTACACCGGCGCTCTAAGTGTACTGATGGCTCATGGTCTCGAATAGTAGCTATAGCCTCACTCTGAGAGCAGGCTCCTCCTCATCAGGTGCTTTGCAGCCCTATACCTGGCTACGTCATCATGGAGGGAAGTCACCATCTTGGTCACATGCCAGATAGGGGCACAAAATCATTGGTATGCCTAATGACTACTAAAGGCTCCCTTGCATCCACAGATAGCTCGGCACGAGTCTTATCCATGGGGGGCATCAGGGTGTCAGTACATACCCGGTGAATCAAGTCTCACCACTCATCAGCAGTATCTGAAAGCAAGGAGAAAACAAATTAGAAAATAATCAAAAGATGAAACCAAAGATGAACAAAAAGAGAGGGAGCATCTAAGGAAATTATAGCTAAAATAAATATCAAAAGAAGAGTGACAACTCACTCGGATCTCCAGGCCTCCAAGAAGGATCTCTGGGATCTGCACCCACCACGGATGCCACTGCTGACTGGTGTCCTCCTCTTACATCTGGGGACAACATGGCATCCTATCATGGACTCGTCCTCTCCACCTAGGTCCTGAGAAAGTAACTCCTCTAAGACTAGGGTCACCCTCTCTGTGCTTTGCTCTACCCTCTCATCTTGTAAGATATCCTGAGTGTCATGTGACTCGGGATGACTATCCTCTTTCCCACACGAACTCGCTGATCTCCATGTCCTCGGTCTCCTCCTCCATCTCTCCCCCTATGTGAACTCCTCAAACTCAGATTCTATATCAATGGGGTCATCACTGCTATGGGTAGGACCGCTGGTAATCCAAAGTAAAGATGCCTGAGGAGCATTGACTCTCTCTCGATTGTGTACCCCCCTCCTAGCTACAATAGGGACGCCAGGAGTAACAGTCCAACCCCAGCGTCTAGGACCTCATCTAACCTCCCGAACTGATATGAACACTAGCACCACTGGGGGAAGCATGTCAATATAAGCAAGGCTAAATTGCTAAGGCACTCGATCAAAGGGGTGTGTCTCTACCTTCCCCATCCTGTCAACAAGCTTCCCTGTAATATAGCAGGAAATCAAACTAAATGTCTCCTCATGCCACAACCCTACCATGGCCTAATAAGGTGTGGTCTCCATACCCTCAATAGTTAGGGAAGCAACTGGCTGGTGGGGTGCTCTAAGCACCATCATCTTTGTCCATCTAGCTGCCCTCATGGCCCCGAGGATCCTCCACCTCTACACGTCTCCCATAAGGGATAATGCACTCATAGACCCAACTCATAACTAAGGTTAGTATGGCTCAGTGAATGTCCCTGTAAATCGAACTACCCTGTATAAGTCATGATAGGTGGTCCTAAGTACATCGGCTCCCAAGGCATAAATCCAACCATGTGCCTCAATCTGTGCAATGATTGGGGCCCAGTAGTAGAGAAAAGTATCCCCTCCTTTGTCTCTGATCAATCTCGAAGTAAGGATGCCCATATTGGCCTAGATGGATCAGAGGGATGGGCAAGCCAGGAATAGAACGGACCTTCACCCCCTTCTTCGAACTAGTATAGAAAACTGTGTCTCCCATATAGGTGGCCCACCGAGTCACCTGAGCCCTGGATACTGCTGTATCAAATGAAAGTCTCCTCTCAATAATCAGGACTCCCAAAATGTGGTAGACATCCTCTAGGGCGATAGTCCACTCACCCCTAACACCTAGAAATCATAAGGTGTTCTGATTTACATCCCAGTAAGAAAATAAGTCACATAGTATGTGACTGGCTGGTGCAACATGGGGGACATGTGTAATCCTCAATATACCTGCCCTCTGGAGAGTATCCTGCTCAGCTTGAGAGAGTGCATCTAACACTGATGGAAGCCAATCACACTCCCTCTCTCATCTCCATCTAATGTACTCTTCCTTCTTCTGCAAAACACCCAAAAAACATGCAAAAAGAAGCAAGTTAGTGCCAGGATTTCATTGGAAAAATCATTAAAGCAAATAAGAATACTACAAATGCAAAAATAAACTCAAACTAGTGTTTTTTTAACACTCTGTAGAGGACCGCCACCCTGAGCAGGGTGGCGGTTCCGTAATCACTGCCTTAAAAGGCTGGCGGTCCTGTAACCGCTGCCCTGCTTAGGGCGGTGGTCCTATCCCGCGACTACAAATGGGTCGCATGCCCTAAAAATGCCTTAAAATACAAAAAATTGACCGTTTTAGCTAAAACAAAAGCCTACCCATTAGGCGTCCCCCTTAAGAGACACATTTAAAACTAACATTTCTAAAAATAACCCCCTAACAATAAATATTTCATCATTTTAACATTTTGGGTAAAAAAATGTTAAATCAAGAAGAACTAATCTGGGATCTTGTCGGTCGAGGTTCTACTCGTGGAGGCATGATTGCTATCTCGATACGAATGTTTTGACTATAATCTTGTTGAAAACCATCACCATGGGTCCCAAAGCTCAACAACTATCAAATCAACATGCGCAAATGAATAAGAAAATGGTCCCGTTTTATATATATAGTGTTTTGACTCATTTTGAATGTCTCTTTCACAGATTTAGAGACCTGACGGATGTAAGTTCTCATCCCCATGCAAATGGTAAGTCCTCATTTCATACTAATTTAGTATTTATTTTTCGATTTATTTTATCTATCTGCACTTGAGTCCTCTTTCCATTTTACAGGTAGCGGGAACTCAGATGGCGACATTTTGACACATGGGCATGTCAGGTATAATTTCTAGCTTCTCATTTTTGGGACCACCATACACAGACCCACCGTTTTACGCCTCTTCATGGTTAAAATGTTTCTCTGAGGGGGCAATATGTACGTACCCAAAATTTTAGGACACCATACCACCAGAACGATGTTAGACATTCCCTAATGATGATACAAGTCACCTCGCAAGGTGTACAGGATCCAGAGAAGCTCACGAAGTAACATCCCAAATGCTTTATCTATTTTCCTTGTGCTTCACTTTATCCTATACCTTCCTTTTCTAAGCCTTTTGACCTTCAGTGACGAAACCACCACCGTGCCAAGACTAACCACTACCCTACTCAGGGTGGTGGTCCTTCACGCATTGTCCAACATGCTCCTTTGATTGCGACTTGTATAATTTTTCAACTTTCACCAACTTTTCTCCACCGCCTTAGCTCGTATTAATGTTTTATGTTCCCTAGAATAGTGTTTCTTCAATGTTTAATAGTAAAAGAGTTCTAATAGGAATTAACTTTGGGAGAATGTGAAATCTATAAATAGCTAGCTTGTTTCCAAGCAAATGGCCCCTCAAATTCTCATTTCCATTTCTTATTCTTTCAATTTCTTGTTTAGAGCTCATTTTGTTTTCATGTTTGCATCCATGCTAGTTTTCCTTTGCTATTGGAAGCCATTCGATCTTCTTGCTTTAGTCTTGTTCATTGTTGTTCATACAAATTTGTTTAGAGAAAAGTAGTGTCATTTGTAGATTGAATCCATTAGAGTTACAGGTTGTGTTCTTCACAAAAGGTAGATTCTAGAATCTCTCAGTACACTTGTGTTGTATTCCTGTAATAAATCCCACTAGGAAGTGCATACGCCAAGCTCTGTCACTTGCATTATCCCTCTCTGAATCACATTTTATTTGGTCTGTATCCAAAGCTGCCATTGTTGAAAATACCTTTTTTTATTGATGCTAGCATATACACGCTCTTTTGGATTCACATGAACACAAAGGAATGAGAAGATCACTCTGAGTGGACAAAATCATACACCACTAGATTCACCACTTTTCTGCAAATTCCAGGTTTTATCTATCAAAGTTCTAGTTTAAACATATCAAATAGAGTAGTGAAATATTTCATTTCTGTTAAGTTTCATTTTAGATAATGCCAGGGAAGCTGTGGGGATTGATAGTTTCTGAGAAACTATGATTCATTCCTCACTTCTGAAGTAGGATCGATAATATTTCAATTAAGATAATTAGTTATCTAGTTATTTAGGATAAACTCATAACTGCACAGGGAAATGGCTACACTGGGCTACCTTGCTTGTTTTAATTTTGTTATTAGATTAGTTTTCATTTTATGAATATATTAGATTAGTTTTAATTTCAATTCTATTAAAAATTCTATCAAAACTACAAAAAATAGAGGAATATATATATGTTGTAGATATATTTTCCATAATTAGTTTATTTCATTTCAGTTAGGTTTATATTGATCTTGTATGACAATCTAAGGACCTAGGGAGCCCAAGGAATACATTTTTGAGACAATCTTGCCTCAACAAAATATTGTTGCAGCAATAACTGACATGGACCAAAATCTCAGATTTCAGGTCTTCTGAACAACAATAGACCTATAAGAAATCAGCACACAGCTAAGAGGATTAAATATAGAAGACGACAAAGCACGCATGTTTTGGTGAAATCATCCAAATTATAGACTGCCTTGATAGAAATTTGTATGACTGTAGAAGGACCCAAAAGAGAGCAAACATTCAGTTGTGATCCACTAGTCCCACAACCAGATGCAGGAGACCTCTTCATTGATATAGACACTAGCTTACATATCCAAGTTTCCAGAACACCTTTTAAGTACTCCGAGAAAATCGTGAAACTCCTAGTTCTAAACGTAGAGGCCTAAAAGGCATATGACTACTAGATACTTGGAATCAGGGGTTGACTCTTCATATGACCATAGAAGGTCCATAACAACCACAAACTTATAGTTTTGATCCATAGGTCCCACAACCCAACAGGCCTACAAATCAATCCGATGTTGATGTTGGTTTATGAACATTAGTGTTTACGTCCTCTCCACTTCCACCAGACATCATCACACAGTTATCATTGTTAAACATAGTAGCTAATCAGGTTAAAGATTTCTACACTAAACTAGAGAATCATCTGTAAAACACCAAAAGATCCATTACACATTTAGCCATTCATTTTCATGACCTTGTCGGGAGACATATACAAAGTACCCATAGGTCATCTTCCACGTATCCCATAACCCATAGATCGGATCACGGAAGAGATCAATGTTGATTAGAGCCTTCGAGCAGCTATCCTCGTCGAATGATCTATCACACCAATTTAGGTTAGGAGGGCCTTATTTGCCTTAGATTCGTAGATCCCGCTATTGCATGTTGAGGACATAAGATTACCTAACTAGTTTAGCCGCACCCCACATGTATTCCATCCCCACCAGCTGTCTCGGCATGAACTCAGGAGGTCAGGTGCGAGGAAAAGTTACTTGTAGACTCCCATGCTCGCATGTCACTTTTCCATCATATAGATATCTATAACATGAACTAGTAAGAAAACAACCCCCTTATGTACACATGTACGTTAAATGACCACAAGTTGATATGTACACTTACAAAGGTCGTTATGGTAAGCTAAAGGGATTCCATATGCCCTAACAAATGTTTACGATCTACCATTTCAGCAACTGATGCAACCTCCACCTCCTCATCAAGGATCTTTAATTATTCAAACATATGCAATGAGGACCTATTCTGAATATCTCAAGGAGCCTCTAAAATTCTCAATCCAGATAGTCATGCTCCCAAGACCCTTTCCCAATATTCCAAAGTTCAAAGGGGAGGGAAATCCTATCTCTAACATCAAAGGTTATGCAAAGGCCATTCGAGAGTTGCTCCCATGGGGTTCTGTTGTTGCGAATATTTTCCATAAGACGCAAGAAGGCATCACTCTCGACTGGTACCATAGGATACCTTAGGCTTTAATACATTCCTTCAAACAACTTGTGTCAGAGTTTACTAAGGATTTTTATATGATCAAAATTTTAAGGATAGAAATTAGAGAATTACTTCATATCAAACAAGAGCACAACGAGTCTACATCCCACTTCACTCAAAGGTGGCAATATGATCTTTACTCCTCTTCAAGTGCTCCAAACATGGATCAGACAAAGCTTTGTGATTTATTCATCTAGCCCCTTAATAGAGAGAAAAAATAAGAAGTTCAAAGGTTCCTAGTAAGGAGCTATGAAGAGGTGTTAGAGGGTGCTCTCTAAATTGACCAAGTATCCATTGATAGTGTTATCCAAAATTCACCCCTCAAGGTAATTTTGATAACATGCATCAAATTCTTTAGTCCCAAGCAAATAGATTGATTTAAGGCCTGAAATCATGTTTTTGAAGCCCCTTCGGCTTCTTTCTAACTCCCCCATCCAAGAAGAAAACCCAACGGGTTAGAAAAGGTGAAAAAATTGCAAATAAAACTAAGCTTGGGGCTGAAAAAAATGAAGAAATCGGCTAAGTCCTAGTAGGCGCAGCAGTTGGGACAGTTGGGACGTCGGGGTGCGAACTGGCCGAAAAGCCGCTAGGCAGTTTGCGTAGTAGTTGGAGTAGTTGGGACAAAAGGATGTGAGGGATGTGAAAGGACGAACTGGCCAAAATTGGAAAAAAATTCCTAAGTCTTGTTTCGTGCAGTTTGGGACATCCAGGCCAAAAGTATGCGGAGGACGCGAATCGGCCGATTTGCCGACAGACAGTCCATTTCGGGTGGTCTGAAGATATTTGTCCCAGGTAGTCCAGGACAGTTGGGACAAAAGTACACGGAGGATGCAAACCGGCCGATTTGGCAAAAACAGGAGACTTTCGTCCGAAGCAGTTTGGGACATCTGGGCCAAAAGTATGCGGAAGACGTGAAAAGCCGAAAGAGCCGAGAGCGAATGGAATCTCGCCACGTGTCTTCACCACAAACAGGAACAAGGGATCCTGAATCAGCTGAAACAAGAGATTTTCATCTAGGAAAGCCAGGACAAAGGGACGTGAGGGACGCAAAAAGCCGAAGCGGCCGAAGGCAAAGAAGAAAAGTCAACGTTTGACCCGGTGAAACTTCAAACGGCCATAACTTTTGACTCCGAGTTCTAATTTTTACAAAATTTGACTTTCTGGAACGAGCACGACTTTTTGGATTTCTTATTTTTAATGAGGGTAGATATATTTAAATGAAAGAAACATATTCGGCTCTAGTCAGTTAATGCTCATTCCCGTCAAATGACAGAAAACGCCTGCCAGACCCAAAATAGCTGCCCGCACTCAGAAGGCCATAACTTTTGCATTTCTCAACAAAATTGCACAAAATTTGTACCGTTGGAATCATGGCTCTTAGATTGATGCACAGAAATCAAGAAATTCTAGATTTGGTGAGAGATCGATAGATATTTTTTATAAAATGTGGCCGAGTTCATAACAGTGTTTCATTTGGTGGTTGGGAGTGCAATTAAGAGGCGATGGTCATCATTCTGTCTCTGCTGCAGCACCTAGGATAGTATGGGGAGCCTTTTACAAGTAATATATAATCATTTTTACTCCATTTAATGCCTCTTAAAAGTGGTTGAAGGACAGATTTTGGGATTTTCATTTTTCCCTTCTCTTTCTCTTCTCATTTTTTTCTATAAATTGGAGTGTTGGGCTCATTGTAAGAAGAAGTAGTTTTTGTAGCAAAGCTCTGCCAAAATTGCTTTATGAAGCCAATGCGTTGCAGGCCCTTGTATTGGACTCCTTGCATGGTGATCTAGACCCTTATCTTGTAATAGATTGAACTATGCATATCATGAAGTAATAAAATATCAGTTTGTGGATGTATCTTCCCCTGCTTTGTTTTCTTGCATTCTTCTTGCCCCTTTAATCTTTCTACAAGAATATTGTGTCTATTATTATGTTCTTGCAGGGATCCATTATCATTGTGTATGCTTGGAATATTGTTGTGAATGAATTTTGCTAGATTATGGAGAACTGTCATCACCTCTTCTAGTGTGCACTTTGCTTCTGTATCTCACGCATCTGGAGACTACTCTCACACCCTCATTTTCTGGTGTATCACCACTTTAGTGTAGGCTTTCATTTTATGCATTCTCTCTCCCTGGTCCCTTGGAAATTTAGAATAGAATAGTTAGTTTCCCCTGCATTGGAGTAGATTGTGGCAGGTAGTTTAGGAGCAAGAACCAGCTTTCTCTGGAGGTCTATCTCAAGTAGCAAGTCCCACAACTTGGAGATAGTACCCATGTTATCCAATCACACCGTGAGTTCAAGTATATGCACTTGTATAAACACAGGGGTGCTGTGATTCGGTGATAACAGTTACTCCATAACTACATGTTTGACTTAGGGGCATCATGCAATGTCATGCCTTTGGAAGTCATGAATGAGCTAAATATGAAATTAACAACAACATATGGGAAGTTCACTGCAATGGACTCTAGCGAAGTGCCAGTAGTGGGATGTGTGAAGGGTTTGGTGGTGCATCTCACAACTTACCCAGGTAAAAATTTAAAACTTGATGTTGTCATAGTTGACTGCCCAGCTAAGTGGGGCATGCTATTGTCTAGAAAGTGGGCTGCAAGTGTTGGTGGGAGTGTCCAAATGGACATGTCCTACGCCACCATCCCAATTGAGGGCATCCTTGTCAGGTTGTATTGGGAAAAGAAGATGTGACACCTTATTGAAGATCCCAACAATGCATCTTATGAAGTATTATATACAAGAAGGGGTGATGATTGATCCAGAAAGGGTAGAGGCCATCAGAAAGGTTCCAATCCCAAGAACCAAGACAAGAATTCAGTCCTTATTTGGGTAGATAAACTTCATCAGAAGCTTTATATCAAACTTTGTTGAGTTGACCTTTCCAATCACTTCCACGTTAAAAAAGGACCAGGTCATCACGTGGAAGGAGGATACCATTCAATATTTCAATGGGATTAAAGAGGCACTAAAGCATGCACCTATTCTAACAGCTCCATATTATAAGATGCCCTTAAAACTATTCTCTTTTGCTTCAAAAAACACTATTGCATTTGTCCCGTTGAAGAAAGATGATGAAGGGGCTGAAAGGCCAATTGCTTTTTTTAGTAAGGCATTATAGGGGACTGAGTTGAAATACACTATTATGGAGAAACAAGAATTTTCCTTGGTAAAAGAAACAAAGGTTTTCAAGGCTTACATTTTGAGTTCTAAGATTTTTGCTTATGTTCCCCACACCATGGTGAAAGACATCTTATCAGAGATGGAAGTCTCAAGAAAAAGATGTATATGGGTGAACAAGTTGCAAGAATATGACATGGATGTCCAAACCACAAAGCTAGTGAGAAGTTTGGGCTTGGCTAAGCTTATGGCTGAGAGAAACTTGCAAACTATTGAGGTAAATGATGTAGATGAAGGTAGGGTATATGTTTTTGAAAAATTGATGAGTTCTAAGTGGTACAAAGTTGTAATTTTTTATCTCAGACATATGAACTACCCTGAGTATTTAAGTAAGAACTATAAAAGATCCCTTAAGTTGGCTTCCCAAAAATATGTCATTACTGATTATGGGTTAGCTTGGAAAAACCCAGAGGGAGTCCTCTTAAGGAGCATTACTGAAGAAGAATCCCCCAAGATAATTACTGATCTCCATGGAGGAGTTTGTGGGGGTGATTTTGCTGCAAGAGTCACAACACACAAGATCTTGAGTGCTGGTTGTTGGTGGCCAACTCTCTTCATGGATACAAACTTTTTGGTTAGAAGATGTGAGAGTTTTCAGTGCTTCTCTAGAAGACTGAAGGCTTTAGGGTCCCTTCCTTTGTAGCCTGTATCAATTGAAGCTCCATTCAAGCAACGGGGAATGGATTTCATTGGTGAGATTTCAGACCCTTCAAGTGTTGGCCATAAGTGGATTGTTGTAGCCATAGATTACTTCACCAAGTGGGTAGAGGAAATCCCCACCAAACGAGAAACACACCAAATTTTCATGGATTGTTTGTTGAACCATATCATCTACAGGTTTGGGGTGTCATCCAAGATTATTGCTAACAATGCCATCAACTTTAGAGATAAACCTTTAGTAACAATGTGTAATGAATATGGGATCAACTTGACATATGCATCTAATTACAATCCCCAAGGAAATGAACAAGATGAGTCCAGTAGTAAAAATTTGCTAAATATTATCAGAAGAACCTTAGATTTGAACAAGAGAAAATGTGGTCAGTAGTTGAAGTTTCTTGTCTGGACAAACTACATTACTGTTAAAAGAGCCATTTGAAAGAGCCCATTTGAGTTGGTGTATGGAACCAAGGTCCTGCTTCCCCTGCATATGCAATTATCCTCATATCATTTCATGCAACAACTAGGATATCAAGAGTTATGTCCATATGATACCCGCATTAACCAAATTGTTGAGCTTGATGAAGAAAGGAGGGCATCCAACCAAAGGCATGTAAAGTTAAGAGAGAAGCTAAAGAGGTTGTTCGACAAGAAGGTCACCCCAAGAGCTTTCAATGTTGGAGATCTCGTGCTACTATGGGATAGCAGGCATGAAGATAAGGGTAAGCATGGTAAATTTGACACTTTATGGATGGGCCCTTACTCCATAGATTTTCAAATTGGTGAGAATACCTTCTTCCTGAAGGACTTGGATGGGGAATTGCTCAAATTTCTTGTTAATGGATGTAATTTGAAACATTTCTTTGATTGATTCCCCAGAATCAAGGTGATCTTCATATGTACAGTGTATAGTTCGTTGGTTTGTATTCTATTTTTCATGTTTTTTGTTTGTTCTAGCCCGTAGTCGCTTTTTTTTTTTGGTTTCTAGTTTCTTTGTGGGGAAATGTCCTAGTTTTGTTCTTTGCAAGCTGAATCCTTTTCCCAATGGATATCTTGGCACTTGGTCTACCTTTGTTCTTGTGGCACTCGCAGGGAGTGCCCATCCTTGAGTCGGAGCCGATGTTGGTGCTCAGATTTGTCTCTCCCCATTTGCCATTATTTTTCATGTCTGTGTGTCTAAATCATCTTGTCTCTCGATGTGGGTGTTCTAAAAGCTTCTACCTCCATTTAAAATGCTTCGAATTGTTTCCAGAATCCATTGTCATGTCCCTTCTTGAAGAAGTCTCCGAGTTTGTCCTATTTTTGCCCTAATTTCTTCAAAATCCACGAACTTTGTCATTTTTCCTATTTTTCCTTGGCCATGGAAGCTTGAGAATGGTTGATTTATATTCGTATGCCTTTGAAAATACAAATCCATGGTCGAAAAGATGCTCGAAATCATGATTCACATGTTTTTTGTTTTAGAAAATTTTCATCCTTAGCTACAAATTGGGTTCTAGGCATGAATGGTGATTTTCTATATTTTTGACAATCTGATGGGTGTCTTTTTCCTATCAAAGTTATTCCTCAACTTTCAGTGGTCACATGGATTCTTCTTTTTGGTCAAGGGATGGCGGGAAAATGCTTTAACTTATCAATTTTTACTTTTTTGGTAAAAAGGTAAATTTGGTCCCGTAGCTCCACTCAAAATCTGATTAGTTCTTTTGGTGCTTACATGGCTTCTTCTAATTGAATGGAGAATGATGGGTTATTTTTCTAAACTTGATCTTTTTGGCTACTTTGGCAAAAAGTTTGAACCCACCCCATAGCCCCACTAGGATTTGACTAAAGTGGCAGGGAAAAATTCTTGCCTTGATCCCGCAGGAGGATATGTGGCAAAGACTAATGGCAGAGATGCAGGCCTTTGGAGGTAAGTTGGATGTTTTCCCTTTTAGAAAAATGGATTAAAATTCTAAAGTGGAAGCATGCCCCCACCAACGAATTTTTGAATCCTTAAGGTTTTTTGAAGTTCTGCCGTAATGACACATGGCAAGCCTGTGCTCATCCAAGGTCTTAATTTTTGGGGGACATCTCAAGATGCGCTATTGCGACACATGGTAGTTTGAAAAGTCAAAGGGGCAGCAAACCAAAGCATCGGAGGTAACTTGAATTTTTTTCCTCTTGTCCTCAAAAGGATTAAAATCTAAAAATGGCCCGTGGGCTTGACAAGAAGAAGGTCAAAGTTGGTGTTGAAAATTTCAAAAGGCAGGGAGGTGGGCCATTGGGGGAAATTTGGATTTTTTGCCCCTTGATATTCAAATGACTAAAATCATCAAAATGACCCACGGGCCCGATAGAGAAAAGTCAAAATTTTCTCTAGTCAACAGCGGAGGTGTGGACCTTTGGAGGAAAATTGGAAAATTTTCCTTTATAAGGAAAAGGAGTTAAAAGTGAAAAGGGAAGCCTTGTTCCGATGGGAGCCACATTGGGACACGTGTCAGGCCCATTTTTCAAGGGTGGATCTGTGGGGAAAACTTGTAAACGTTTTCCTTTTCCAAAAAAGAGTTGAAATGGAAAAATTTGGCTGCGGTTCATTTGGGGCCCACCTCAGGACACGTGTCAGGCTCATTTCTCAAGGGTGCAAAGCAAAATGTGAAAATTTTACATTTTTCCAAAAGTTGTAAAAGAAAAAAAAGAACCCACAGGCCCCCTCTAAAATTGAATCTCCCACATGGACAGTCCAAATTCAAACTAGAAATCAATGAAAGATGTACCTCTGTATCTGATTTTTCTGCCATTTTTAGTCCAGAGCTCCTGGGGAGGTGTATTCTTTTGGTTTTTATCATTTCTTGGAGTCTCCTACACATAAAATAAAGAGGAACATTAATTTGGAGGCCTGGTTTGGTGGGGAAGGTCTGTAAATGTCTCTCACCATTAATATCCAATCTAACTATCGGGTTGGCTTGATTTTTCTTTCCTTGGCACACGAAGGACCTATTAATATCTGGGTTTGGTGAGCAAAACCCGGGGACATCTTCTACTGTTAAGGTGAGATCTGAACTTTGGGCTCAATTTGATCTTCCATTTCTTCTTCTCGGGCACATAAAGAATTATATTGGACAAAATAGGGGTGTAAGTGGTTGGTGAGTAAAAGGAAAAGTGGTCTACGAGAGGATGGATTTGAATGTGGGAGATGTTTGAAGAGATCTGACCCCTGAGCACCTGACAACTTTTTACAGATCTGATTATGGGAATCGCAATCAAGATCATGGTGAGCATTGGTACACTCAATGTCTTTGGTTTTGGGGGGAAAAGGCCCTGTTGTAAAATGATATAAATAGGCATAATTTTGATGTGAAAAGGGTTGAGAGTTTTTGAATGTAGAAGTATTAGGATTCATAAGCTGATTTCCTAAGAAAAACGCTTGATAGAGCCCATCTTTCTAAGAAGTTATCTAAAGAATCCTGTTTATCTCCGTTGTGTTACATTTGATCATGTCAAGGTGGTTGCGACTATACAGCCATTGATAAGATCTGAGATTGTTTTAGAAACTTTTCCATGTTGATAAATTTAACCAAACTTGAGTTAATCTTTGTTATTCTTGGACAAAATTTGTGTTTTCTTCATTCCTGAATGTTTGCAAGGAGTTTTTCTTATCCCTATTGCATTCTTACATTGAAATTTGTGTGAATCACACAAGATCTTATCCTTTTGATAGTTTGGTGGCCTTTACAATTTCATTTATCAGAATATATTTCATTTGATAGTGAAATAAACCAATTTAAAATCACTGTTACTCCTAGCATGACTATAAGATTGTTTGTTAGCCTTTGAGGGTATCTTAGGTGTGATGAAACAGAGATTGATAATGTTTAGTTAAGTTTTCCAATCTGAGCCTTCATTTTGGATCCTTAAATTTTGTGTGAAAAGTGTTGATCTGGGCCTCCATTGGAGCACATATTCTGGTTAAAGGAACACCCTAACTACTCTGGAAGCATTCTGTTGTTTGAGCTTTCCATCTTTGTAAAAGTTCTCAAAGATTTGGAATAATCAACTTTATCCTACTTCACCTCCCACAAAAATTCATTCAAAAACAATTAATCATACCCATACTATCCCTATTTGTCATGTATGTATACAAATGCACAATTTTTATTACCAAAACATACATAAACAATTAGGTTTTCATTGTCTTTAGTGGCCTCAACCTTGCCTAGAAAATATTTCCATTATCTAGAGTGACAACTTGTGAGAGTTAGGTTTTGTTACATTGATCATATCTTCTTCAAGGTCTTCTTAATACTTCACAAGGGAGGACATATCCATCTCCTCCATAAACAATAGGCTACAAAAGGGTCTTTTCACCCTAGTTGAAAGGCACAACCAAAAAGTAATGAGGATAGGTCAAATCCTCTTGCGGGTGCTACCCATTTATCCACATCTGAGTGACAAAGATAAATATGCATTTCATCCCCAACTACAAAATGACACATTACACGCTCTGCTTGCCTCTAATCTTCCTGCCAAATCTGTAATGCTACTCAGTTACCGAGTGAGAATCAATTTGGGTACCAACAGGTTGCATGTTTAAAATTGCAAAAGAACAAGATAAAGGAAAGAGAAATATTGAGTTTTTAGCAACACAATGACAGATGTAAAGAATTAAAAAAGATACATCATTAATGAAAAACGTAAGCAATTTTTATGAATTTAGCATGTTTATTTGTTTTCTATCTTTACAATTTTATTTTTGAACAATAGCTCTTCCATAGCACATACAAGTATTTTGTGTTTGTTTATTTATAATTATTTTGTGAATAGAATTAGTTGATATAGAATTAAGTGCTTTAAGTTGTTATCTGGGTTTATTGTGTGGTTGTGGGTAATGGAATACATCTAACTGTGGTCTCCACTAGGTCTAATTGTTGGTAAATATATTAATGTTTTTGTCAAATATTATGAGATATTTTCTACACTTATAAGAGCTTTGGGAATTGGTTGAATATGGATTTCTTCCATGTAGATCTCGAAGCCTAAAAGGCATCGTCACTAGATAGGAAAGATGGCTTGTAACATAATAGAGAAATTGTACAGAAGGTTTATTACTTGTTTTTTTTATTGAAAAGCATACCCATATATTAATGATGAAAAAAATGTACAATGCTAATCATACAAAATCGGGTGGAAAAGATCACACCCCATATGCAGAGATCATAGTAGCCATTAAAGGCTATGAGTGGCAAAAGTTACATAATCATTTCGATAGAATATTTTCAATCAAAAAAAAGTTTGAGCAAAATTCTGCAGAAAACCAACAAAAAATCTCTAGACATGGAGCTAGGCGGCAGCGGCGAACATGGAGGAGGGAGGTGGTTGAGGCGGGCTCTTCGGACGATCACCCCAACCACCAAAAGTGGTGGCGGGGGTGTCATCAATTGGCTCCCAGCCGTCTGTCTGCGGTTGTTCCTCCTCGTTTCCCCGCCGGGAGGGCGAAATGGCCAATGAGAGATGAGGAAACTTTGACTTATCAAGCGCCTGCCACCCAGAGCCACAACCGCCCAGCCGACCAAACACCCCAAAGGCGAGTGGAGCCCATGATGGAGGTGGAGAGAGGACCCGCCGGTGAGGAGAGGCACTCCACCGCCCATGAATCTAGGCCCATGTCAAAATTGTGCCTGCCCACAAGAACGGGAGCGGCAACCTTGCATGAGCGGGAGCGGTGGCGGGGAGAATCTAGGAGGAACGCGAGTTGACAGCACAAGGGGCACTCCCCCAATGGTCCATCAGGGTTTGGAGGTGTTCAACCTTGATGCAAGTACTTTCTCCGCATGAACCTGGATCTGAAGCGAGACATTAGAGATAACAACAAGCTTGTTAGAAATAGCAAAAATTCTATCCACTGCCTCATTATTAAAAATAGCAATATTTGTAGATTTCCAAATATGATATAAAATAGCCACCCTGAAAGAATGCCAAATGTTGTAAAATTTTGCAGGAATAAAGGTCGAATCCCCTAGAAGAACCATTTTCCACGTAAAGAAGGTGGGCAAAAAAGGTTGAAAAAGGGTGTGAATCCAGCGCCAGGCAGACTGAGCATGGGGGCAAAACCAAAAGAGATGAAGAATAGTCTCAATGTGGTTGCGGAAAGGGCAGTGCAATGGAGGAGCTCCCAGAAGAATGAGGTGTTTGCCCATGGGAAGACCTTGACGAATAAGACTCCAAAGAAAGTGAGCAACTTTAGGCTCTATAGGAATGGACCAAATGACATAGAAGCATTGCTTCCACCCAAAACGAGTGGAATGCAAGCTCCAACGAGCATTGAGCTTTTTGAGGAGGGGAGCGAGCTTCTGTACGAGAAGCTTGTAGCCCCACCCGAGGTTTATAATATATAAAGGGGGTGGTAGAGGGCCAATGCCAATCAAACCACCATGGGCGCTGCGTAGTGTACACCAATTTTATACAGACAATCACCAACTATGAGCTCTTGAATAAGAGAAATGGCTTGTTTATCATTATCATGAAGAGTAAATGTAGCTTTCAGGATGACCCATGGAAGCTAATCCCTAGTGAGAGGACATAAAAAGGTCCTGAATAAACTTAATTCCTTTTTTGAGAGAACTGTAAACCCTTAAGTTGTAAGGAAAGAGAAAGAGGCTTGTCCATGATATTGAATAATCAAATTCCACCACAAACTGAGAGAATTGAGAGTGAGCTCGTTCTGGAAACCATCACCCCGCCAAAGCAGGTGGGGTTTGAGAAGCTCCCATGCCTTCCAAATGCGTTTGGCCACAAAAGAACCACCAATTTTAATAGGAACAGGGCATAGAAATAGAGAGTAGTAGTTAAAACCCTTGCCAAGCCTTCTGATTAAGTGGAGACCCTTGAGATATGCAATTTCTGAGAAGAATTTTCCAAAGACTCCTCACCTTCAAGGCTGCGAATGATACATTTGGCAGTAAGAGCAAACCCTTGCAATTGAATGTTGATAAGGCCAAGACCCCCAATTTCTTTGGGCGTATAAACAAATATCCCAAGCAACCCTGTGAAAACCATGATTCCCCTCGGATTTAGCCCATAGGAATTCTCACAGAATTTTCTCCAACCTGTGATAAGCAACTTTAGAAGGTGCCCAACATGAGGAGTAGTAAACATGAGTGGAAGCCAAAACCTTGGAACAAACTTGAAATTTTCCCAGCAAGAGACAGATGCTTTGTGATCCAAAAGGAGACTTTTTGTTCAACCCACTGAATCACATAGTTCCATAGGTCAGCAGGGGACGCCATAAAAGCAAAAGGAATGCCAAGAAACTTAAATTGAACACCAGGTTCAATCCAAAGCCATTGAAATCCCTCTAGCCAAGGAGGTTTGGGACCCATTGCCTGTCTGTAACATTGAGTTTTTCTTCCATTGGATCGCAGAGCCAAAAGCAAGACAAAAAGTGTCAAGACATTGCATAACATTAGTAACAGAGGCCTCAGACTCAGCCAGAGTGAGAAAAAGAGTCGTCAGCGAAATGACCATTAATCAACTGCTTAGGAGAAGAAGGTAGTTGGATACCTTTGACTAGACCGGCATTAGCTAGCATTAGCGAGCAAATAGCTAAGACCTTCAGCAGAAATGACATAAAGAGAAGGAGCAAGAGGGAAACCTTGCCGGATGGAATGATGAAGAGAGAATCACTCAAAATGTTGGCCATTGATAGTAATACAAGCACCCACATCTTGAAAGAGCATATTCACAGAGTGGATGAACCGGGCTCCAAAACCAATAGCTTGCAGCATGGCCAAAATGAAAGGCCACTCAACTCTATCATATGCTTTTTCAAAATCAATTTTAAAAAACAGAGTCAGTTGAGAGGTCTGACGCGCATACTCCATGCCCTCCCACACTGTAATAATGTTGTCCAAAATATATATATTTTTAATAAAGTTGGTTTGCTCACTCCTAATGATCAAAGGAAATAAGTTTGTTAGCCTATTAGCAAGTTTTTGGGTAATGATCTTATATGAAACATTGAGCAGAGTTATGGGCTGCCAATTGGTGATAAACTCAGGCTCACCAACCTTGGGTATGAATTTGATGTTACCTTGGTTAATCAAAACTCCCAGAGTGCTGGAGGACATAGCTTCCAGATAGACCTGGTAGAGATCTAGACCAACAGTAGGCCACAGAGCCTAGTAAAACTCACAGGGAAAACCATCAACCTCGAGGGATTTATCAGAGGCCATCTGAAGAGAAGCTTTCTTCAAATCATCAAGAGTGAGAGGTTGATCATAGGAAACGCATTGAATTTCAGATAGCTTACATGGAACAATGCCAATGCATTGGAGCAGAGTAGCATCGCAAGCCAGAGTAGCAGGTTAAGCAACAAACACGACATGGTAGTGATGCACAAAAGATTGCAGAATATCTGGTAAAAGAGTAAGCCTTTGATTTCCTTCTTTAATTGCTTTGATTTTGGTAAGATTTTGATTAGATTTAAGAGAGGAAAAAACTCCTTAGTAACTCTGTCACCAATTTAGAGTCAGTGCAGTCTGGCTCGAACTTGAGCTCCTCTAGCCTTATAGTGCTTCTCAACCTAAAGCTTATGCTTCCAATGAGTAGCTTGCACTTAAATGTGAGTGTTGAATGGAGAAAAATTAAGCTCTTGAATAGATCTCGAGTATTCAATATGAGAGGCTTCATGAGCATTCTTACGAAAAAAAGTAGCTTGTTTCCCATACAGCCGAAGACAGGAAGTGGTGCAAGTGATGGCATGATACCACCAATCAATCCATCCAATCCCATCAACAGGTCTCGGGTCCATATTCCAAATACGTCTTATGTAATCCAAAGTCTTGGGATGAGAGAGGTGAAACCTATTCAAATAGACTGAGTGGACTTGGGCTTGGGACACTGAAAGTTCCATTGAAGCACAAAGAAGATAGGCTTATGGTCAGAGACCAAAGCATTGTCAACGACCGAGACCGGGAGGCAGTGTGAAGCATCAAAGGAGAACCATTGTTGTTCTGAAAGAAGAGCTATGTCAAGGTGTTTATAAACTCTATCATCATTAGCTCTAAAATTAGACCATGTGAACCAAGGAGTGGCAGTATTAGAATGCTCGAAGTGCTTGGGATCAAACAAAAAGAGCTTATTGTGCAAGTAAAACCAGGATTCATGCTCACCAGCACACCAACACATAGGAAGCTAGCCCAATTTTTCTTTGGGAGATTCAACCATGTTGAAATCACCACAAAAAAGCTAGGTAGTAGAGGGCAGGTGATCAGCCAGCCACTACCAAAAAGAAGAGTGCTCCAAAGCATCATTGGAAGCATAAATATTAGCCAACCCAAGAATGTGGCCGTCAAAATAAAAAAGGGTCCACACCACCCAATGGGTGGGGTCAAAACCCCATGATATGATTTGGGAGGTGAGGTCAGGGCTTAAAAGAGTGACAACACCACCTTGACCATTATCATGCACTGACATCTGGTAGAGAGAACTAGGCCAGATGGTATGCATAATAGCAAAAAGATGGAAGCCTATGATTTTGACTTCCTACAAAAATAACACCTGAAACTTTACAAAATGATTACAACTGTCCCATAAAAGATATATGTGAGTCAGATCAGTTAGCCCCCTGACATTCCATGAGTAAACTATCATGGAGAACTATCAAGGTGCATGTTTTCCTCCTCGAGGCTTGCCAATGCTCTAAAGCGGTAGAAAAAGTGACTTACCATGCATTCCCATGCATGTAATCTCTGAGCTCAAACTGCGGGTGAGGTCTCTATGAAAAATCCTCCTCAGGAGGAGGGGAGGGACTTCATGAATGAGGTAAGGTAGGTTTTCTCTCTATCTGAGTAGCTGAATCACCGATAGTGTTATCTAAAAAGTTTGAAGTTTCAAAAAGCAAGGGGTGTGACAAAGCAGAAGTTGATGGGTGGGAGCTGATGACAATAGCAGCTTATGGGGTCCAGGAAATAATGGAGGTGGGCTTGGGAAGGGTTGTAACAGATGGCTTCGTAGGAGTAGAAGCAAAAGCATTCATTGGTTTATAGGTAGCTTGTTGGGGCTTGTTGCGGGCTGAAGGTTTTTTTCCAGAGACAGTGTTCCAACCATCAGAGGAGGGGGTGTTGGATTTAGGGTCTTATGGGGGTTTCTCTGAAACTAGCGGTGAGATTTTTGTCATTAGCGGACAATTCTTGATCATATGGTCTGAGGATTGGCACCGGAAACAAGTATTGGGTAGGTTAATAAAAAAAACCTTCTGTGAAAAATGCGTGTCCCCAACCTGTATATCTAGGGTATCCTTAAGATATTTTGAGAGATCAATCTCAACATAGACCTGTTTCTGGGGTCAAGCCGAGTAGAACTTAGGTTGCTGATGGCAGATGAGATGACCCAAGGGTGTGATAAACTAGTCAATAAAACCCTAGAGAGGCAAGGGAAGACCTGAAAATTCAATCCAAACAGGGATCTTGAGTTTCGCTTGCTTGGAGAATTGAAAGTCCTGAGTCCAGTGGGAGAACACCACAAGGGTATTACGAATAAACCAGGGACCATGATTGACAACAGCTTTGCAATGTTTAGCATTGCCAAAGCAAAACAGAAAGAAACCCTTAGTCATATTTTGGACTCCCTCCATCTTGACTCCTTGGGGTTGCCAATGGTTATGGATCCATTGGCGGAGGATAACCTCTGGGGGAACTCGGCCCACAAAATAAGAAACAAGAGAAAAATATTCAAACCAGTTGTAGGCTTGATCAAAAGTAGGAAAATCAAGCACAATATCTGGGGAAGGAGTATCAAAATACTTAACTCGTCGAAGAATTTCATAACAAACTTCCTCGCTCTATTTGGTGCCATTGTCCAGAGCTCCCGCATTAAGACCAACATCAATGGATGCATGGCCCACGAAGGTGGTCATTATATAAGCCACCGCCCAAGGGGTGGAAAGGTGATCAATACAAAATTAATGCAGATATTCCCACCTAGATCTAAAGATTGGCGGTGTGACGCGATGGCGGCGTATGGCAAGGCCGAGCATTCACTGCGCATAACAATCACAAAGCATTCCTGAGGGCGGCAATTGAATGGTTTACTACTTATTCAACAAGCTATGGAAGATTTATTTTTCATATGATTACTACACCAAAAAAGTCTAAAGAAGCATGTCAGAAGGTACATATTAATGCCAAATAAATTATTTACTAAAATAAATTAGAATTGTAATACATTATTTTGGATTGTTTAAAAAAATTATAATTGTAATTTCAAATGTCTATTTTATCACACCACAATGAAAAAACATGAATCATCCATCATAGAAATTTAAAAATATGGATGATCCACAAATTTAAATTAAAGTATTATGAAATTGTCAAATATCTACATTGTATTTATAAAATCTATTCACTTGATGTTGATAATTCATAGTATTTCAACAAAAAAATATTTTATGGATATCAGTATGGATAAATAAACACACTTCTAGTAATGATTTTTACTCATATGAACATTTACGAGAGTGTGGTATCCTCAACTAAATTTGAATATATTTTATTATTCTTATTAAATACATATTCTACATTTTTTGAATAATACACAATTAATATTTTAGAGAACGTAAATTTTACAATTTTTACTTCTGAATTTATTTAGTGTATATATGATATTAGTTTAAACCTTCTAGAGATCATGCAAAATAATTAAATACTAAGACTATAATTAGGTTGTGATACAAAATTAATACTTAGTCCTTTTTGAATTTTTACAATTGTTATTTCTGCATTTTTTACTACTAAGACCCTAAAGTTTGGTTGTGTTAAAAAATATCATAATTCTATTTTCAAAGTTCTATTTTTTTAAAAACATGTGAATTTTTTTTCCATAATGAATTTCCAAGAATATGGATATTTCACAATTTTGAATTTTACCTTTATGAAATAGTGGATAATACTTTTCTAAACATGAGAAAATGTGATTTTTTTACAGTAAAATTTTTAAAATGTGAATATTTTACATATTAGAATGTGACTTTATGAAATTGTGAAAAATCTTCATAAAATTTTATAGAAGTTATCTACTTAATGTTTATATTTCACAAATTTTCCATAAAATGATTTTTTTGTGGATATCAATGTGAATAAATGAACCTTCTTCTTCTAGTAGTGATAGATTGTAAACTAAGTTTAATATGGCAGAAACCATGATGAAAGAAAACTATGTGATTGTTGATGAGTTCCTTATTTGTTAAGATGATGGAGAAATGGGAGTAAACCACCTTAATTTGAAATAAAAGAGAATCAATAAGTGTAACTAAGTTATAAAGGGGGCCCTAAAAAGTCTAATTTTTGACAAAGAATAATAATTTATTGTGATGTATCCCCATGTAATAGCTCTAACAGATAATCTTATTAATCCTAAAAGATGTTGTTAAGGCGAATATACCTAAGAGGAAATATTTTCATAATTTCTCGAAAAACATGTTAGTAACTTGTCACCCAAACAACAACTCCATCTCTAGAAGCACACAAGTAGTCACTCTGGAAACATTTCCAGCCTAATTTTTTCAAATAGTCATCATAGCACGAAACCTCCATATGCATGTAA
Source organism: Taxus chinensis (assembly GCA_019776745.2). Classification (NCBI taxonomy): domain Eukaryota; kingdom Viridiplantae; phylum Streptophyta; class Pinopsida; order Cupressales; family Taxaceae; genus Taxus; species Taxus chinensis. The sequence continues at coordinate 812,321,442 of CM034147.1, forward strand.
ACATTCATTTTTTTCACATGGATCACGCTCTCAAGTAATCACTATGGTGATAAATATAAACACATTCCAAAGAAGATTCAAACCCAATGATATATTTTGCAAAGAAAAATAGGTAAGAAAAAATGGAACATGAAGAGTCATGGTACTTGTAATTAAGTGGGAGTGTTAGAGTTAGTAATCCCAACTACCTATGTTAGTTCTTAGTACATAAACCCCTACAATAATTTTTGACATTATGTAGTACCCCCCCTCCTAAGAAGACATCAACGTCTTGTGAGATTAATTTTGGTAAAAAAAATAAATAAAACATTTAAATAACATATGACTCTTTGTCAACATGTGCTGGGAGGAGAAAATTTGGTTTTGGGGCTTGAGTAAGGAATTGTAGATAAACACATATATCTCAAAGAGGTCCTTTGCACTGAAATGATAGCTATAAAGACAAGAATCCACATCCATAGAAAATTTCCACCACATTTTCATGCATTCCTCCTTAAATGTGCCAAATAGAACATGATGGGGAACTATGCTAAATGGAGCTCTCTCTAGCTATTTGTCTAAAATTTGTATTTTAATAATAATCTAAGAAGTACAATAATGTAATAAATAAAATGTAAATGCTAAGTAAATTATTTTATAATAATAATGAAATGAAATGAAAGGGGAAATGGTACTAACCTGAATTAGACTTACCTCACAGTAATTTGGGAATGGATAGGATGATGTATTAGAGGAGCTAAGTGTCGTAACGAACCTCAAAAAAATTTAGAAGTGGGAGATATGGCTAGAAAAGGGTGTTTGGGGAAGTACAAGGGCACTTGTAAGTTCCCTAGTCTAAAATATGGGCACCCTAGTCTGCAAAGTCACTCTGAAATAGAAACTAATATGTTCGCTAAACTATTGCAGTACTTCACCTTTGATAAGGTTGGTGTTGCACTTGGTTTATGGTATTAATTTGGTTCATGGTATCAATGTAAGTCTCTCATGAATAATGTCATACAAAACCCCACACAAAAGCATCAAACCCTAAAAAAATGTAAATGAATCGGTAGGATTATCTTCAGCTACAAAATCAATGGACTTATGACTGAGTGTTGAACTGCATCTCAGACCAAATGAAGTTCTATGTGCTTTATGTGTGCAATGGTGTGCATGGGTTTCTCTAGCACCAATGATGCCAAAGTAGCGATCAATAGATAAATAAAAATGTAGAATGGTCGATGGAATAGATTAGACTCCACTTTCTATATAGTGTGTGATGTAGAATAGTTTCCAAACTAGATCCCTTTCCTTATGTAGATAGTTATCCCTTATTATAAGTGGTTATCCTATAAGATAGTTTGTATGTTGTGTTTATATAGAGATCTCTTGCTCAAATTTTGACATTAATGACTTGACATTGTGACTAGTACTTAGGGGAATGGGAGGGAGAATCATAACTACTGAACTTGAACATCTAAATGAGAACCAAGTTTGACTAGGACTAGGGTGCCTAGAAATGAGGACCACGGTGCCCAGGGAGCCCTAATTTCTTCTTAGGTCCCCTAATCAAAGACTAGATATGAAAACTGAGTGCACAACGACAACTAAAACTCCTTAAGATATGACCTGAACTATGCAAGTAGGTGATGACTGTTTAAGACACACAGCGATAATGACCAAATAAAATGTTGACAGGTTGAGGGGATGGGTCATTAATGAATACTTATCATACGTAATATCCATATATAAAACAAGATAGTTGGTTGTATAATTATAGTACCAAGTGCATGAATTTGTGACTACATTTTCTCCCACTTTATGTTGGTGAGTGAAAAGCTTAGTAACATAAAGTAGATAGAGATGCGTAATTGAGAGAAATATAGTGAAGCCCATGCTATAGTAGAAGGCTCGGATGTGATAGAAAAGCATCTTGAATGAACCTTATAGCATGTCGAACCATGGATCGACATGTTGATCCATGTAACATAGCAGACAATGTAATGTAGTGATGAAGTGTACAAAATGAGAGAGATGATTGCGATATTGATTGATTTATGATTTCGAATGATGATATGATGGGGTATGTGATGCCCCAAAAATTCTCTCGAAAAATAACTAAGTTAGAGGCAGAAAAATTATGGAATAATTTTTTTGGGTTTAGAAAGGATTAATGGGGATATAATCCTCAAGTATATGTTATAATTTGGTTGTTATGTGTCGCTCTATGATACCACTAGGTTTTTCACACTTATGAATTAATTACGTTGTGTTTTCAAGTGGTTGATGCTTAAATTGAAAAATCCAATTGTCGTGTGGACACACTGATTCAAAAAGTGCGCTAAGAGTAGTCGTAAGTTATTTCCACAATGACACTCCCATAAGTTGTATAAGAGATCACCTTACTGTATCAATCCATTCGATGCCTTTGTGCTGAAAGTCAATCCATACCCAAAATAATCCCATAAGATCCCAAGGGAAGGATACGAAGATACAAGGTTGTGGTGAAGGGTCCTAGGTCTACCACACACTCCTTGACAAAGGAGTCCATTGTGAGCTTGGATCCATAAGCCATCTCTACCTCCCAACTAAGAACCTGACTAACTGCCACTAGCCCACATTTCTCTACAAGAGATGGAAAAATGAAAGAATCAGAAGAGCCTGAGTCAAATAGGATAGAGATAGGAATACCACCAATGCTACCTGTGGTCTCAATTAGAGTGATCTGGTTCTCTTCCTAGCGATTCTTGACCACTACATAAATCATGTGACTCTGTGCTATATCTCCAATTATTGGCTTAGAAATAGGGCTCTTTCCCTAAATAACATGGTTTTATGGACAATCTCTCCAATAGTGTCCCTGTGCACCTCATCCATAACAGTTGTCAGGTTCCCTCTAATGGGAAGAGACTCCTCTAGGTGCTCTAGTGGTCCACTCTTTAGTCCCTAACAATCCTACTCTAGATTGTTGTGGCTGCTGTGGATGACCTCTGAATGACTGAACTCTAGATGGTACATGTGTCGTGATGGGTACTCTAGCTAGACGCCCCATACTTTGTCCTCCATGTGCATCATATCTTAATGGAGGCTTGAATGGTGGGTAGGTCTGTTGCTGTTATTGTGGCTATTGTTATGGTGAAAAGGAGGACTATGGGGATATGTGTTCTCTATGAGGACGATGGGTTTCCCCCTTTAACTAACGGTCATGCATCTACTGAATGTGGCTCCTCACCATGTCTCTCATCTGTTATGTCTTCCCCATGTTCTCTTCCATAATCTAGGCCTCCTCCATAGCCTTAACTAAGGTCTATGAATAGTGCATGTGAAATAGCCCTCAAAGTTCTAAATTCCTATGATGGCTCCCTCTCATGTTTTCTAGGTCATCCCCGAAGTGAACCTCTATGTATGGTAACATTCACCTCATGTAAGGTCTGTAGAATTTGTGGTAGTATGACGATGAATTCCTAATTAAGGGGTGGTTCCTCAAACTCAATGTGTGAGAACCCCTCGTATTTTCTAAGCCTCATGCACAGACCAAGGTTATAAGTAGTCCATCATTATTTAGGTATGTTTGGGTTTACTGAGTTCCTACATTTTAAATTAACAACAATATCAAGTGCGCTAGGTTTAGGTTACGCTAAGTGGTTTTTTGTGTTTCCATATTTGCCCAGGGTCCAAGTGCTAAACCCATGGCTTTGCTACCAAAGTGTAACACCTAAAATTTGGTGCACCAAAACCATGCTGAAATTCATTATTCACTTAGGGAAAATTAGGTGATTTTTTACAAAACATACTTGCATTCCATTTATTAAAGTACTAACACATTAATTTTAATATATCCATCCCTATATTAATATTTCTTGTTACCCAACATCAGTATGGATTAAAATACCTTCCTTCTGTCCATATTGAGTTTATTAAATTACTTACTAATTGAATATTAATTTAGTGTATTTTTGTCCACTTAAATTTCTATTAAAATTTATTAATAATTATTTCTGAAGTTACATTAAATGTTATTAAAAATATATCCCAAATTAATTTTAATTATTATTTCCATAAGTAACATGTAATGCCCACTTCCGTTTGACACCTTTTGATACTGATGATGATATTGCTGATCATATTATGGACCTTATTATAGTATGATATTAGATGCTAGATCATGGACTATTGTTTACCTTGATTTAGTTATGATGCATGATCATTATTAGAAACAATGGAGGCACAGAACCTGTTAAAACCTTAGTGTTTTCAACATTAAAATTGGAAAAAAAATCTAAGTTTTCTCCGTGACCCCGCTGGCCCGTAGCCAATCAGGTGCTACCACGTGGGGTGATGAGGCATCAGCGGAGGGCGCTTCAGAAATTTTTGGAAAAAGCAATTTCCTAAGTTCTCCTTCTGGCCCGTAGTTAATGGATGGTTGACACATGTCTTCACGATGCATCGGCGGAGGCACAGAGAGTTTCAAACCTTTAAACCTTTTTATTTTAAAAATCAAAATTTTCTAAATTGCTCTGATATCCCGATGGGCTGCAGCCAATCAAAGATTGAAACGTGGCACCTTGGGCATTAGCAGAGGCATAGATCATTTTGATCTGTCGACACTAAAATTTTCCTCCAAAATTTCCATTTCATTAATATATGTATTAGGAATAGGATGTTGTTAAGTGTAATTAGTAGTAGCGTCCGATAGAAGATAACGGCGCCGTCAGTACGGTGCCGCCAATAATGTGGAGTACGGTAACAGTCAAAGTACAATAGGAATGTTGTAAAAAGTAAATATTTGTCGTAAGTGGTCCGGTAATGTTAAAATGTCAAAGTTTGGGTAATTAGAGAAGTAGGGTCTACATGATTAGGAATTAGAAATATTATATTGGTAATAAGGACAAGGAGTGAGTTCATAAATATTTTGTGTATTTTATTTGTAAAAATTCTAAAAATGTGGAACCCATGTAAAATGATAAGGTTTATCTTATCTTAACAGATAAGCTTACATGTACAGATAAGAGTTAAGGTATGGAATATGATTCGTCAGAGTGGATTTCTTATCCTATCTTAGAGATAGGATGGATAAGCCTGGAAGTTCTATAAATAGAGAGGCCACCCCCCCTCATTTAGCATAGAAAGAAGTAGTGAGAAATATTGTAGGAAGTGTGCGAAGGAAGCCATCAGTTAAAGGTGTGTTGAAGAATCCATCGAGAGGTGTAATTGTAAAGTTTCTCCCATAGTCTTGTTGAAGAATCTCATGGGTGAGATTGTAACAGTTTCATGTTAATATTATAATTTATTTTGATATTTCAGATTTTTTCGTCATTCTGTCTTATCATAGTCAATGGTATTCTTGTGTTATGTTGTTGTTTTGTTTCCAGATTACGTCCACCAAACTAAAGGCTGTGCATTAGTAAATAATCATAGCACGAGGAGTTCCCGGTGAAGAATTATCATAGTGCCAGATTGTTGATGACATTTTGGTTCCATTGCCGGGACCATTCCTCGTTGGTGGATTTTCTGGAGAGATATTCCCACTAAGTCAAAAATCAATTGGAGGGTAACCTTGTTTTTACTGTGCATAGTAGTTACCATGGTAAAGTCATTTTTACCGTGAATAGTAGTTACCATGTTAAAGGAATTTTTGCCATGAATAGTAGTTACCCTGGTAAAGTCCTTTTTGCTGGGAATAGTAATTACCGCAGTAAGGTCACTTTTTACCATGAAGAGTATTTACCGCAGTAACTTCACTTTTTACTGTGAATAGTGTTTACCACAGTAAAGTCAGTTTTTACCGTAGTAAGTCAAGTTTTACCATAGTTTACCGTGGTCATTTCTATTTTACTATAGAAAGGTGTAAAGTCACTTTCTAGTATAGTGATTCCAATTATTTGTGCACATAAGTCTTGTTAATTGTACTTGTGGGTTGGTATTTCACGGTGGTTACTTTTGAAAATGGGAAAGATTCCTGTTTTTTCAGCTCAATCTAATGAAGATGCTTCTTCTTTCATTCAAGAGTTTAAACGATCTTGTATTTGTAATGGCCTTATAAGAAGGGAACAATGGACTGAATTTTTTCCTACCTTTTTGGATGGTTCAGCACTTAGGTGGTTTGAAACACTAGGTGATAATGTGAAAAATTCATGGGATTTATTAACTGAAAGTTTTCTTGAAGAATTTGGTGAACAACAGAAATATGTAGATCTCATGATCGAGATCACAAAGCTATCCCAAGGAGAGAAGGAGAAGATAAGGGATTATCATGCTCGTGTTCTAGAGCTAAGGAGGAAGCTCGATGCCCAGATCCGGAAGGAAGGACTAGCGGATGGGTTGATGAATGGCGTGGATAATCTCCTCTGTAAGCACTTCATTCTTGGGATGAAGCCAGAGATCAGACAACGAGTGAAGTATGACCGCCCAGCCACCATTGAACAAGCAAAGGAGATTGCAAGAAGGCAAGAAGAAAGCATGGAAGAGGAGCCCAAAGAAATTGTTGCTAAAGTAGAGCCTACACCAGCACCTTTGGTCCTGAATCCACAACCACTTCCGGTGAGCACAAATATTTCTCCTAATACATCTACTGAGTATGAAGATCTGCTCAAAAAGATGGGTCAGTTAACTATTAATCTTCTTCAAGGAAAGGAATTTAGTTCTCAGGGAGGAGATAGAGGTCCAAAGAGAAATATTTCTGAAGTTGTTTGTTATGGTTGTTATAAAAAGGGTCATTATAAGTATAATTGTCCAGATAGAGCTTCTACATCTAGTAAGGGAGATAATGATAAAGGAAAAGCACCTGTGAATTCTTTTGATGTAGTAGATAAGAGCAGAAATAATGAAGTAGATGTGTTTGTAACAAAAAGAAAGAAAGAAAAAGATAATCAAGATGGAAATGATCCTAAGAAGATGAAAGAAGAAACTAGTAAGAAACATAGGAGAAGAAAGTTGGGTGTGCAGGATTTTCTGATTTCACAGGGGCAAGGACCATACTCCATCTTGGAAGATCTGTCCAAAAGGCCTGCAAATATTACATATGGTCAACTCTTTTCTATGTCTTCTGAGAAGAGGCGGGAGTTGCGAGGTGGACTCAATGCTCGAAGAAGGAAGGAGGTTGAGGTCCCTGTTTTGGAGGCAGAGGCAGATCCCTATGCTCCACAAGCTGAGGTATTATGTAATGGTATTTCAATTCATGATGTCTTAGTTGATGGAGGTGCTGCAGTTAATGTAATGACTGAGTCTGTAATGAATATGTTGGGGTTAAAAATTGATCGCCCTTCAACACTTATGTTAAGGTCATTAAATAACGGAAAAACTAAACCAGAAGGTGTAATTTCAAATGTGGCAATATCTGTTATGGGTGTGGTATGTGTGGTAGACTTTCAGGTGATGAAAAATGGTACTATTACATACCCAATGCTGCTGGGAAGACCATGGCTAAGGAGAGTTCATGCAAGAAACTACTGGAATGAAGGTTTCATGACACTTGGACGGGGTAGAGAGAGGGTGAAGATAAACGTGATCCCTCGACATCATAAAGTAGAACCTGTGGATTCAAGTGATGAAACTGATGATTGGACATCCTCTGATTACTCTAGGACCAGTGAAGTGGACACTGAAGATGAAGAAAGCGAGGTGGATGTTTCAGTCATGGACATCCTACCAGTCACACCAACTCATGACCCCATAAAATTATCTGAAGAAGAATTTGATGATCGTCTCCAACAAATAAAGATTGGTGATGCTGTGATGGAGAGTGAGAAGGAATCCTACCTCCAGCTCTTTCGAAGGTACATACACCTATTCACTTTTGATTACAAGGAACTCCGCCAAGTAAGTTGGGTAGAACATTGTATTGAGCTGGTAGATGGTGCTAAGCCCATAAAGTAAATGCCATATAGAATGAATCCTATTTTTTCCAAGACTATAAAAGAAGAAATAGATAAGTTGCTTGATGCAGGATTCATATTTGCTGTGGAGAATTCAGAATGGGTTTCTCCCATTGTGATCTCAATAAAAAAGAATGGGAAGCTACGCATTTGTGTTGATTATAGGAAGCTCAATAAGGCAACAAAGAAGGATCATTACCCTCTTCCATTTTCAGATCAGATCTTGGACGAAGTAGCTGGCCAGGAGTGCTATAGTTTTGCTGATGGATATAGCGGCTACAACCAAGTTCGTATAGCAGAGAAAGATCAGCTGAAGACTACGTTCACCACTCCTTGGGGAACGTTTGCTTATAGAGTTATGCCTTTTGGGTTGTTTAATGCTCCAGCAACATTCCAGTGTTTAATGAATAGGGTGTTCGAACCCTACATTGGGACCTTCATCAGAGTATTTCTGGATGATTTTTGCATCTATGGGAGCAAGTTGGACCACCTGCACCAGATGGAGACAGCATTTCAAAGGTTAGATGAAGCACAAGCCTCACTAAACCCTACAAAGTGTGTCTTTGGATGTTCTAAAGGCGTTTTGTTAGGGCATGTTGTATCCAGAGATGGTATTGGTACTGATCCTGATAAAGTTTCAAAAATCAAAGATTTACCATTTCCTATAAATAGAAGTAAGTTGAGATCATTTTTAGGCCATGTGGGTTACTATAGAAGGTTCATCAAGAATTTCTCAAAGATTGCACAGCCACTAACCCAGTTCTTGAAGAAGGATGTTGCTTATGAACCAGGAAACAAAGCGCATGAAGCTTTTGGACAACTGAAGGAAGCCCTGGTGTCTTCACCTGTTTTGAAGAATCCAGATTGGAGCAAGCCATTCATTGTGTACACTGATGCCTCAGATGCAGCACTAGGTAGTACTTTGAGCCAAAAGGATGAAAATGGGAATGAACATCCAATTTACTTTGGGAGCAGACAAATGAGCAGTGCTGAGGTAAACTATACTGTAACTGAAAAAGAGGCTCTGGCTATCATTTTTGCTATAAAGAAGTTTAGAAATTACTTGCTAGGGCAGAAATTTATAATTGTAACAGATCAAGGAAGCCACTTCATTAATGAGGTGGTAGAAGCCCTAGTCAATAAGTTTTCTATCAAGCACAGGAAGGCAACAACATACAAGCCAAGCACAAATGGACAGGTGGAACGAACAAATTTTGTGTTGTGTCAAATTCTAGCAAAAGATGCAGCCTTACAGGTACATAAATGGGATAAAAGGATTCATGCAGCATTGTGGGCATATAGGGCAACATCAAAGTCAGCAACAGGATACTCCCCATTTCATATGGCCTATGGCATTGATCCAGTTCTTCCTATTGAGTTTGATATTCCCACTGTGAGAGTTATGAAAAATGAAAGGATGGATGAAAGTGATTCAGTAAAAGAAAGGTTGGTACATCTTCATTTGCTAGAGGAAATGAGGGAAATAGCAAAGGATACAAGCCATAAGAAGAAATGAAGCAGAAGGAGTACTTTGATCAAAAGATCCGGTGGTCTCCATTTCAAGTAAATGACTTGGTTCTAGTATATGATTCCAGATACAAAAAAAGAAGACAGAGAAAATTTCTTCCAAAATGGATGGGGCCCTACAAAATAGCAGCTATGCATGAAAATGGTACGTACCGACTGGAGGAATTGGATGGCACTCCCATTACGAAATGGGTCAACCATGACAAGTTGAAGATTTTCCAAGCACCAGAATAGTCTACTCCGAGGACGGAGTAGAAGCTAGGAAGGGGGAAGATGTCGACACTAAAATTTTCCTCCAAAATTTCCATTTCATTAATATATGTATTAGGAATAGGATGTTGTTAAGTGTAATTAGTAGTAGCATCCGATAGAAGATAACGGCGCCGTCAGTACGGTGCCGCCAATAATGTGGAGTACGGTAACAGTCAAAGGTCAATAGGAATGTTGTAAAAAGTAAATATTTGTCGTAAGTGGTCCGGTAATGTTAAAATGTCAAAGTTTGGGTAATTAGAGAAGTAGGGTCTACATGATTAGGAATTAGAAATATTATATTGGTAATAAGGACAAGGAGTGAGGTCATAAATATTTTGTGTATTTTATTTGTAAAAATTCTAAAAATGTGGAACCCATGTAAAATGATAAGGTTTATCTTATCTTAACAGATAAGCTTACATGTACAGATAAGAGTTAAGGTATGGAATATGATTCGTCAGAGTGGATTTCTTATCCTATCTTAGAGATAGGATGGATAAGCCTGGAAGTTCTATAAATAGAGAAGCCACCCCCCCTCATTTAGCATAGAAAGAAGTAGTGAGAAATATTGTAGGAAGTGTGCGAAGGAAGCCATCAGTTAAAGGTGTGTTGAAGAAGCCATCGAGAGGTGTAATTGTAAAGTTTCTCCCATAGTCTTGTTGAAGAATCTCATGGGTGAGATTGTAACAGTTTCATGTTAATATTATAATTTATTTTGATATTTCAGATTTTTTCGTCATTCTGTCTTATCATAGTCAATGGTATTCTTGTGTTATGTTGTTGTTTTGTTTCCAGATTACGTCCACCAAACTAAAGGCTGTGCATTAGTAAATAATCATAGCACGAGGAGTTCCCGGTGAAGAATTATCATAGTGCCGGATTGCTGATGACAGATCCCTTAGTGATTTTTAGAAAAAAGGATAAAATTCTCAAATTTCTCCGGTGGCCTGAATTTCTGCCAAAGTTTGGAAATGCTGACAAGTGTCTTTTCGGGCTCACGGATGCATGGAGGCAAATCGCACTTTTTTCCCAGAAGGGAAAAAGTGATAAAGTTCTTTCCCGCTCTGCCGGCCCACACAAGGGAAAAATTTGCTTCCCCACCCCACTGGTCCGCATTCCTCCTCTAGGAAATTTTTTTCTCCAAAGTCCGCAGACCCGAGTTGGGGAAAATTTTCTTCCCCAGATCCGCTCTTGGGAAAATTTTCCTCCCAAGGTCCCCCAATGCCCATAACTTGAGAAATATGAGGAGTTGGGAGGAGTTATTTTATATCACCGGAAAGGTGAGGAAAGTTCCTATCTAGTGGTAATGTTTTTTTGGGAAGTTTTGAGTGCGTTAATTTTGAGAAAAATCAAGTTGAATCTTTTAAGATCCAGTTAGAGGGTGGTTTAGTGAGAAATTACCCTCTTAAACTAAATTGATTAATCTAACCCTAAGTTTGGAGCTTGTGATATTTTAATAATTTTCATATTAATGGGAAAACTATAAGCTATTAACTAGTATTTGGCCTTTGAAACTTGCTTGCGACATACTGTTGTCTTGTAGCTTGGTTGTAGACTCTTTTAAATAAAAATAATTATTCCATAATTTTTCCTAACTAATCCTAGGTTATTCTTGAATCACAAGTGCGTTGTTTTTTTAGTAGGTGCATCACACTTGGTATCAAAGCCGTGGGTTCAAAATCTAGGACCCTGGGGCACACTAGAAAACTTTAGACATGGAAATCTAAAGTTAGTACGATATTAAACCTAAAACACTTTCAAATCTAAAGAACAATATTTTTAAAATTGTATACTTAATAAACATGGAAAAAAAAAATGAACAAAACTTAGAAATGAAGAAGTAACTCTCACCTTGGTTTATGTAGGAGGCGCATAAACATGACAAGGGTTCTTTTCACATAGACTTAGGCTTGGCACCACCGAATCATGTTGTAGCAGTCATCCTACCATAGATTTTATGGACACTCCAAGACATTAATGTCACCTTACGTGGAGGGATACTGTGGGAGCACATGCCACTAGACATGATAGAGAGCCATCAGATGAGGCTGGGCACCTTCTCAACACAGTGATGATCAAAGAGCAGAGAACTCCCATGTGGAGTTAGCTAGAGCAGAGATTCACCATAGAGGGGATAGGGAGACCGGGTTTCAGAGACACAGAGATAGGTCTCAGATCCTTAGGCTTAGGGATGAGCATGCGGAGAGGCCTAAGGGTCGCTAGACCACCGCTGTAGACCATATTAGGGAGATCCTAAAGTTACGGCCAGCTCATTATTCTGGTGACATAGGTGGATTTTAGGTAGAGGCCTGGTTGGTGAGCTTGAGCGGGTGCTTCAAGCTCTACCCTTTGCTCTAGAAACACGAAATCTTATGTTGTCGATCCATCTTCTAAGGGATGGAGCAGGCATATGGTGGAGGAGAGAGGAGAAGAAGCTCCATGTTGATTCTGAGATAGTTACCTGGGAGCTCTTTGAGGAGCGATTCAGGAGTAGATATTTGTCATGGAGGTTCATACAACAGCGGATAGATGAGTTTCATGACCTCTGGCAGGCATCTCTTACAGTAGAAGAGTATGAGAGTAGATTTTTGGATCTACTCCAGTATGTTGATTACATGCAGGATGAGCAGGTGCAGATCCATAGGTTCATTTGGGGCCTGAATCTGGACATTAGAGGTGCAGTACGGATCCATTGTCCACAGACATTAGCTGAGGCCGTCGAGAAGGCCTATATAGCAGAGGAGAATTGGGGAAAGACCCAACAAGCTAGAGACCGAGTCCAGAGCCACATACAGCAGATGCATGATGGGCAGATCGAGGGGGTCAGTACCTCTTCCTCATGGTGGATAGGGTTCAACATAGTCATCTTTTAGACCATAGTAACAGTAGTCCCACCCACCTTATAGACCTCCACAGAGGTTTGATGACACAGAGAGGTCAGAGTATGGGCCTCCTCCTAGGGGTCCCATAAGGACACTAGATGCCTAGAGAGCTCACTCAGCAGGAGCTCTCCAGTAGAGACCTCAATAGACCGCAACTGGATCATCAGGATCCACACCATAGACCTCCAAAGTACCAGGTCTGACCTGCTACACCAGTGGAGAGGATCAGGCGGTTGTTTTGGTTGTGGTGTTACTGGGAATTTTTGGAGAGACTGCCCACATAACCCTAATAACAAGGGTAAGGCACAAATCTTAGAGCCTACTATTGGTGACATGGGGTGCAGTCATAGGATGTACGCAGCGGTCGAGAACCACCAGGCAGAGCATCAGAATACCGTTATTGAGACTACAAGTAACATTGGTGGCATTCCTACCTCCATTTTGTTTGGTATTCTAGTTCTTCTGATTCTTTCATTGCACCATCTCTAGTAGAGTGATGTAGGCTGGTGGCAGTCAGGCAGGGTCTTAGTTGGGATGTTGAGATGGCTTCGAGAGCTAAGATCTCTGTAGACTCCTTAGTCAAGGAGTGTGTAGTGGATTTGGGACCTTTCACCACTACCTCGGATCTTCGTATCCTTCCTTTGGGATCATATGGAGTCATCTTAGGCATGGACTGGTTATCTACACACAGAGCCAGAGTGGATTGTTACCGCAAGGTCATATCTTGTACAGATGATCTAGGAGTTGAGGCAGTGATAGTGGGGGGTCAGGAGACCCGTTTCTATTTGCACCATCTCTGCTATGCAGCTTAAGCGGTGTGTGTGACAAGGTTGTCAGATGTTTGCTATCACAGTTAGTGAACTGATTAGAAGATGGGTCTAGTGGACCATCGCTAGATGACCATCCCATTTTAAGAGAGTTTTCTGATGTATTTCCAGGGGAGCTACCGGGGTTACCACCCCCATGTGAGATTGATTTTCATATAGATATGGTTCTGGGAGCAGAGCCTATCTCACGAGCACCTTATCGGATGACCACCCCTGAACTCTTGCGAGCTCAAGTTACAGCTTGAGGGCCTTCTAGAGAAAGGTGCCTAATTCATCCTAGTGTGTCCCCTTGGGGTGCACCGAGTGATCTTTGTAAAGAAGAAGGACGGATCCTTGTGGTTGTGTATTGATTACCGCTAGCTGAATAAAGTAATGATCAAGAATCGTTATCCCCTTTCACGCATTGATGATTTGTTTGATCAGATGAAGGGAGCCACAAATTTCTCTAAGATAGACCTTAAGTCAGGATACCATCAACTGAGGATTTCTGGAGGTAGACATTCATAAGACCGCCTTCCATACAAGGTATGGCCACTATGAGTTCACAGTGGTGCCTTTTGGTTTGACTAATACCCCCACAATATTTATGAGTTTGATGAATGGGGTATTTAGGACCTTCTTAGATCGCTTCGTGCTCATCTTCCTTGATGACATTTTGATTTACTCATATACATGTGAGGAGCACGAGGGGCACCTTCACCAGGTTCTTCAGTGTCTTCGTGAGGAGCAGCTTTACGGGAACCTAGAGAAGTGTGCATTCTTTCAGACGGAGGTGCAATATTTGGGGTCATATCATTTCTGGGGAAGGTATCATCATCAATCCTTTCAAGATTAGAGCTATTATGGATTGGCCAGCACCCACTACTATGACTGAGGTGCATAGCTTCATGGGATTAGCAGGTTACTATAGGAGATTCATTCAGGACTTCTCTCAGATTGCGTACCCCATCACTTCCCTTCAGTGGAAAGGGAAGAAGTTTTTTTGCTCAGACAAGTGTGAAGCAGGCCTTCAGGAAACTGAAGGAATGTCTCACTACAGCACCTATCCTTGCAGTTCCGGATCCACAGGGTAAGTTTTTTGTTTGCACGGATGCTTCTTTAGCAGGGCTTGGAGGTGTGTTGATGCAAGGAGGGAAGAGTAGTGGCTTTTGAGTCTCACAAACTCAAAGATTATGAGATTAATTATCCATTACTCATGATATTGAGCTTGCGGCAGTTGTGCACACTTTGGTTTGATGGAGGCACTTTCTGCTTGGTCGAAGATTCACACTCAGGACAGATCACCTGAGTCTTCACCACCTCTTCACGCAGCCCAATCTCAATGCTCGCCAACGATGTTGGATGTAGCTGCTTTGTGAGTATGATATGGAGATATAGCATGTGAAAGGGAAGGAGAATGTGGTTGCAGATGCTCTTAGTAGATGGAGACATGTGGCTATGGCCACCCTCAGTGAGCACGAATTTGCAGAGAAGGATTCTATAGCAGCTTCCTCATGACAGCTTCTACATTGCAACCAGAGCAGAGATCGAGTCTCAGAGACCCCTTGAGGGGAAGTTTGATGGTTTTTCTTTAGAGGTAAGATGGTCTTCTCAGGCACAGAGGCCGGATTTATGTTCCTAGAGATGGAGGATTGAGGTAGGACATATTGACAGAGGCACATCGTGCACCCTATTCAGCCCATCCTAGGGTGAAGAAGATGCATGCCACTTTGAGACACTTGTATCATTGGGGAGGACTTCATAGAGACATGGCTCAGTTTATGTCACACTATTTAGAGTGCCAGAAAGTGAAGGCCGAACATCAGCATCCAGCTGGCCTTCTCTTTCCTCATATTATACCAGAGTGGAAGTGGGACACCATTTCCATGGACTTCATTGTTGGGCTACCGATGTCGAGATACCACCACGACGCCATCATGGTCACAGTGGATAAATTGATGCAAAAGTGGCTCATTTTTCTTCAGTAAAGACCACTTATCATAACCTAGTGCAGTAGCACAGGGTATATCTTGATGAGATTGTTAGGTTGCATGGGATTCCTGTGGAAGATTATTTGTGACCGCGATCCTTTGTATACTTCCCATTTTTGGACTACCATGCAGTATGCCCTCGGGACACGAGAATCAACTTCAGCATAACATATCACCCTGAGATTGATGGACAGATTGAGTGGGTGAATCAAATTTTAGAGGACATGCTTAGGATGTATGTGATGGATCAGTAGTCTAGATGGGAGGAGTACCTGTACTTGGTGGAGTTTTCCTATAATAATAGTTTTCATAAGTTCTATAGGCATGGCTCCTTTTCATGCTTTGTATGGCAGAGAGTGCAAGACACCTCTTAGTTGGGACAAGTTAGAGGATAGGGTTTCTGTTGGACTAAGCTTTGTTGCAAGACATGGAGCTGCAGGTGGTTTTGATCAGACAGAGACTATAGGAGGCACATGATACCTGCAGAAGAAGTACGCGGATCAGCATAGGACCGATCGTAGTTTTGATGTGGGCATGAAGGTGTTCCTTTGTGTCAGGCCACACAAGAGCCCTATCCGTTATGGAAAAGGTTCTAAGTTAGCTCACTAGATTTGTTGGTCCTTTTGAGATCTTGGAGCGTATCGGCCCTTTGGCCTACCGTCTAGCATTGCCACCTAGCTTGTTCTCGCGTACATGATGTGTTTCATGTTTCAGTTCTTAGGAGATATGTTACAGATCCTTCTCATGTGTTAGATTGGACATCATTGCAGGTGCAGGATCAGGGGCAGGTGATGGTGGAGCCCGTTCGCATCATAGATCGCATGACCCTGGGCCTTCGAGGCAGAGAGGTTGATCAGGTCCGAGGTGCAGTGGGACAGATATGATGAGACTGTGGCTACATGAGAGGATGTTACATTACTACGAGTTCAGTTTCCACATTTGTTCCAGTGACTTCCAGGAGGAAGTTGAGTCTAAGGGGAGGGGGATGTAGTGCCCACTTCCCTTTGACACCTTTTGATACTGATCATGATACTTTTGATTATATTATGGACATGATTATGGACTTTATTATAGTATGATGTTAGATGTTAGATCATGGATTATTGTTGACCTTGATTCAGTTATGATGCATGATGATTATTAGAGACATTTTTTTATATATTGATGATGATATGATGTTTGACATGGTTATATTATGGATATTGTTCAGACATGTGATATTTAGATATTGTGAGTAGACCTAGAAATGGAAATTATTTGATGATGATATAGTTGTTGAGTAAAATTGTAAATGATCTTGTTGGTTGCTTGGATGTTGTTGTGATTCATATATCTAGATGAATTTTGGAATTTTATTTATATTATTTTGGATGTTCTGATATGGCCATGAGGCCAAAGGAGGTATTTATGTTTTGTAGGTTAAAATATCACAACAAACATCGAGGGATTGGAGACCAACCACATTAGAATTCTAGATGAATTCAACAAGGTCACCATGGCAACTTGTATTTGTTTGTGTGTTGATTGTGTTAGGGATTCCCATCAGGGGGGGTTCACCTTTAAACTTGACCAAGGGTTATGTGTATATATATTTATATTAGGTTCCTTTTTATTGATGTTTGTATGTGTTTATTAAGTGATGTGTTTATCCCTTTTATTTAAATAAATTATGGTATATAATGTGAGTAATCATATTGTTAAAATAAATTAATCAAATTGGGACATAAGAAAGTAATTATTGGAGTGGTTGACTCTTGTATTAAATGTTGTAAGATTTGTGTAAGAGATATGTAAGTAAAATTTGGAGTATGAAACACTTCATCTTCTTTGGAATTTGAAATTGTCCTTGGAGACTGACTTTGGAGGCTTGTGGGACAAGTTAAACTTGTCTCATACCTCTTAAATTTGCATACCAACCTTACCTATGGTTGGAGAGTTTAAATCTAGCTTTCATTATGCATTTTTGTAAGCCTAGTTGAATGTTTTAATTGCACTTCTTGCTTGAAATTAATTTCAAGTCCTTTGGGATATGGGCTTGATTTGAGTGTGTAAGTAAGACTGTCATATTATTCACCTACTTATTTATTGTGTCTTAGAGATTGAATTTGACTTTTGGGTTGGGGTTGAGGATGTGTGATGTGGCATCCTACATGGATCCACCTCATCCTCTTCTCTTCCCTCTTCTATAAAATTCGAATTGCTTGCCATTTTTTTGGCTTGCTTCACTTTTGGAAACTCCTTTTGGGGTGAATTATTTTGTTGTTTTGGAGCTCTTGTTTTGGAAAAGTTTTTGGGAGATTGTTGCATGCTTGTGCTTGGCTGATTTGGATTGCGTGCACTGGGTTAAAGCTTCCTGTTTTGAAACTTGGAACAACTCCATCATGGAGAGGTAGGAGCTTGGCTCTTGTCATGCTTCTTTTACGTTTATGAAATTGTTAGTGTTGTGAATGTTTTGGCATGTTTGTGGGATGTTGGGTAGATGGCCTAGGAATGGTGTAGGATAAGATTATGGGGTTTATTTTGTGTGAGGCACAAGTGTTTTGGGGAGGTATAAGTGTGGAGGGAGTTGGGATTTGGGTTCCACCCTGTAAAAATAAATAGTTTGCATTTCTTTACTCATTATGGGGTGACATAAGAGGTCTGGTGAGGCATAAGGAAATGTGAGGAATAAGGGGTACTTGGGGGGGGAGGGGCGCATAAGAGTATGTCAGGGATTTGAAATGATATGTATTTTGGTGGTTTTCTCTCAGGTGGTGATACCCATTTCCCCCTTTTGGGAGGCATAAGTAGCATCCTCCATAGTTTATTGCTCCTTTGGCTTACTTGTTGAAGCCTTAGTGTTGTTTGTCATGCTTTAATGTAGTTGTAAACTACATTTTGTTTTGGATTGTGTTTTAATATGTGAAAATGTTACTTGTGTGTTGTGGAAGCCTTTTGTTTTCATGAGTTGAATCACATCTTCTATTGCATTATAGTTAGGAGCACGGGGGCCAATGAAGAAGGATGAATTCTCCTTTTCATTGGATGTCTTGGTTGGGTGGAGAGCGTTTCCTTTCCCCTTGCTCTTGTTGTGGTCAAAATTTGGAAGGATGATAAATCTACATGTTGCTGTTCTGGAGCAAGGAAAGTAAGACTAGTTTGATAGTCCCTTGTTGAGATAAATCTTATTGTAACCTTTCCCACTTGAAGTGGATGAACTTGTATATTTTGTAATGGAAAAATGTTTTGTATTGGTTATGAATGTTGTAAATTGAAATGAGAAAGAGATATACTCTGTTTCAGTTTTTTGAAAGAAAGAATTGCATTCTGTATGATGAATTTGAAGAATGAAAGAAAGAAGTTGTAAGTTGTCTTTTGGAATCAATAAAATGATTGTATTACCTTTCTCAAATTGCATTGTTGTGTTGAATCTGATCATTTAAATGTATTTGAAATCTCTGTTTGAAAGAAATATATATGTATGAAGAAAAATGTAATACATCTGTCTTTTAAAAGGAGTGAACTTGGAAATAAGAGTTGTGTATTGTCTTTGAATACTTTGATTTGAATCAACTTGATGTATTATATTTGAATTGGAATGTATTCTAATACTTAGAAGTTGAAAAATGGAAAATAGATCTATTCAAAATTGATCTCTGTTTTATATTTTTTCAAACTGGCAAACATTTAATCCAAAATGCACAAATCGAACCTGTAACAAAGAAATAACAAATGAAACATTAAATTGGACATAATAAGATCTAAACGAAGTTCATCTAGACATTATTACTTAAGAAATTTCTTAGAAAAATTAGCAAAATCGGGCTCAAACCGCTTTACTGTCGTTTTATGCGGTCAAAGTTGTAAATTTTCAAATTGGAACTCAATCAAACAAATTTACCTTCCAAATCCATTCTAAATTCCATATAAGAACAATCCTCAATGTCTAATTGACATGTAGAGAGAGAGGAAGAAGATCAAATTGATTAAAATTTCATAAGTTAAAATTTACCAGCTTGCACTTTTAAAGCCTGCATTGATCGTTTTCGTGAAATTGACCCCTTAAACATTATCAAAATTAAAAATTAATGATTCCTGTGTGCAAGGAGGACATGTCAAGAGCTTTCCAAAAAGTCCTCATTTTCCCAAAAACAACCTCCCAATCAAAAGTTACAGCCTTATGAAGTTTTTACTTCATTTTGGCGTCAAAAATAATTCTAACTGTAAAAAAAAAATCTAGGGAAAAATTTCCTTGGTGGACCCGTGGGCCCGAATTTTCCTTTTGTGCACGTTTTGGTCAAAAACGCCAAAGGAACAAAATCCTCCCACCGCTCCACTTACACACAAGCCTTTCTTTTTGTCAAAAATCGTCTAAGTTCAAAAAATAAATTTTGGGAAAATTTTCCGCCACGTGGACCCACTGCCCCGCTTTTGCCTTTTTGGGTGTCTTTTGCCGTCGTGCGAGGCCCGCAACATTTAACTTAACCTTTAATTTTTTTTGGGAAATTTTTTCTTAATTTTCCCTGCCGCCCGCCTGCCTGCAGCCAATCAGATGATGCTATGTGGCCTCACGAGGCAACGACGGAGGTGTGGAACCCGTTTAAACCTTAGAGTTTTCAAAATTAAAATTGGGAAAATTTCCTAAGTTTTCTTTGTGGCCCCGTCGGCCCGCAACCAATCAGGTGCTGCCATGTGGTGATGTGAGGTATCGGCGGAGGAGTGGATCCTTTAAAAAACTTAGCGCTTCGAATTTTTTTTCTAAGTTCTCCCGCTGACCTACTGACCCACAACCAATGGATGGCTGACACATGTCTTCACGACGCGTCGACGGAGGCGCGGAGAGTTTCAAACCTTTAAATATTTTTCTTTTAAAAACCAAAAATTTATAAATTGCTCCGATGGCCCGATGGCCCGTAGCCAATCAGAGCTTGACTCGTGGCGCCTTGGGCGTCAGCGGAGGCGCAAATCGTTTTGATCCCTTAGCGCTTTTCGACAAAAAAAGGATAAAAGTCTCAAATTTCTTCGGTGTTAGCCTGAATTTCCGCCAGAGTTTGGAAATGCCGACACGTGTCCTTTCAGGCTTGTGGGCGCACAGAGGCAAATCACACTTTTGTCCCAAAAGCTAAAAAGTGCTAAAGTTCTTCCCCACTCTGCCGGCCCGCGCATGGGAAAAATTTGCTTCCCTGCACCCATTCGGTTCACATTCCTCCTCTAGGCAGAAATTTCTCTCCGAAGTCCGCAGACCCAAGTTGGGGAAAATTTTCTTCCCCAGGCCTTGTAGGCCCGCTCTTAGGAAAATTTTCCTCCCAAGGTCCATCCGACCCATAACTTGAGAAATATGAGGAGTTGGGAGGACTTCTTTATATCACTAGAAAGGTGAGGAAATTTCCTATCTAATGGGAATGTTTTTGGAAAGTTTTGAGTGCGTTCATTTTGAGAAAAATTAAAAAATCAAGTTGAATCTTTAAAGATAATAGAGAGTGGTATAGTGAGAAATTACCCTCTTAACCTAAAATGGTTAATTTAAACCCTAAGTTTTGACCTTGAGAATTTTAATAATTGTTGTAATGGGAAAACTATAAGCTATTAACTATAATTGGCCTTTACACTTGTTTGTGACAACCATTTTCTTGTAACTTGGTTGTAGACACTTTTTAAACAAAAAAATTATTCCATAATGTTTTCTAACTAATCCTAGGTTGTTCTTGAGTCTCAAGTGGGTTGTTTTAGGTGGCGTTACATAACAATGCACGTGCCCAAATTTATTTATTTAATTACACATTACATTTATTCATTTAAATCTCTTAATTAATTTATTATACTATCCCATGTTCAACATTTGATTATTTATCAATAATAAAAATAAATGACACCACATAACCTACCCCGCTTCTACCCATGTATAAATTACCCTAGGGTGCCCCTTTAATTAAATACCCATACACTTTTAAAACATCCATTCCCATGAAAATACTTATGACTTAAATTAAAAGGGTAGGATCTAATCTCCACCCTTGGCTTAAATCAACAACAGCCCTTAGTTTCTAGGTTTGACTACAAGCCCTAAAACATCCTTATGTTTTCCTTTTATTCATTTTTTTACCCTAATTTCCTTCATTTGCTCAAGTGGGTTTTGCAGGTAGGAGAAAATGGAGGATATTGAAGCTTGAGGGAAACTATGCATATTTTATTTGTTATAGATCTATAATGAAGGGGGAATTTATGCCCATTGAATCCATTGTTTTTTTTTTTAATTTTGTGCTCCCTTTCTAGGGTTTGCAATACGTAGTTTATCATTTTTTTTAAAGATTCAACCAGATTTCTATTTTTGGGTATTTGTTTACCCTACTTGTTATCTTGCTTAAGCACTTGGGTATATCCATTGGGTAAGTACACAAACACACACATATTTTTAATTTATAATTTGTGAGTGTGTGTGTATATATATATATATATTGTACACAACTACAACTCCATCCCATAGATTAAATTTGCATCTTCTTCTTCTACAACCACATCAAGAGAAGGGAGCTAGGAAACACTCACCTCCCAACCTTAATCCAATGAGAAAGTGAAGTCAACCTTCTCATTTGCCCTTGAGCCCCAAAAATGTAAAAATAATGGGTGTTCACAACCATGACATCCCTCACAAAATGGCTTCAACATACAACACTCACACACAACAAAATCTACAACCACAAATAACAAGACAAAAATTGAACTCCTGATAATGCAAATACACGTAGGCTACAAGTTGAGCCAAAGGAGAAAATAATATGGTATCCATCTCCTTGTTCCTCCTAAATAGGATAGGGGTCCACCTAATTCCTCTAAGTGCACTAACACAAATCAATTACACCCTTTTCCCTCCATTTTCAAAGACAACAAAATAGATTATTTTCCTTTTAACTCTAAATAGGTGGATTCCATTCCCACACTCCCTTCACAAAGATCCTCACACACTCCCTTTTACCTCCACAAATGGCTCCATTTTTCTCTCCCTACACCATCCATATGGAAAAATCTACCCAAATCCATACAAAATCACATGCATTCATACATTCACAACACAATACATAAACAAAAAATACTAAAATACAAGTATAAGATCCTACTTTGAAATTAAAAAATCCTTCAATATTTCAAGCAACAAAACTCCAAGTTCTTTCCACAATCCAAGCCAACTCCTATGCAAGCTCTCCAAAAATCCCCAAGTAAGTAACCCTAAAAACAACTAAAAGACTCCAATAAAAAGAAAATGGTGGATAGGATGATGAGGTGGCTCAATTTAGGATGCCCCATCAATTCTACCCAATTCACCTAACAAGTCAAACACATATTCTAGGACGCCATAAATGAGTAAGGTGAAGGTATGACACTTCAATTCCCACACACAATCCACCATTCCACACTTTCAAGGACATAATTAAGAGAGTTAAGAAGATGGATGGCACTAATTTCCTATTCTCCTTTAACAATAAATAATAGGGGCTAAATTTTACCCCTCATATCATAGGTTGAGTTGGTGGGATAGTTCAAGGGGTATGGGAAAAAGTAAAACTTGTTCTACAAGCCTCCAAAAATGGGCTCAAAGCCCAAATTATAGTTTTGGATATGGGAATAGGTACACAAACCAAAATAAAATAAAAATCCATCCGAAATCATGAAGAAAATAAGGATGATCTACCACATTCATTTCCCCCATTGTCACATCACCCAATTAGCATAATTCACAAAATTAATTAACTAAATCAAGAGGCACACTAATAAGCACAAGAAAATGAGAAGAAATTAGAATTCAATAATACCACATACCCAACTGAGGAAAATAATTAAAAGATAAAATTAAAAATTCATATCCATGGTCACTTTTGAGGTTTCTCCCTCTTGGAGACATCCTAACAACATGAATAGTAAAATAACAAAGCACATACACACACACTACTGCCAAGGTGACCATGTTGTAAACATTCAATATTCTTCTAGATTTAGTTTCCTAGTCCCTTCTTTATTTATTGTGATTTCATTTCCTGTAACAACCAAGACAATACCACCTTCGGCCTCAAGGCCATATCAATATGGCAACAGATCAAAACACACATATCATTTATTTAATATCATCATCATACAACATAACTATATTACTATCATGGTTAAGCAATTCTATTCTAAATCAATTATTCACAATTACTAATCATCAAAATTCTACCATATCTATTAACATTTAATATCATCCTATGCATATGCATAACCATCTATGACAATTCATGTTTTACGATAATCATTCATTTCATACATCCACTATAACTTATATCTATCTAGATGCATTCAACTATATATGATTGATCATTTATTGTCGTCACAATATTAATAAATCATAACATCAATGTGCTTATATGGTTATTCCAATCATCTAACATAATCATCACTTTCAAGAGTTCAAGATGTCAGCATCTAACAAATCAACACTAAATCATCATCATGTACTGAAATATCTATCAATGTCTGTTAGGAATCCATGTAGTTAATGATAAGAGTCACAACACAGTGATAATCATAATGTCCATAGTGTTTAACAACATGCTATCAAAAATATCATAATAATGTCCATGTCACTAAGTAACTAATAAACATGATCAGAACAAAATAGGTATCAAAGAGGAGTGGGTACTATAGGGTAGAGAGTGAATAGTTCCAACCCTGGTTGCGCATATACAAAAAATTGACCAGAGAATTTGGGCATCCTGTCGTAAGAGGAATAGTGTGGGGAGAAAGGTGCATTATTCTCCAACCTATAACTACATCCTCAAGATCTAGCCACTGCAGACGGACATAGATAAAAAATTTTGTGGTTTTTGGATCTAAATAATTTCAATCAAACAGTCGACCCATATACGAGTAGTATAGAAAATGTAATCTTTCCCCCAATCCACGAGTGTCGTCGTAATTTCATGGCTTCCAAGTTATGTCATTTAGAAGAAAACACTAAATATAGCATAACTCCCAATTTAGGTCATCTAAAAAGGTATTTTTGTCAGTTAAAAGTACTCCTTCTGGACGGCAATATGAATTCAGACTTTGGTTGGTACAATGGGATTCCCTCTAAGTTGTGGGAATCTTAGAATGAGGTAAACCTCCAGAAAGGGCTGGCTCCCTTTGATGAATCACTAAAATTTAGTTTTTGACTTATTTTGAGAGTTAGCAAAGAGTAAAAATGAAGGCAATAAATGTGATACACTAAATTTTTGTGTGACTTGGGCTTTAAAAAACAAACTTCTTGACTGCTAAAAATACTATTGAATCTACTTGTGCATAGAAAACTATGTCGAAATTAGTGTATCCTACCCTTCTTCTTGGTTGTGGGTTCATATTTTCTAGGTCACTATTCTTTTTCGATATGGGAGAGGTACATACTCACTTATTTATTTTTACAGCTTATATCTATAACATTAATATCTGGGATTTGCATTTTGTTGAAACAAATCGGCCTCCTTTTATTGAACTCGGTCCTTGATCCTCGGTTCTAGTGGATTTGCATTGATTTACTTGCTTGCTCTGAGGAACCTCTACCATGAGTATGTTATTCGCTGCTATATTACTTTTATTAACCTCCCTTGAAAATAAATCTAAGCTATTGATTTTGATTATTACTCTCCTTGTTCAATTTGGCATGGTTTTTATCTTTATTTCACATGGTTGCTTCATCCTTTTGTGCACTGTGGGTCTTTATCTTGCTTGCAAATCTATGAATTTTGTGTCAATGTTCTACCTACAGAACGAGCTCTAATTTGTTGGGTTTCCATTACTTCTCATTTACAAGCTCGACTATTCTAGTTTTGGGCTTTGTCCCTTATTATTCTAGCTCCTTGCTAGCATTTCCAACACTCACTCAATATTGTTTATACATGGCCATCATTGTTTACTTTTCCTTTCTAGTGGATTTTCTTCTTCGAGCCAATGTTGGCATTTGGGGCTCACTTTTACTCATACATTGGCTTCCATGGTGAGTTTTAAAGCTCTAGTTTGTATGAATTAGCTTGGTGTTTGTCGTTTCCTTAAACAATAGCTGCCACTAACCCATAGACTGAGCTTTGCTTTTGACATATGGCTCAGATATTACTTTCCATGAACCTTTATATTCCAGTTTGTATAATTTCCTTGGGTTTTAATAGCTTGACCTTCATTCATGGATCACTATTTTGTGATGTATTCCTTGGTTTCAACCTAGATTTGAATTTTTCTAAAAATTACTTCAACACTTGTAACTTGATTTTTACCTGCATTGAACTCATAAAAAACTCTGTTTTGACATAGAATTGTATGTATTCGAGCCAATTTTAAATATATTTCTCTAATATATGTTTGGCTCAGTGTTGTAACTCACAATAAATATTACCTCATTTAATGAGTTATTTTTTGTTTTACACAAATATGTGCTGCTAACAACTCAGTAATCCTTTAAAACGTGGGTGCTTTGTACCTTGAATTTGTCATTTGTTTTAGCTTTGTTGATCAATGTTCTTGAAAATAACGGAAACCCCTTCGTTTTACCTCTATTTGAATCTTGATTATCACTTGGTTTGAAGTTAAAACTGGAATTTATCATTTGTTATGAAAGGTATTGTTGTTGCAGACTCACAGCACCCCTGGATGCAGATCAGGCTTCTAGGTTGATGTTCTGGCATCCAGTGTATTGCACAACATGGAATCCTTTCTCCAAGTGTGGGACTTGTAAAGATGAGAAAGGATTCTCCAGAGAAGGCTGGTTCCTATTCCTCTGTCTAGATGCACACAAAAATGCAGAGGGTTTACTAAAACCTAATCTAACTTGTCAAGGAGACAGGGTGAGAAAATGCATAGAATAAAACCTAAACTATAGAGGTGATGCACTAAGGAATGTTAGACACTCGTTTTGAAAATCTAACACAGACCACATAGATGCAATACAAACACTATGCACAGGTAACCAAACTGCAATAAGAGATCAAAATAACAACAATGAATACATGAGAGGGTTGAGAATCAATCACAAACATATATATATAGCTCAAGAGTCGATACAATACATTGCAATGGACAAGAGGCAAAAACTGGCATTACAATCCATATGGGAGGTTTGAAAAGCTCCACAAATTCTCTTGCAAGCAGGGAAGAAGGAAGGATGCAAAGCAAGAATGTCCGACTCTTCAAAGAGTTCCTCTTTACAATATATACGAAGAAATGAGAGGAGAGAGAGAGAGGAAATCCAGAATCTACCCCAACCACTTCTTGGTAGCATTTAAATCATCTCATTATGATCCAAGCGGTGGATCCTAGCAAAACGGCGGGATGTCTAACAGGAGCGGCGTGCTGTCTGCTGCATTGAAGTTAGTAGGTGAAGCATTACAGGCGTCAGAGACGTTTTCTTAATTTTCTCCCCCCAAACTACATCAAAATGCAAGATTGACCCTAGAATCATGTAGATAATTTCAACAGATTTTCGTTGATATAAAGAACATGCAAATCTGAGCTCTGGATCGAAAGATTTGACGATCTGAAGATTTAGGGCACAAAATAGGCGAATTTTTTTTTTTAAATTTCTTTTCCCGCGCTCTGCCATCTGGACGACACGTGGCAGGCTCTGGTTCACTGAGAAATTCCCTCTCTCCACCTTTTCGTGGGATTTTCTTGTGGGCCCCTTAAACTTGGATATGTGGCGCTATCTTATTGGTTTGGATCAGTGCTCAAAAACTCGCCCCTTTGACTTTTTGGACCTTTTTCCTTGGCGACACGTGTCATGCTGTGATTTGTCCATGGGCCTGCCGGATTTTCGCATCCACCACATCCTTTTGTCCCAAATGTCCCAGTGCTTCGCGGGACAAAATCTTCTGATCCGCCCGAAATGGGCTTCCTCGTCCCTTTTCTACCGGTGACACATGGCGTGATCTGATTGGCTTTCAGCTCCTTCGGCTATCCGCGTTTCGCGCGTCCCTTTGTCTCACTTGTCCTTGTGCTGCAGTTTCTTGTTTCAGCCGAACCGGCTGGTTTACACCCTTCACGTCCATTTGTCCCAAATTTGTAGTATGAAATTTCTCCATTTCGGCTGATCCAGGCTGTTCGCGTCCTCAAATCCCAAATGTCTCGAGCAGTTAGCCATTTTTCTTCTCCTTCGGCCGAACTGGCTTTCCGCATCCCTCGCGTCTTGACGACCCGATTGTCCCTGTGCTAAAATTTCCCTTTTCGGCTGAACCGGCCAGTTCGCACCCTCTGTGTACACTTGTTCCACTTGTCCTAGTGCTTCGCGGGCTGTCTGGAGGCATTTCGGCCGAACCGCGCCTTGGTGTCCCGGATGTCCCAAATATTTCTAGGACAAGGACTTAGCCGATTTTCACAATTTTTTCTTGTCCAGGCTTATTTTCTGCAACTTCTCACATTCTCTTAGAGCTCGTTCTTTTTTCAGCCTGGCACTTGGGAATCCTGATGTATGTTATCAATTCAACCCTAGGGGGGTGAAATTGGATAACAATTTGGTGACTCAGCGGGGTCATCTGCCTGCTAGATGAAAAGACCAGTTGCCCTTTTTTGCGATCCATTGGGCATGGAGTCATAAGCAATGACCTGAAATGAGCCTGATACTACAACTCCCTCCACGAGAGCCCGCTGAACTGTAAAACTCAATCTAGGAGCAACAAAACCTACACCAAAGCACTTAGGGAAACTGAAACCTAACTATAACAAGACAATGTGCATACGCACTTAGAGGAATTGAAATCTAGGCTAATATTTACAAGGGTGAACCTTTTACTTTCAGTAGCAATGTTTGAGATAGATTCCATTTACTGGAATCTGCAGTTCTTCACCGTCCAATGAGGCCAATTGGAAAGCATTGCAGCTCTTGCACTTTGTGACCATTTATGGGCCACTCCAAATGGCATCAAATTTTGAATGACTTTCTGGTTTTTCTCTGTCCACATCCCATTTCAACACTAGATCTCCAACTTGAAAAGATCTATCTTTGGCCTTCCTATCAAAGGTCTTCTTGATCAAAGCTTGATCCTTTTCCATTGCTTGGGATGCCTGATTTCTGATCTCTTGCAGCTCCATCAACTCTGCATACCTCACCTCCATGGGCTCAAATTCAAGTAACTCCAGCTGCTTCATAAGTTCCAATGTTGGCAACTCAAGTGACATGGGCAAGATTGCCTCTCTTCCATAGACAAGCCTGAATGGAGAGTTGCATGTGGATCTTTTGGGAGTGATCCTATCAGCCCATAAGGCTGATTCCAGCTTGGTGTGCCAAGACCTCTGATTCTCATCAAGAGTTCTCCTAATGATCCTCAACAAGTTCTTATTTGTAGACTCAGCCTGGCCATTACCCTGAGGGTAATAGTTCGATGAAGTGCTCAAGTAAATACCGTTCTTGACAGCCCACTCAGTCACCTTAGATCCAATGAATGCTAATGATCAGAGATTATTGTGGTAGGTTCACCAAATCTGGTTGTTATTCCCTCATAAAATTCTAACATGCTAGACTCATTTGCCTCTTTGAGTGCTACTGCTTCTGTCCATTTGGTGAAGTAGTCTGTGGCTGTCAAAATCCATTTGTGCCCTTGGCTTGAATTGGGATTAATGACTCCAATGAAGTCTAAACCCCATTGCATGAATGGTTGGTCAACTGAGATTGGATGTAATGGAAGGGCAGCAAGTCTTTCTTTTCCTGTGAAGAATGCACAATTCTTACACCTCTTGATCCATGCATAGCAATCACTAAATATTTTAGGCCAATAATAACCAGCCTTCATGATTTTCAGAGCTGTTACTCTTGGTGCAAAATGGCCACCAGCTGGTCCACCATGAAACTCTTCCAACACCCTTTGAATCTGATCTGTGCTAATGCATCTCAGCAGCACTCCATTCACATCTTTCTTGAACAAAACTCCATCAACAATGGTGTACGAAACAGCCTGCAACCTGAAGTGTCTCCTTTGGGTCTTGTTCATCTCCGGAGGGCATAGGCCTGTGCTTAGGAAGTGCATAATACCTTGGGTCCAGCAGGGAGTCGGGGCAGCATTGTCTTCTTCTTGATTGCCACTTGGCTCATGGCTGTCTTGGACTATCAAAACAGCCTCTTCTTCGTTGCATACTTCCTTTTGCTTCCCCAAAACCAGCTGCTCACACAATCCTTTCCCTCTTACCAGCTTGGTGATCTTAATTTCAATGTCATACTCCATGACACGGGTGATCCAACCTGCCCTTTTCTCATTCAAATCTTTGTTGAGGAGGAAGTCCTTAACTCCAGCATGTGAGACCAGCAACTGGACCTTGTTGTTTGAGACTAAATGCTTGAATTTCTTCAAGCTTCTGATTACTGCAAGTACATGTTTTTCAATAAAAGAGTACCTCACCTCGCAGTTATCTAAGCTATGGCTGAAAAAGGCAATCGGCTGCTCATCATTATCTTTGTTCTGATGTACCATAATTACAGAGATAGTGTCATTGCCTCCAAATGCATAGAGGATGAAATCCTTGGAGAAGTCTGGGTTGATGAGGGTTGGTGCCTGGGAGATAGCTTCTTTGATTGCTTCAAAGCTCTCCTTGCCTTCTACTGTCCACTTAAAATCCATGCTCTTCTTTAACATTTTGGTGATGGGCTTGACAAGGGCTGCAAAATCTGGAATAAACCTGCGGACGAAATTAATCCTTCCCAAGAAACTTTGAAGAGCCTTCTTGTGACTTGGCAATGGCAGTGCTCTTATGGATTCAACCCTCTCCGGATCAATTGCCAGTCCCCTTTTTGAGACAATATGGCCAAGGAGCTTTCCTTCATGAGCCAGGAATATGCATTTTTTGGGGTTCAATGATACTCCGAACTTTCTACACCTCTGAAACACTTGCATGAGGTGAAAGAGATGGTCTGCTGCACTCTTTGAGAAGATAGTGATATCATCTAGATATATCAGCACTATCTTGTTGATCAAGCCTTTGAATGCCAGATCCATTGCCCTTTGAAAGGTAGCACCAGCATTGGACAACCCAAATGGCATCTTCTTGTAAGCATATGTGCCCCATTTAGTTGTGAAGGTTGTCTTGAATTGATCTTCTTCTTTCACCATCACCTGATTATACCCTGAGTAGCCATCTAGGAGAGGGAATCTCTCTGAACCGGATACTACTTGCAATATTTGTTCCATTAAAGGAAGTGGGTACTGATCTTTGAGAGATGCCCTGTTGAGGTCTCGAAAGTCCACACAAAACCTGATTTCTCCACTCTTCTTCCTGACCGGAACCAAGTTAGTAACCCAACTTGAGTGCTTGATCGGGAATATAATGCTTGCCTCTATTATCTTATTTAGCTCTTTCTTCATTAGAGGCTCAATGTGAGGGTTAACAGGTTTCTGCTTCTACTTGATGGGCTTAGCATCTGGATTCAATTCTATGGTATGATGAGCCAGGTTCCGATTGAATCCTCTCAAGTCTTCATAGCTCCAAGTGAAGACATCTGGAAACTCTTGGCAAAGATGGATGAAATATGACTTCTCCTGCTCAGTGGCCACTTTACCAATTTGAAGTGTTTTGCCTTCCCCAACCAAAATTGGCTCTGAATATTCTCTCTTGACCTGTATGTTAGCCTTTTCCTTATGGAACTGGTCGTTAGGGTTGAAGATAGACTCCAACGTTACTAAACCCTTGGGAAGCTTGTTTGTCTGCAGCTGCACTACTTGATCCCCATACTGCTGCTCCAGTCTGTCCTGATTCCTAGCTGAGAATTCAGCTTCTTCTTATAGGAAATTAACAATTTGCTGGTCATTCTCAAACACTTGCCAACTGACATTGTTATCTGGTACTGAAGGCCTCACAATCATGTGGACATTCGGCTGTACCTTGTCTTGTTGAAAGCTTTCCATAATGTCAAAGGCTGCCCCTACTGCTGCAAGCCTGTCAGCAGCTTGATTTTCTTTCCTGGGAATGGATTCGATGCCAAAACCTTCAAAATCTTCGATGAGGTCCCACACCCTATTCTTGTAGCACTTGAGTAGATCATTCTTGGCAGCATGCCATCCCTTGACCTGATTTATAATCAATTCACTATCCCCAAAGACTTGCAGATTCTTTATTTTTCTCTTGATTGCCCAATTCATCCCTTGCACTAAGGCTTCATATTTAGCAGTGTTATTGGAACATGTAAATTGAAATCTAAAAGCTAAATAGTACTTTATTCCTTGAGGTGAAACAAGCATGGCTCCACCTCCTGCACCTTGCCTACTCCTTGATCCGTAAAAAAACAGATGCCATACCTCATTGTCATCGTTATGGCTTGGCTTGGTGATGCTAGGAACAGGTTGATTTTCTTCATGTATACAATAGACTCCCAGCTCAGATTCTTCTACTTCTTGATAGGGATCAAAAGCATGTATCTTGTTTGGCCATTCATCAAGAGTCAAATTTGGAATGCTTCCAACTTTGGTGTCAGCCTCATCAGTACTAGGGTGATCTTCTTGATCAAATGCTGAGTAGTTGGCATTAATCTGACTTGGGGTGTAAGGCTCAATATGGAAGTTTGCAATGGGTTCAGACCTAATTGTAGCCTTAGTTTCATACCTTGTTCTAAATAGCATGTGAGACCAATCAGCAGACAAATACCCTCCAATCTTGGCTATGAAGTCCCTTGACAAGCAAATGGCAAAGAATGGTGGAAGGTCTATGATTGATACATCTTGTAAGACAACAACATTTGGACATGCATGCAAGGTAAGATTCAAGTTTTTAATCACTCCAACTGTTGCTATTGTTGTCCCATCCAATTGCACTACCCCTTTAGATATTACTTCATATTGGAGACCCAGCTGATCAGCTATTTTCTTGGGCATCACTGAGCTACTTGCCCCGGAATCAATCATGTAATTGTGTACTAGTTTATCCCCAATGATTAATGAAACATAGAAAGGAGGGGGCTTCAACATTTTACCTTGTTGTCCTCCATGACTTCCTTCAGGCTGGGCAGCATTTGTAAGCACTTTGTCTTGCATTTGAACCCGCTAATTCGAAGTTGTACAATCCTTCATGGCAGCTTGCAGTAGATCTCTTTGTCCTGGGATGGATAGGGATTCCCACATTGATATATTGACGTTAGTCTTCTTCATCTGTTCAATGATACTAAACGGGGATGAAATATCCTTTTGTTGTCCCTTGGTTTGCACATTTACTCCTTGTACGTGGGCAGCAACAGCTAGTATTTGAGTTGGCCTAGGGGCTGTTCTAGGCTGCCCTTGTGTATTTGAAACTGGACTCTGCTTGCCAATCATTTGTGGAGTCGTGGAAGGTTGTGGATTGGCTGGGGCTAATGGATGTTCTTCACCCATATTCCTCCTTTTTGACCTTGTGTTGGCTGCAACACCTTGAGAAACTGCCTGATTCATGCCACAAAAATCTTCTGCTTGCCAGTTCACCAATGTAGTGTCATTTGGGGCCGATTGCTATTGGAATGTGTCTTGTTGTTGACTGTTTCCTTGACTTCCCTCACCCTCCATACCAGTAGTTGTCACCATTAGTGCTTGATTGAGAGCACCATTGAAGCACATGGATTGGTTATGAGGCTCGTAGCATGGAAAGCACCAATCATATTCCTAGGTAATGTTATTCTGCATTGGCACTAATGCCTTAGAGGCAGATATGGCATTTGGATTATAGGGCTGGAATGGTCTATTGGCAGGAGGCCTTACTTGGCTTTGATTTTGATTCATATTTGCAGCTGGATTAGGTGGTCTTTGTGGTTGGTATGGCTGCCTATTAGGCTGAGCTTGGGGTTGATAGGAAGGTCTGAAACCTTGGGCTTGCTGTATCTTGAGAGTAACCAGCTCATTGCCTAGGTTTTGCAACTGTTTCATGACCTCTTGAAGCTCATTTAGGGCACTTGGAGATGAAGTGGAAGCTTCATTTGAACTCTGGTTTCTAGGGGTTGGAACAGGGGCCAAAGTGGGCGTTTGACTAGTGCTTGGATTTTCTAAGTTTGGATACAAGGGCATAGGAGGCCTAGGAGCCAGTTTACCAGCTTGTATAAGATAGTTTTCAGCTCTAATGGCAATGCTATAAGCCATAGGGATCGTCGTGCCTCCCATGGACTGAATTAACATAGAAATATCAGAATTTAAAGCTTTAAGGTAATATAGAAAAGCACCTCCTGCTGTTGGCCTGACTGCCACTGGAATCCTATCCCAAGACCTTTGAAATCTAAAGCTGAAGTCAGTTAGCTACTCGTTGGGGGCTCTCTTGATAGTTGTCAGCTGCTCCAAAAGAGACAAGTTGTCTCCCTTCTCTCTAAATTGCTCGTGAAGTGCAATGCACAGTTGATTCAAGTTTGTGATAGAACCAGGCCCAAGGCTCCTAAACCATTGTAATGCTTTCCCCTTGAATGAAGATGCCAGTAATTTGACAGCTACTTGCATTTCATCGATTTCATGCATTGCACAGAGGTTAGCAATATCTTTAACATGATCACCTAGAGTAGTCTGATTTTCTCCAGTGAAGTAGGGAATGTTCTTCAAGGCTGCAATAGGAACTGGATGTTGTGCATTGAGAGCAAGTGGGTTACTGCCTGTGAAGTTGATGTAGGGATTGTTCTGAGCCATTCTAATCAGTCTTAAAGCCCTTGTATACTGAATGAAAGGCCTGTCAGGTGGAGGAGTTGAGAGAGTTCTGTTTGGTGGAGATGGAGACCTTTGAATCCTTCTTCCTCTTTGCCTTCTTCTTGGAGATAGCTGCAGATATTCAAACGACACTTCTTCTTCTCCAGCTCTTGACCTTGTGGTGATTCTTCTCATGAGTTTTCAGGCCTACACTACTGAAACCAGTTGATTCTTCCCCTTAGAGTCGCCAGATATGCAAATAATAGCTCTTATAAGCAAGAAAACTACAGCAGATGCATATCAACTTTGCTGCAATAAAAATGAGACCTCTAGTGTCCCACCGGGCGTGCCAAAAACTATTATTGCAGACTCACAACACCCCTGGATGCAGATCAGGCTTCTAGGTTGATGTTCAGGCATCCAGTGTGATTGCACAACATGGAATCCTTTCTCCAAGTGTGGGACTTGTAAAGATGAGAAAGGATTCTCCAGAGAAGGCTGGTTCCTATTCCTCTGTTCAGATGCACACAAAAATGCAGAGGGTTTACTAAAACCTAATCTAACTTGTCAAGGAGACAGGGTGAGAAAATGCATAGAATAAAACCTAAACTATAGAGGTGATGCACCAAGGAATGTTAGACACTCATTTTGCAAATCTAACACAGACCACATAGATGCAATACAAACACTATGCACAGGTAACCAAAACTGCAACAAGAGATCAAAATAACAGCAATGAATACATGAGAGGGTTGAGAATCGATCATAAACATATATATATTGCTCACGAGTCGATACAGTACATTGCAGTGGCCAAGAGGCACAAACTGGCATTATAATCCATATGGGAGGTTTGAAAAGCTCCACAAATTCTCTTGCAAGCAGGGAAGAAGGGAGGATGCAAAACCAGAATGTCCGACCTCTTCAGAGAGTTCCTCCTTACAATATATACGAAGAAGTGAGAGGGGAGAGAGAGGAAATCTAGAATCTACCCCAACCCACTTCTTGGTAGCATTTAGATCATCTCATTATGATCCAAGTGGCGGATCCTGGCAAAACGGCGGGCTGTCTAACAGGAGTGGCGAGTTGTCTGCTGCATTAAAGTTGGTAGTTGAAGCATTACACGCGTCAGAGACGTTTTATTAATTTTCTCCCTCCAAACTACACCAAAATGCAATATTGACCCCAGAATCATGTAGAGAATTTCAACAGATATTTCCGTTGATATAAAGAACGTGCAAATCCGAGCTCTGGATCGAAAGATATGATGATATGAAGATTTAGGGCACAAAACAGGCGAAAACAGATTTTTAAATTTCTTTTCCCGCACTCTGCCATCTGGACGACATGTGGCAGGCTATGGTTCGCTGAGCAATTCCCTCTCTCCACTTTTTCGCGGGTTTTCCTTGTGGGCCCCTTAAACTTGGACACGTGGCACTATTTCATTGGTTTGGATTAGTGCTCGAAAACTCGCCCCTTTGACCTTTTGGACCTTTTTCCTTGGCGACACGTGTCATGTTGCGATTCGTCCATGGGCATGCCGGCTTTTTCACGCCCCTTCGCGTCCTTTTGTCCTAGATGTCCCTTTACTTCGCGGGACAAAAACTTCCGATCCGCCTGAAATGGGCTTCCATGTCCCTTTTCTGCCGGTGACACGTGTCATGCTGTGATTGGCTTTCGGCTCCTTCGGCTATCCGCGTCCCGCGCATCCCTTTGTCCCATTTGTCCTTGTGCTGAAATTTCCTATTTTGGCCAAACCGGCTGGTTCGCGCCCTCCGCGTACATTTGTCCCAAATGTTTAGTACGAAAGTTCTCCATTTCGGCCGATCTGGGCAGTTCACGTCCTCAAGGCCCAAATGTCCCGAGCAGTTAGCCATTTTTCTTCTCCTTCGGCTGAACCGACTTTCCGCGTCCCGCGCGTGCTTCACGCACTCTTGTCCTGCTTGCTCTCGGTAAAGGACTTGGACAAAAAAAATTCTTTCTTTTGGCCGATTCGAGCATTTTGCGTCCATTTTGTCCCAGATGTCCCTTTTCTGTTTGGGCCACCTAGAGGCTTTTCGGCTGATCCGCGCCTTGGTGTCCCGAATGTCCCAACTGTTCCTAGAACAAGGACTTAGCCGATTTTCACAATTTTTTCCTAAATCAATCTACTTGCTTGGAACTGAAAACTCTTATGCATGTTATTAAAATTAACTCTGGGGGTGAAATTTGGATAACAAGAAGCTGAAGCTTTAAGCTCTATAAGTCGTGACATAGTAGAGGGGTATTTTAATGAAAACTTGTAGACTCTAAAAATTTATTTATTGCAAAAACTATCTAACTTTACTGGTATAATCTACAATAATTGAAAGAATTGTTGTACTTCTAACCATAGGGATTTAATATTGTTGTGACTCTTTGCAAGATGGATGTAATCTTCTCTTCCTCTTGTGAAAGCATGGCTGCAATGGCATTATGAAACTTTCATTTCCATATTTTGAAATATGTTGAGACTCTTTTGTGGTCTATTAATTGTTCATACTATAAATGACTTTGATAGCGTCATTTCACTTGTCTTGAGCTCAAGCTATTGGTTATTTTTACATTTAATGCCTTCAAGATTTATTTATTTTATTTTAGCATTTAGAAAACTG
Source organism: Taxus chinensis (assembly GCA_019776745.2). Lineage (NCBI taxonomy): Eukaryota > Viridiplantae > Streptophyta > Pinopsida > Cupressales > Taxaceae > Taxus > Taxus chinensis. The sequence goes on from CM034147.1 coordinate 812,357,967, forward strand.
GTTTCTTGGACTCTACCTTCCTTTTATGCTTGGAATGGCTCATGTGCTTTGATATAGATCATCTCATCTTTGTCTTACAAATCTACATTATGTGAGAAACCTATATGATAAAATTTTAATATATCTATGCTTGATGACAATGCAGGTAATGTGGTCCTCTGATTTTGATTAATAATGAATTTACATTCAAAGTTAGAGGTATAACAGGAAAGATAAACCCTGAGCTCTAATTGTTTTATTATTCACCTTTTAGGTATAGCGAAGCAGTGAATGTGGTCGTGTAGAATCATCTCACGAGGAAGAGGATCTGAGACACCAATCTGGAAATGATGGGTTTCTCTTACCCTTTATATCATTATCTTTTAGTTTAAATGTGTTTACCTTGCAGCCATATCCCATGAATTATGTGGGATAAATGTACTATTCCTTATGAATAAATGAAGTTACTTTCGTGTAATGAGTTGTATGTATTTATTTTGTACTTTCTTTAATTGAATGGATGATAAATGAACTTGTGGAACTAAATATACTTAATAAATTCACTTAATCATGGGGAATAAATTTAATTCAATTGTACCATTTTGCTTAATCTTCCCAGCATGAATCAGAATACTCAATTCAATAGTACTTTTTCACTTGCTACTCAAATATGAAAACCTACAACTTAATTTAATGTCTCATAGTGTAATCTCTAATATTTGCTTCCATTCCTTCTTTTTTCAAAGCCTTCCATTTGTCTTCTAAGGATAATGTGTGGTTTTACTGAAGACGTCACTTTGGAATGGCGGTAAACATGAGGTATTCCACTCTGGTACAACTCATAAAGATGTTGACCTGCTTGCAAACCACTCCAAATCTAATCAAGATTAGCAAACTACAAAAGATTTGTACCCGATCCTCTGATAATTGACCAAAATTGGTCAACATCTTGGTGATGATGCTTCCCTAGTTTCCTGATAAATCAGTGAGAACCCTTGAATCTCTTTAATTTACTGATGTAATTGTAATCTAAAATATTTTACTAAGCCTAAACATGCATGCAAAAGGATACATAGTGTTGATAAAGACTGAAATCCTCCTTGAAAACAACTAGAAAATATCAACTACAATGCTGCAACATGTGGACAAGGCACTTGGTGGAAGTAAACAACTCCTATGAAGCTGGCTAATTAAGTTTGGTAGCTATTTATTGAAAGCAAAACAATTACGTACTAAATAACCTCCACCTTTCTTGTCCTCCTAGATCAAAAGATAAATTTATGATTTCATCTCCATAAGGCTACAAAATAGGAAGAAAAATTCTTGTTGGCCCACAACCCATGCTTATGGGTTTCATAGGCACGCTGCAAACTGTCTTATATTAGATAAACATATCCCCCATAAAAAACCACTCAATTGGTGATATAATAATTATATCTTAATGCTTTTTGAAAACTTGGGAGGCATAATCCTTCTTTTCTTCACATGAAATTCCTTCCAACTCATTTAGGAGATGCATATATTACTCCCAATCTTCATCACGGTCTTATAAGGATAAATTGTGATCAAACACATCTTGAACCTATTCCTTCCTTTTCTTCCTCAAGCTAATAATATCCTCAGAATAATTAAGAGGTCTGATAAGAATTTGAATCTCATCAAGATTCTTTAAATACTCCTCCCAATCTAAATCTGAATCTTCCACCTACTCTAAGTTGATTTTGGGGCTACAAGAGATTGCTTTCTCCTCGATTAGGGATGTAAGTACCTTTAAACCATCAAATTTTACAATTTTATCCTAATATTCCTCCTCAATGTAGCTTGGAAGTTCCTACCAATTCCAAAAGGTGCTATTCATTTTGGGTTTCCACTGAAAAATATACAAGTTTTGTTTTAGGAGTGTCAATCTCAATCTCTTCTTCACACACACTTGCATTCTCCTATGCTTGTTCTTCCTTAAACTCATGTGGATCAGCCATCCTTTGCTCCAAATTTTATCAATCCTCTAAAAAATCAAACGTCACCTATTTCTTGCACTCTTTTTACTATTTGTAGAATCTAGTTGAACTTAAACTTGGTATCCCAAACCTGTAAATTTTCAATAAATTGCAGCATGCTAGTTTCTTCAATTAGTTTCCCTCCTAACTGATTTTCTGATCATCACCTTCTTGAATCAGTTTTGAGGATGAAGGAGGAGGCATGGGATGAGTCTCAGGCTGATTTTGTAATTTTTATTCAAAGGGATGCGGTGTAAAATATTATTTTGGATGAAATGGTGCAACAATTGTAGCATCTACGAAACTGGGAAACTTATTAGTAGGCTGATTTTGTTGACTATGAATAGGAACTAGATTTTGATCATAGGGAACCTCAACCTTATGCTTATCACTCTCTAATGCTTCATTAAACTTGTTACAATCATCCAATTGAGGGAAATATTTTATCACTACCTTAACCTTATACTTTGGGATAAGCAAACTAGCTAGAGGACCTGCCCACTGACTCATATGCTCTGCACTGGGATGTTTAGCTTACAAACATCATACTTTCTCATTTTCAACTAGCCACAAGTGTTCCCAAATCTGAATTTTGATTTCAAATTTATCTTCAGATTGGCAAGTGCTTTCATAATTTCTATACTACTATTCTTATCCTAAATGATTTGCATAACTTGCAAAATATTCTGGTTCTTAAACAACATACTAGCTATAAGGATGGCCATATTGATCATAAAAGTTACCTCCAATAGGATGAAATTTTACGAAGATCTAAAATCAAACCTAGAAAACCTGTGAATAATTAAATATGTGGTCCCACTGGGCATGCCAAAAAATGTAATCAGTCCAAATTAATCCTTCTAGATGGCAATCTAACTTCTGACTTTGGCTGGTATAATGAGATTCCCTCTAAGTTCTGGGTGACTCAAAATAAGGGAAACCTCCCTCCCTTTGATGAATCATTGAAATCTAGGTTTGACTCAGTTTGAGAGCTAGGTAATAGTAAAAATGAAAGCAATAAAGGTGATACACCAAAATTTTGTGGGGTTTGGGTTTGCACAAACACACTTGTAGAATAGTAAAAAGACTGTAGAATTTGCCTTTGGATAGAAAATTGTGCCCACATTTTTGTATCATGCCCTTCTTCATTGGCTATAGGTTCGCATTTTTTGGGTCACTATGCTCTTTTTATCCATGAGAGGTAAATACTAACTTATTTATTTTTCCATCTTAAATCTTTACCATTAATATCTGGGATTTGCATTTTATTGAAACAACTCAGCCTCCTTTTATTGAATTCAGTCCTTTATCCTTGGTTCTAGTAGATTTGGGTTAATTTTCTTTCTTGGTCTAAGGAACCTCTATCATGGATATGGTATTCCCTGCTATATTACATTTCGTAACCACCATTCAAAAGAAATCTGAGTTGTTCATTCTGATTGTTACTCTCCTGGGTAAATTTTTCATGGTTGTTAACTCTGTTTAACATGGCTTCTTCGCCCTTTTGTGCACTGTGGGTCTTTATCTTGCTTGCAAATCAGTGCATTCTATGTCGAGTTGCTACGTATGAAATGAGCTCTGATTTGCTGGGCTTTGCGTCTTTTGGGTTTCCATTACTACTCATTTACGAGCTCAATTGTTCTAGTTTTTGGCTCTGTTCTTGAGTAATTTGGTTCCTTGCAAGCATTTCCAACACTTAGTATTGTTTATACAAGGCCATCATTGTTTTCTTTTCCTTTCTGGTGGATTTAATTTTTGAGCCAGTGCTGGCATTTGGGGACTTTTACTCATACATTGGCCACCATGGTGAGTTTTAGAGCTTTGGTATGTATGCATTAGCTTGGTGTTTCTTACTTCCTTAAAACAATGGCTGCCACTAACCTGTAGACTAAGCTTTACTTTTGACATATGGCTCAGATGTTATTTTCCATGAACCTTTGTATTCCATTTTGTACACTTTCCCTGGGTTTTAGTAGCTCTACATTCATTGATGGATCACTATTTTGTGATGTATTCCTTGGCTTCACCCTGGCTTTGCATTTTCTATAAATTACTTCAACACTTGTAGCTTGATTTTTACCTACATTGAACTCATTAAACAACTATGTTTTGGCATAGACTCGTACATATTCAAGTTGATTTTAAATATATTTCTCTAATCTATCTTTGGCTCATTGTTGTAACTCGGCATGTGTCTTAGCTCATTTAATGAGTTCTTGTTTCTGTTGCATAAATATGTGTTGCTAAAAACTCAGTAAGTCTTTTAAAAATTGGGTGCTCTGTACCGTGAATTTGCCATTTTTTTAGCTCTGTTGATTAGTTTTCTTGAAAATAACGGAAACTCCTTCCTTTTAGCTCTGTTTGACTCTTGATTAACACTTCGTTTGAAGTTAAAACTAGACTTTATCATTTTTTGTGAAAGGTATTTTAATGAAAAATTGTAGACTCTAAACATTTATTTATTACAAAAATTGCCTGCTTTACTCGTATAATCCACCATAATTTAAAAAAAATTTGTACTTCTAATGAGATGGCTTTAATAGCCCTATGCATCTTTGCAAGATGATTACTATATTTTCTTCCTCTTGTGAAAGCATGGCTGCAATGGCATTAAAATACTTACATTTCCATATTTTTCAATCCTTATGAGACTCTTTTCTGGTCGAATAATTTTTCATACTAAAAAAAAATGTGATGGCATTATTTCACTTGTCCTGAGCTTGATCCAGGTGTTATTTATGCATTTAACACCTTCTATCTTTATTTCTTTCTTTCACAATTTAGAACAATGGTTTCCTGAACTCTACCTTCCATCTATGCTTGGAAGGGCTCATGTTCTTTGATGTAGATCATCTCATACTTTTCTTACAAATCTACATTATGTGAGAAACTTGCATGCTGTAATTTTGAATATCAATGTTTGACGACATTGTAGGACTGTGTTCCTCCCATTTTGATTAATAATGCATTTACATTCAAATCTAGAGGTATAATAGGAAAGATAAAACCCAAGATCTAAATTTTGTACGCTTCACCTTTGAAGTACATCTAAAATGTTAATGTGGTCATGTAGATGCAGCTCACGAGGAAGAGAATCTCACCCAATAAGGCAATGGAAGGTTTCTCTTACCCTTTACGTCTCTAGCTTTTAGTTTGAATACATTTAGTTTTCAGCCATATCCTACAACTTGTTTAGGATAAATGTACTATTCCTTATGAATAAATGAAGTTACTTTCATGTAATGAGTTGTATGTACTTTTTATGTACTTTATTTAATTGAATGGATAATAAATGAACTTGTACAACTCAATACACTTAATAAATTCAATTCAATTTTACCTTTTTGCTTGATCATCCCAACATGAATAAGAACACTCAATCCAACTTAAAATTTTTTTTGTTGCTCCACACATATGTAAACCTACAACTTAATTTGTTGTTTGAGAGTGTAATATTTATTATTTGCTTCCATTCCTACCTTTTTCAAAGCCTTGCATTGGCCTTCAAGGCTAATGCATGGTTTTTCTGAAGACATCACTTTGGAATGGTGGTAAACATGACATGTTGCATTCTGGAATAGCTCATAAAGTTGTTTACGTGCCTGCAAACCAATCCAAATCTGTCCAGAACTAGGCAACTAAAATTTATTTGTACCCCGTTGTGATGATTTACGAAAAGTGGTTAACAAGTAGTGAATGTAACTCCCAAGTTAGATCATTTGGGAGGTCACTTGTGTTATATTTTATTTATTGAATTGTGTAATTTCAATTGTTAGAGACTTGAATGCATTTATTAATTAATTGATTGTTTTGATGGATTAATCATAGAGAGGTTTTGTGTCAGGTTTTCCTAGGTTATGTCATTAGGGGGAATTGATAGAAATTGTTGACTGATTTCATGGAAATATTTTAACGCATTGTTCCCTAAGGTTGGGTCATTAAGGGGAGGTGATGAAGTATCACATAGAGAAATTTTACATTTTTTTGCCCCCATGTTAGGACATTAGGGGGGAATATCACATGATGCATTGGTAAATGTTGGTAGTACATGATGTCGTAATGGTAATTATATGATGACCCCAATTATATACCCCCTTTTGATGAAAGGGGAGATGGTTATAAGAATGAACACTAAGCCGAAAGTAAGAACGAGATAAGTAATGTGTAATAAAGATCATCAAAAGGTTTATAGATAGAGTAAAAGACAATTTGGATGAGAGATAACGTCTCTGTCGTGTGCATGATATCATTGTAGGTGGATTTCTAAAAATAATTTTGAAAACAAGTTATAAATCAGAGTAAAAATGCTCAAGATATGATGAAAAATGTATGGTGTGTATTAGTTGAGAAATGATCACGAAATAATAACCATAGTAAAGTGGTTGACGCAAACTAACTATTAGGGTGAAAAATTGATTACTCACATTATTTTTCTTTTGTGTGGGAGTGATAGTTAGCTCTGAGTAAGTAAGAATGCCGTAAGTTAGAGTAGCATGACCTAAATGATTTGAAATGGTGGTAATCACTGTAGCATCGCGTATGATGACAGAGTTGGTAAGTGTGCTATTTTGCAGAAAAATAAGTGTATATTATTCATTTTTGTTGAATTATTGAAAAATTGTGATTTTGACCGTTGTCAGCATTTTAGACCTAGACAATAGTTGTTAAGGCATTAGTGACCTTCAGGACATGAGCACACAGACATGTGCACTAGTGTCCTACTCCTCAGCAACCCAATCCTACTTCTGGGTGTGCTAATCTAGAGAGTGTGTATTAAATCCTAAGTGGTGTAAATGTTATATTTATTGTATAGTATTGTGATAAGCAAGTGTGTATGGGTTTGTATAGTGTTCTAACATTATGTTTGTTTTTTCTCTATTTTATGCAGAGGGATATCCACTCGAGGGAATTCCACAGGGGTTGTAATTTGAGTACCTTTCTTGGATTGGGTTTTTATAATGATGATTAGGGGGTTATGTACTGTGTTGGTCTATGACACATAGCCCGGATGCGGGATGTGCCCCATAATATTCCTATGTTAATAGCCTAATGTGAGAGGTGGTGTATGAATACTTGTACATTTTGGTTTCCTACATGTGAGATGACATTCATGTTCAAATATGTGTATCACATATTATGATTACCATTTATTGGGGAGAGAGTATAATTCATGCCCTTAGAGGATATGGAGAAACATATTCAGGCTACTAGATGGTATTTTGTGAGGACTTGTGTACCTATTGAGGCCCGTATTAGATTGGATGCAATTCTGAGGTCAGGGGTTCCGTTCTTGTGGAATATCATAGCCATGGTTATTTCTTCATCTACTATATTAAAGGGATGAGGTGTGGCCATATTGTATAAGATGCACAATATATTTCATTGGATAGAGGAGAAGAGTACTAGGTACGCATGGGCATGATGTGTGTTGGCCCACCCATATAGAGATCTTTACTGATTTACACAAGAGGATCATGGAGGTGGTATTGACATGAATACTTTCCTACATATATGGGCCTATGCAAACATAGTAGTATATAGTCTAGTTAGTTCTCTGCGAGAAGAGTGGGTTAGGAATTTTTTTTTTTTTCGGAAGTGGGTTGGAGTACGTGGGCACAAGATGGGCACATATACCTATAGAGCATTGATAGATCAGATGAGTCCTAATAAAGTGATATGGAGGCCATACTAGGACTATAAAGGATGTCCAAAGGATGTTATAAAGCTATGGTGCATACGGAGGACCATATGGTTAGAGGATCATTTCTTATGGGTGGCCGAGTTATTCTAGGTCAAGAGGGTATCACGATAGTTTTTTATAGCATAGGATGTGCCCCCATATCCATATATATGGTTAAGAGCCATTAGAGAACCAAGGAGGGAAAGAGAAAGACTAGGGCCCATGTGAGAGTAGGTAGTACCTCCTAGAATAGATGAAGCAGATACGATGAGACTCAGATGATTTTTGGTGTATAGAGGCCTACCATGGATGGTAGGAAACACATCGATCGTTATTCTTGTTTCCATTGTTCATAGAAGCAGTGGGGTCACCACATAGAGAAGTGGACGAGGGGGAAACACATGCCCCTGATAATGTATCGGTAGTTGTAGTGGAGTGTGAATATTTTTATAAGTATTTCGTGATGTGTTGTTCATTTATATGATGGTTATGGTTATTTAATGTATTTTTTATGTGTTTTTTGGTGATACATATTGGTCCTTAATAGTGGACACATCCATACACACCTTGACTCAGAATTTTTCGACTGAAGCAATTCTAGGTGGAGGGATACTAGAGTGTGTGGATGACATTACAGGTGAGCATGCCCATTTGTTTGAGTTAGTGGCCATGGTAGTAGTGACGTGTATTGTGATTCTAAGCGAGAGGGATGATGCACATGAGGAAAAATGATGGGTGAGAGAGACGGTGTGTGGTAGTCCATTAGTGCAAGATGTGTTTGTGTAATTTATCATACTACAAAGTCACTTTGTTGAGTAGTCTATAGAGATTAACCTATTACATAGGTAGGTGGAGAGATATCAAGTCCATGACCAATGACACAAAGATAGTGGTGAGGAATCAAGTTCGAGAGCTCTTGTAGTACCAGAGAGTGATATTGATGATGAGATTTTATTTTTATTGTTTTATATTATGTAGGGGCATTTCCTCCAGTGATGAAATATTTTTGTAACTATGATTACATCCAATATATATTTGATGTTAAAGACATACGATGATTATATTAATTGTGTATTAATGTTATAATGTTACTAATGAGATATGATTTGTCAATGAATATTGCTCATGATTTGTGGTTGTTAGCATAATGTGATTGATAATGTAGGATCATGTGATGGTTATTGTAATTTATCTAATGTGGTCATTATTATTTATGGTTATTGATTGATATTTGTAGTATGATGATGATAGAAAAAAATGCGTAATGGGATGATGATATAGTGTTGATGATGATCAGAAATGTATATAGTGTGATTGTGAAACTAAAATTGTGATAAATGATTGAATAATATGTACTAAGACAAATGACCCGTATATTAGTATGATTAAGATAGTTGGAATTAGGGATACCCCCCATTATATATATGATGAGGTTTATTTATTTAATACCCCTTAGCAGTCAATAATGAACAATGTAAGGAAAGAGTCCGTTATCAGGAAATGATTGAGTTCCTACATGAATCAATGAAGCGCGTGATGAGAGGTTTTTATATAAAATCCCTCAACTATTATATAAGAACTCTAAGAACACAAGTTCTTCATCAAGGGTTAAGGTGATAATAATCACCTGCCAAATACTAAGGTGGCGTGAAGTGGTGGAAGCATGTGGCATAAAAGTAGCGTGATCATATGAAAAAAACTGGATATAATATAGAGCAGTACCAGTGGGATCATTGAATGTGGAAGGATGTGGTAGCCAATGTGAATCAATAACATGATGTGGTGGATGATATGGATGAAGTGGATGTGATGGTGCAACAATGGATGGATGTGGTGGAGAGAGTGTATGAGTATAAACCTATGGCAATGGACGTATAATAACATTAGCACTAGATGGAGGAGAAAAATCAACCCAAGTAGAAACGTGCTGAGAGTGAAAGGAAATGGACCACTCATGTGAGTGAGAGCCAAAGGAAATGATGTCCTTATCCTCTAATTCTAACAATCTATCGTGAAGGAAAAAATTATCACTATCTGTATGTATATTGATGTGATGATAATTACAATAGGGTTGATCATGCTAAAGTTATAGACGATGTTGTGGATGATGTTGATTACATGGCAAGCGAATAAGATACTCATTAAGTAAAACATGTAGCACATCATGTAATTGAGCATGATGAGATAATTGCAATGGATCATGTGAAATAAATGGATTATATGTCGGAGTAGTCTGTCATGGAGGAATATGAGAAGGACACTTTTGTGATGTAGTAGGTTGAGCCTACTTTCCTGGAAGAAATTTATATTTTGTGGTTTTATTGACTAGGGGAAATGGAGAAGAACTAGATGATATGATAGTAGTAGTAAAAATTGGAGGATCAATAGCATCTTCTGAGAGAAGGTCTTGTTCTAGTTGAATAAATTTCTTGCACAAGAGTATGAATGACTCACATGTATCATATTGCAATCATTTCTTGAGATCAGGATGTAATGAAATTACTTGTATAATTCCGATCGTGAGAAGAAATATAACACCAAATAAAACAATATTCTAGAATAGAGATCTCAATATGAAATTAGAATAGCTTCACCACTTCGAGGGGGCAACCTCCAAACCATACAATAAGACTCAAATTCTCAATGATGAACAAATACTAAATATAATCCCCTATATATACTATTCATATGTTATGGCCATCACCAAGGCTGACCTACTAAGGAAGTAAAATTATAAATGATATAATTAAATGATATGGTAAGCCACAAGCTGGCTACTCATATCCTAGTACAAGCAATAGGTTAAGGGTGTAACATGCCCTTCCCCTTTAAAGCAACATTTTCCCTAATGTTGAGAAGCTCTGGGTGTTGCTGCAGGAATGTCATATCTTCCCATGTTACATCTTCATTATTCATATTCTTCCACTTGATCAGGTACTCAGTAATAACCCATGTCCTCAATATTTTAGTGTGTGTTTGAAGGATGCATTCAGGTTCCAAGACGACTCTTCCCTCCTCATCGAGCTTAGGTAACACTATTTGGGATGATACTCTCTGTCCAATTATTTTCTTTAGGCAAGAAACATGAAAGACTGGATGTATTTTGGTTGATTGTGAAATTTCTAATTTGTATGCTACAGTACCAAAATTCTGTAATAATTGATAGGGGCCATAATACTTTAGTGAAATTTTGTTATCCTTTTGTATTTGTTTCAAAGACATTTTCTTATATGGTTGTAACCGCACAAAAACCTATTCACCAACTTTAAAATGCCTTTCCATATGATGTTGATCATCCTGTTGCTTCATGCAATTTTGTGCCATGACCAAGTTCTCCTTGAGACTAGAGAGGACCTCTTGTTGATACTAAATGTGTTCTTCTACTGCTATAACCCATGGTTTTCCTCTTAATGATGATGTGATGGATGGTGGATGGTACCCATAGAGTGCAAAAAAAGGATAAATTTTAGATGAAGTATGGAAGGAAGTGTTATACCACCATTCTGCAAGTGGAAACTATTATCACTGAATCTAAACACCCTTATGTTTACACAAGTTCATATACTTGAGCTCACAGTGTGATTGAATAACATGGGTACTATCTCCAAGTTGTGGGACTTGCTACTTGAGATAGACCTCCAGAGAAAGTTGGTTCTTGCTCCTAACTACCTGCCACAATCTACTCTAATGCAGGGAAAAATAACTATTCTAATATAACTTTCCAAGTGACCAAGGAAAGAGAATGTATAAAAATGAAATCCTACACTAAAGCGGTGATACACCAGAAAATGAGGTGTGTGAGAGTAGTCTTCCAATGTGTGAAAAATAGAAATAAAATGCATACTAGAAGGGGTGATAATAGTTCTCCACAATCTGGCAAATGCATTCACAACAATATTTCATACATGAAAAATAATAATGATTCCTTACAAGAGCATAAAAATAAACAAAATAATTTTGTAATGAAGGTTGAAATGGAAAGAAGAGTGCAAACAAACACAGCAGTGGAAGATGCATCCACAAACTTTTATTTTATTGCTTCATGATACGCACAGTTCAATCTATTATAAGATAAGGGCTTAGATCAACCATGGAAGGAGTCCACTAAAGGGGCCTACAACACATTGGCTTCAAAAATAGATTTTTATAGAGCTTTGATACAACAAAAACTACCTACTCTTATAATGAGCTTAACACTCCAGTTTATAGAAAAAAGAGAAGAGAGAGAAAAGAGGAAAATGGAAATCCAAAAATCTATCCTTCAACCAATTATAATAGGATTAAATGGATTGAAATGATTATATGTTACTTTTAAAAGGATCCCCATACTATCCTAGGTGCTGCAACAGAGAAAGAATGATGACCACGCCTCTTAATTGCACTCCTAACTACCAAATAAAACACTGTCATGAACCCGGCCATGATGTATGAAAAATATCCATTTATTTCTCATCAAATCCCAATTTTATTGATTTATGTGAATTTTTTTTGGAAACACGATTCCAACGGTACCAATTTTGTGTGATTTCGTTGAGAAATGCAAAAGTTAAGGCCTTCTGCGTGCAGGCAGCTATTCTGGGTCTACCAGGCATTTGCTGTCATTTGACGGGAATGTGCATTAATTGAATGGAGCTGAATATGTTTCATTTATTTTAATATATCTACCCTCATTAAAATTAAGATGACTTTGTGCTCATTCCAGAAAGTCTGATTTCATGAAAATTAGAGGTTGGAGTCAAAAGTTATGGTCGTTTGAAGTTCAGGGGTCAAACGTTGAATTTTTGTCTTCATTGTTGCTATTTCAGCAAAATTCAAGTCGACATGTCCCAGACACTTTCATCCACATCACCTGATTTAGGCTTCCTTGTCCCCACATGTCTGTCATTGACCATGTCATGAGGGCCATTGACTTCCGCACTTGCTGCAACGTATGGTTCCTTCTGCGGCTTTTTTGCCTTTGCGTGCCCCGCACGTCTCGATGTCCCAACTGTCCCAGACACATTTCTATGTGCCACCCGCAATGCAATGACTTGTGGAAAAATTCATATTTTTGTGTCCCATGCGTACCTACATCCGAATTGTCCCACAGATCACCTGGAACAAAAAGTTTCACTTTTTTCTGATTTTCTTTACCTGCGGTGATTTTGGCAATGCACACCCCACATGTCCCTTTTGAACTTGTGTGGTCTAGGACACAAAAATATTATTTAGCCAATTCCTTTGTATTTTGGCTCCAAACCTAGTACGATGAACCTTGGTACAATGTGCAGCCTCCAGACCTATAATGCATTAAAACAAGCCTGTGACTTCAATTTTTGGATTTTTTCATTTTTTTCTAACTTGTTGGATTTTTCCTTGGATGGGAAAGTTGCAGAGAAACCAAGGGGACCCCCAAAACATGATTTTGGGAATTGAATTAGTCTACTTTCTCAGGACTAAATATTTTCATGCATGTTTATCAAAATTACCTCGAGGGGTTAATTTTGGATAACAACAACCATTGGACCCATCTTGCTTGTTTATTTGATGTAAAGCAATGGAGATATCCCTCCAAACACTTATTTACAACTTTTGTTTTGATAACAGTCAGATTGAAGATATATACAAGAAACTGACCTCCTTATGACTCACGCTTAGGGAAGGCCAAGACTGGACATGACTACAACATTGCCGCCTTTAGGGAGATTGAGGAGTTTATCGAGGGTCATGCCAAAAGTGTTTCCACCCTCAGCGGTGTCCCGGCTGCACTTTGGGGCAACGAAAAAGAAAGCAAAAGAACCATTGAGGAGCTTGATAAGACTGATGCTGCCCACATGACTGCTTTGGGTATGTTTCATGCCTGGAAGAGAGTTAAGATCAGTATCGATAAAGCTGCCAAGAAGTAGTCTGGATGCTTCTGCTGCTTTTAGTTGTTTTTTTGTTGTCTCTCTGTGGTCGGTTTATTGTTTTTTTGCTGTTGTTTTGCTGTTTTGTCTCATTTGTGTAGCTGTTTCTGAGCTACTTGGAGCTGCATTGCAACACTTGGATCTTTTTCCATTCTCTCTGTTTCTCACTCTTATTCCGGCTCTTAGGCCTTCTTTTGTATTCAAGAGTATAGTCCCTTTCAAAAAACTATTTGCCAATAATAAAAAAAACTTTTGTTTTCCCATCAGACTGGGGATGATAAGAAGAGCTACGAGCTAACTGAGTACCCAAACATGAGAATAAATCAATCCAAAAATTACTAGTAAATATTAGGGTCTCGATCACGTACTATAATCTTCAGTGTCCCATGAATCTTCTGAACTGTGTCCATGAAGTCTGTTGTTACCATGCTTGCAGCTAATTGGTGTGCCAGAGCACAAAAATGAGCATATTTGGTGAGTCTATCCACCACAACCATGATGACATATTTTTATTTAGATTTAGGCAATCATGTGATAAATTCCATGGAAACCTCTTCCCACCACTGGCTAGGAATAGATAGAGGTTGTAGAATACCCGGGGATCAAACTGTTTCACCCTTATTATGTTGAAAAACCATGCATTCTGCCACAAATTTTTAGACATCCCCTTTGAGACCTTCCCAGAAGAAATATTGTTTGACTCGATGATAAGTCTTCAAGAATCCAAAGTGCCCCCCTACTAGAGAAGAGTGAAGCTCAGATAGAATCCTATTTTTAAGAGTGGAGTTCTTACATAGGTATAATCTATCTTTATACTATAAAGCATCCCCTTTCAATACAAATTTTTCAGACATTTTTGGATCATTCTGCAGATGATGAATGAGGTTTTGTTTGGTTGGTTCATTTATCCATTTGGACCTTGCCTCATCCATCCAATCTTCTTGTAATATGGATATTGCACATAACAAGGCTGTAGTTGATTCAATCTCTAAACCTTTTACATAGACCACTGTATCTATTTTATAGAACAGAGCACCCCCAGGCAGCCTGCTCCCTCTCCAGGTGCTCCATTCTACCAAGATATTTATGATCCATCCTTTTTAGGGCCTCTGCATAGTCATTCTTGTTTCCTATTTCTCCCGTCACTTCTATAACATATTCCAGGGAGCTCCTTAAATAAACTAAGTCACTTACATACTTCTCTTACATATTAGGGTATCTACTTTCATTACATTATTTTTTTGGGTAATTTTCCATACTTGTTTATTGCATTCATTTATAGTATTTACATGTCATTCTAGATTAGATTAACTATTATCATCCCACATATTAGTTAATTTTGTTTAATCATTTTGGTTTTCCTTCTGCTAAAATCATGGATAACATACATTCTTTCAAAAATAAGGATGTTAAAATTTTTTTTGCTAAATTCAAAATCAAATAATCGTTCTCCACACCTTACTATCCACAAGGCAATGGTCAAGCTGAGGCTACCAATAAAAACATTATAAAAATATTATAGAATTCCATTGACTCTAGTGGTACCAATTGGCATAATCAACTATTCTATGCTCTATGGGCCTATCGTATTAGTATTCGTACACCCACTAACGCAACCCCCTTTTCATTAGTTTATGGAATTGATGCCATTATTCCACTCGATCTTGAAATACCTTCCTTTTGGATTCCTCTCAAAGGCATCCTAAAAAAAAATGAATATTGTGACAACCACCTACACAAATTAGAAATGTTGGACTCGTTTTGTGTCCAAGCACTTGAACATATTCATGCATATCAATCTTGCATCGTACATGCCTAAAATCACAAAAATCACTCTTGCAATTTCAAAATAGGTGACCTTGTCATGAAATAAAATCAAAATAATACAAATGTTGAGGCACCTCTAAAAAGTAAATTCAAGCCCAATTGGCTTGTCCCATAAATTATCACTAACAAACTTGGTGGTTGATTCTATCGCCTCACCATCCTTTTAGGAAAACATCTAAAAAATATGCTCAATATAATGCATCTTAAGAAATACTATACATAGAATAATACTATCCAACCATTACCTGATGACACACACTTGTGCTTCAGTTCACACCTAACTATCAAGGGATTATTACAAATGAACCCCATACACTACACTGTAGACACCACACATCATGTTTCACACATTCTACATTTAGTCCATATCATTTCAATCTTTGTATGTCTATACATGATACATCATACTAGTCTTCATCATTGTCATATAACATTACATCCTACATACTATACTCTCTTAGGCATACTACACATATTACATTCCATACCACACATCACATGTTTTTTTATCATCTTCATTACATATACTACATCATCTTCTACGCACTGAACTCACTACCCTATGACGCACTTTAGTTCCTCGGTCCATACTCAACTTCCGAGGGTTTACAAATCAAATGGACCTTACATTCATCATGTGTTTATCATTCAACATCTCATCATGTGACATTTCTAGGATATCAAAACATGCTATAGGCTAAATCGTCACTTGATGTATTCATATTGTAGTGGTATACACTTTATGCTACATCACCACTCCTTACTATTCATATTGTAGTGACACATGCTATAGGCTATATCATCACTTCATCTATCATCTTGTAGTGATAAATTCTTTAGGACTAAATCATCACTCATACATTGATTTTTTCATGATATATACTTAGGATATAAGGTTCACGCACATATTTTCTATATGTCACATATCATCATCACTACAAATACATACTCATCATAGTGGGCTAAACACAACACACACTATTACTTGATGATGCACTCTCATTTATGGTTCATCATTGAATGCCGAGGCAGGAAACCAAATGAACCTCACTAGATACATTTCCATTCACTCAAGGGCACACGGATCCTACCATTCATCTTGCATTCCTTTCCATGCATCCAAAACATACTATATATTATGGTTACTTTTACTCTTGCTTACTTTTTCTTCTTCATTTTCACTTTATTACACATGCTATTTTGATACTTGTATTTCATTTATCTATATCATCCACACATGCACATTGACATATTTTTTCTAGTTGACATCAACAACTGCACAAGCGTTTCTTCCCTAGGTTCACTCTCATCACTTTATTTTGTGTTTTTCATCTCTAATTTCTATACTCCATAATATTTTTATCATTCCATGCTTTGTCTAGTCCTTCGGCGTGTTTTTTACTACAATATTCATGGACATCGATTACGGATCTCTATCTACTTTATGTTATCGTTATTTCCACTCACTGACATGAAGTGGGGGAAAATGTAGTCACAAAATAATACACATTAGAAATTATTTGGTCCCAGTCTCATACTACCATTTATAAGGTTCTTGAAAAAATGAATTACTAATTAACCTCTGTCTTTTATCCATCTTACTTTATTTTCTTTCATCATTCCCAACTCCTTGTACCTATAATCCCAGTCAACTTTCATTGTTTTACATCATTTTAGATTTTACTGGGACACCCAAACTTATACTGAGGTGCCCATGGGTACCCTAGTTCTACCTGGGGTGCCCTGATCCTTTTTGAACTTTCTATCTATTTTAGCTTCTTGTCTTTTTGGTGGTAGGACATTTTAGGGTTAATTATGAAATTAGATCAAGATAAACCTATAAATATAAAGTTATGAGACCATAATGAAGGACCAATCACTAGTCACTACTATCATCCACCTAGGATTACATTCATCTAAGGAATTTGGAGATCATTTGTATACATTTAACTATATGAAAAAGGATAAGGTTGGTTCATCTACCTCACACAAGCATAGTGGGAGTGATTATAATCTATTTCATACACCATTCTACTACATTCTACATCTAGTTACTGCTGGCTAATTTACAAAGTGCTACTGGAAAAGGAGAACCTAATGCACATGATGCAAAAAACACACACTAGAACTATATTTGGGTCTGAAATTTAGTGCAACACTCAGTTAGTAAGCCCATTATTATAGCAGCTGAGTTCACTCCGACCCATTCATTTGCATTATTCTTTTTTAGAGTTTTGACACTTCTTGTGGTCTCTTGTAGGTCTTTATTTAATCTTGGATTATCTACGACACCTGGTGCAGTGTATCAAATATGATGTGACTCACAACAATGGTTTCAGACCACTTGTTGAACTAGTGAAACTCAGCTCCAGACCTTTTTCACAAACCAGGGTGCCCATTCTACAAACCAAAGCACCCAAAAGTGCCCTAGTCCCTCTCCAGGCACTTTACTCTACCCAAATATCTCAAATATATCTTTTTTGTTACCTCTACAAAGTCACTCATGCTTCTTATTTCTCCAGTCACTTCTACGACATAGTCTAGTGTGCTCCTCAAATCACCTAAGTCACTTCCATACTTCTCTTGCATATTAGGGTTTCTACTTTAACTATATTTGTTTCTTGGGTCATTTTCCATAATTGTTTATTGTGTTCATTTACTGTATTTACATTTTGTTCAATATTATATTAACTACTTTTATCCCACGTATTAGTTTATTTTTGCTAATTAGTATGGATTGAGGAACTAAATTTCGTCATAGGGTAGTGAGTGCAACGAGTGGAGGATGATGAAGTATATGTAATGAAGATGATAAATGACCATGTGATGAGTGAAATGTGTAATTTATGATGTATACTTTCAAGTGTAAGATGCACAATGCAGTATGAATGGTATGTATTAATAAATGTGTAGATGATATGTAAAATGTATATATGCACAGATGGAGAATTAATGTAGTATGTATGACGCAATATGATTAAAATTAATGTTTTGTGTCTATAGTGCAGTGTGTGGGGTTCATTTTTAGCAATCCCTCAATAGTCAGGTGTGAACCACAACACAAGAGTGTGTCATTGGGTAATGATCAATGCTAAACATGTGAATGAGTATATGCATGTTAGGAAATTGAGTTATGAGAATACAAATATGAGATATGATTAGAAGCTAAGATGATGTATGCGTACATGCTAAGAGTGTGATGTAGTACTATGTAAAGATGTTATAATGGAGGGTTTAAATGCGATGCCCCCAAGTGTATGATAGAGAAGATTACTATGTGTCATTATAAAGAAGATCATCGTTGTCATGATCAAAACCTACTGGATAATCATGAGAAATTAGATAAGTGATACAGTGAGGAGGTTCATATAGGGATCTATTGCAATGGAGTGTGTACACATTCATTGCATATTCTTCATCACTATAGGTGATTGATGGATAATTGTGAGCATCCCAATGAGAGATATTTGGAACATAAGTGGGAGAAGAATCTTTGTGAATAGAGATATTGCCAAAAGCCATAGGAAATGTAAGAAAATAGTTATGAACATCTATTGTACTGCCAATATAGTCAAGACAGAATTGTCCAAGTGTGAGTGGAGAGTCACATGGGGAACACACAATACATAAGTTGTCGAAATTTGAAAATAGCCATGATAAAGATGTGGTGAATGAAGAGGTGGTAATATGTCATTAAGCGTCATGCTAAAAATACCCAAACTATCATCTGTACAAATAGTGTCTACCAAGTAGAATCAATAGGGATGTGTTGCCAAAAAGACCTGTTGATGAATAGTGTACATGTAAAAGGAGGTAGCAAAGCTATAACCCATGGAGGAGAAGATGAAATAGTATATACACTATTTAAATACCCCTAGTATAGTACCATATCATTAATAGAGGAAGGGGTCCTAAACCTATATTCACATGGGCCAACGACAACAAAGGTTTCTTCAAAATAAGAGTTGTTTATGTCAAGAGGAGTAAAATCGAGATGTCCTAATACTTCATTTGTAATTTCGAAAGTGTCAAATTCATCATCAGAATCATCAATTTGAGCATCATCATGTTGTGTAGCATTTTCAAGTATTTTTCTAGGTGCTACCATAGATGTAGTAATATAGGGTGTCATGATAGGGTTGAGAAGGGACATTAATGGGAGCTGATATTGTAGGTGAAATAATAACCATAGTGTGAGTAGAGATAACTAGAGCGTTGATAGTGGTAGGAGAATATTTTGAAGTGTTAGACTGTCCAATGTCATATATGTAAAGGTTTCTATATTGAATACTTTGCGAAGGTGGTATAGGAATAGAAGTAATGGGATCTATGTGACTATATTTGAATGGTTATAGATCAGTGGTGAAAGAATGTTCATAGCCATCATGTAAGAACTTGACACTTTGGTGGATAGTAGATAGTGTCACATGCATCGTGTGAATCTAAGGCCTACCTAACAAGAGAATAAACTAAAAGGAGGCATAACTAACATAGAACTTAGTGATAATAGTCTTAGGCCCAACCAAAATATGTAATGAAATAGTCCCTCAGAATGTGTGAGTGGTAGAATCATAACCTTGAATGAGAGTAGAATTTTGAGAAATTAAATTATCATTAATACTCAACCTATGTAAAATAAAATGACTACATACGTTGAAAGTTGATCCATTATCAATGAGGACTTATTTAATGCAAGTAGTGTTAAATGGAAGTAATGAGCAAAGGAGCACACAGATTTATTTTAGCGAAAGCTGAAAGATCCTCATCTGTGAAATATATAGTATGTGGTAAATTATGAAGAGAGTATATGAGATGTGAAAAGCTCATTGTGTAATTATCAGTTTCAATATGAATAACATGAAGGGAAGCTTCTAGCGTGTTACGAAAATCTGGTGCATTACCTAACAAATCATAAAGAGATATCTTAGAGGAAATAATTTTAAGTTGTTCAATAATGTCATAGCCCTTAGAAGCAGTGGGATAAGCTTCTAGAGTAATGGGTGGAGGAATAGACGTGGTTTGAGCCATAGGTATATTAGGAAGGGTACAGAGAGTAATAACTACATTAATGGATGGATCAGTCCTAGGTGTGACAAAACAAGTAGGAATTTGGGTTTGCACATGTATGAAATCAGTAATAGTAGTAACTATGCTTGAGACCTTAGTTGGTACAAAGGTAGGATAAGAATATTGAGCCATAACTTGATAAATAGATGAAATGATCAAAAGTAACTGTTGAAACGTGGGGTTTTCCAATATGATTAATTAAAATTAACTAATATGTTTGATAATAGTAGTTAATATAATGTAGAACAACATTTAAATACAGTAAATGAATGTAATAAATAGGTATGGAATATGTCCCAAGAAATTAATCTAATGAAAGAATAAACCTTAATATGCAATAGAAGTATGGAAGTGACTTAGATGATTAAGAGGTAGGAATGAATTGTGTCACAAAGTGAACAGAATAATCTAGAAGTAGGAACGATTGTGTAGAGGTATTAAAAAGGATAAATATGGATTTATTCTCTAGACTAGGGAGCCTAGAGAAGGACTGGGGTGGCTATGGGTGCCCTGGTCTGTAGTATGGGTGCTCTCGTCTATGCAAAACGTCTGAAATTAAGTTTCATAAGATTGGTAGGTGTTTGTATGATGGAAAAGTGACATGTGAGCATGAGAATCTACAAGTAACTCTTCCTCGCACCTGACCTCCCAAGGTCGTGCCGAGATAGCCGGTGGGGATGGAATATACAGGCTATAAATAGACTAGTTGGGTAATCTTATGTCTTCTACACGCAATAATGGGATCTGCGAATCTAAGGAAAAGATGGCCCCCTAACCTGAATAGGTTTGATGGATCATTTAGCGAGGATATCTGCTTGAAGGCTCCAATCAATATCGAGCTCAACTGAGATCCTATCTATAGGTTGTTGAATATGTGGAAACTAACCTATGGATGTTTCGTATATATTTCCTGACAAGGTCATGAAAATGGTGGTAATAATGTGTAGTGGATCTTTTGGTGCTTTATGGATGATTCTCTAGTCTAGTCCAGAAATCTTTAGCTTGATTAGCTGCTACGTTTAATAATGATAGTTGTGTGATAATGTCTAGTGGAAGTGGAGACGACCTAAATACCAACGTTCGCAAGATGGTGTCAATACTTGATTGATTTGTAGGCATGTTGGGTTGTGGGACCTGTGGATCACAACTGTAAGTTCATGGTTTCTTTGGACATCCTATGGTCATGTGAAGAGTCAATCCTTGATTCCAAGTATCCAGTAATCGTATGCCTTTTCGACCTCTACGTTTAGAACTAGAAGTTGCACATTTTTCTCGGAGTACCTAATAGGTGTTCTAGCAACTTGGATACGTAAGCTAGTGTCTATATCAATGAGGAGGTCTCCTGTGTCTGGCTGTGGGACTAGTGGATCATAACCGAATGGTTTCTCTCTTTTAGGTCTTTCTATAGTCATACGGATATCTATCAAGGTAGTCTATAATTTGGCTGATTTGACCAGAACGTGTGTGCATTTTCATCTTCTATATTTAATCCTCTTAGCTGTGTGTTGATTTATTGTAGGTCTGTTGTTGTTCGGAAGACCTGAATTCTGAGATTTTGGTCTATGTTAGTTAATGCTACAACAGATTTGGTTAAGGCACGATTGGCTCAAAAACATATTCCCTGGGCTCCCTAGGTCCTGTGATTGTCATACAAGATAAATATAAACCTAGCTGAAATGAAATAAACTAATTATGCAAGATATATCTACAACATATATATATTCCTCTATTTTTTTAATTTTTGATATAATTTTTAATAGAATTAAAAATGAAATTAATCTAATATATTCAGAAAATGACAACTAATCTAATAACAAAATTAAAACAAGCAAGGTAACCCAGTGTAGCTACTTGCCTGTGTAGTTGTGAGTTTATCCTAAATAATTAAATAGCTGATTAACTTAATTGAAAGACTCTCGATCTTACCTTAGAAGTGAGGAATGAATCATAGTTTCTAAGAAACTATCAATCCCCACAGCTTCCCCGAAAATATCGAAAGTGAAATTTAACTAAAATGAAATAATTCACTACTCTATTTGATATGTTTTAACTAGAAATTTGACAGATAAAACATGGAATTTGTAGAACAGTGGTGAATCCCGTAGTGTATGACTTGTCCCCTCAGAATGATATCCTTATTCCTTCATGTTCATGTGATTCCAGAAGAGCTTGTATATGTTAGCATCAATAGAAGAGGGTGTTTGAACAATGGCAGCTTTGGATATAGACCGAATATAATGCGAGTAAGAGAGGGACAACGCAAGTGACAAAGCTTGGTGTATAGAATTCCTAGCGGGATTTATTGCAGGAATACAACACAAGTGTACCAAGAGGTTCTAGAATTTACCTTCTATAAAGAGCACAACCTGCAACTCTAATGGATTCAATCTACAAATGACACTACTCTACTCTAAACTAATTTGTATGAACAATAATGAACAAGACTGAAGAAGGAAGATCGAATGGCTTCTAACAGCAAAGGAAAAACTAGCATGGATGCAAACATGAAAACAAAATGAATTCTAAGCAAGAAATTGAAAGACTAAACAATGGAAATGAGAAGTTGAGGGGCCATTTTCTTAAAAACAAGTTGGCTATTTATAGATTTCACATTCACCCAAAGGTAATTCTTATTAGAACTCTTTTACTATTAAAAAATGAAGAGACACTATTCCAAGGAACATAAAACATTAATACGAGTTGAGGTGGTTGAGAAAAGCTGGTAAATGTTGAAAAATTACGCAAGTCATGATCAAAAGAACGTGCTGGAGAATGCGTAAAGGACCGCTGCCCTAAGCAGGGTAGCGGTTTCATCACTGAAGGTCAAAAAGCTAGCAAAAGAAAAGTAGAGGATAAAGTGAAGTACACAAAGCTTAGACAAGGTGCTTTGGATGCTAACATACACTTGGCAAGCTTTCCTGGATTCCGAAAACCTTGGAAGGTGACCTGTATCATCATTGGGGCATGTGTAACATCATTCTGGTGGTACAATACCCTATAATTTTTGGTACGTACATATTTCCCCCTCAGAGAAGCGTTTTAACCATGAAGAGGTGTAAAACGGTGGGTCTGAGTATGGCGGTCCCAAAATGGGAAGCTACCAATTATACCTGACATGCCCGTGTGTTGAAATGTCATCATCCAAGTTCCCGCTACCTGCAAAATAGAAAGAGGACTCAAGTGCAAATAGATAAAATAAATCGAAAAATAAATACTAAATTAGTATGAAATGAGGACTTACCATTTGTGCGGGGATAAGAAATTACCTCTGCCGGTTCTCTAAACCTGTGAAAGGGGCATTCAAAATGAGTCAAAACACCATATATAAATAAAATGAGCTTATTTTCCTATTCATTTGCGCATGTCGATTTGATAGTTTTTGAGCTCTAGGACCCATGGTGATGGTTTTCGATGAAAGTATAGTCGAAACGTTCGTAGCGAGATAGTGATCATGCCTTTGCGAGTAGAATCTTGACCCATGAGATCTCAAGATAGTTCGTCTTGATTTAACGTTTTTGCACCCAAAATGTTAAAATGATGAAATATTTGTTGTCGAGGGGGGGGGGGTAATTTTTAAAAATGTTAGTTTTAAATGTGTCTATTAGGGGGGATGCCTAATGGGTAGGTTTTTGTTTTAGCTAAAATGGTCAATTTTTGTGTTTTTGAGCATTTTTAGGGCATGCGACCCGTTTGTAGTCGTGGGACAGGACCACCACCCTGAGCAGGGCAGTGGTTACGGGACTGCTACCTTTCAAGGTAGCAGTTATGGAACCGCTGCCCTACTCAGGGTGGTGGTCCTCTACAGAGTGTTAAAACAACACTATTTTGAATTTATTTTTGCATTTTTAGTGTTCCTACTTTCTTTAATGATTTTTCCAATGCAATCTTGACACTAACTTGCTTCTCTTTGCATGTTTTTCGGTGTTTTACAGAAGAAGCAAGAGTACATTAGATGGATCCGAGAGAGGGAGTGTGATTAGCTTCCTGCAGTGTTAGATGCACTCTCTCAGGCTGAGCAGGATACTCTCAAGAGGGCAGGTATATTGAGGATCACACGGGTTCCCCACGTTGCACCTACCAGTCACATACTATGTGATTTATTTTCTTACTGGGATGCAAATCAGAACACCTTCCAATTTCCAGGTGTTAGGGGTGAGTGGACCATCACCCTAGAGGATGTCTACCGCATTTTGGGAGTCTCGATTATTTGAAGGAGACTTTCATTTGATACAACAATATTTAGAGCTTAGGTGACCCAATGGGCCACCTATATTGGAGACACAGTTGTCTCCACTGGTTTGAAGAAGGGGGTGAAGGTCCGTTCTATTCCTGGCTAGCCCATCCCTTTGATCCACCATGCGATTATGGTCATCCTTGCTTCGAGATTAATCAGGGACAAGGGAGGGGATACTTTTCTCTACTGTTGGGCCCACATCATCGCACAGACTGAGGCACATGGTCAGATTTATGCCTGGGGAGATGATATACTTGAAACCACCTATCATGACTTATACAGGGTGGTTCAATTACAGGGACAGTCACTGACCCATCCAACCTTAGTTATGAGCTGGGTCTATAAGCGCATTATCCCTTATGGGAGGGGCATACAGGCAGTGAATCTGGTGGCTGTTAGGGTAGCTAGATGGATAGGGATGATGGTGCTTAGGGAACCACATCAGTTAGTGTATTTATTGACCACTGCAGATATGGAAGCCACACCTTATTAGACCATGGCAAGGTTGTGGGTTGAGGAGGTATAGACCTTGATTTCCTACTCTATTATAGGGCAGCTTGTGGACAGGATGGGGAAGGTAGAGATACGCCCCTTTGATCAAGTTCCTCAGTAGTTCGGCCTTGCTTATATTGATATGCTTCCCCCAGTGATGCCAAATGTTGAAATCAATTCGGGAGGCTAGGGGAGGTCCAAGAGGCCGGGGTTGGACTGTTGTTACTCCTGGTGTCCCTATTGTAGCCAGGAGGGTGGTACGCACTCGAGGTAGAGTTGGTGCTCCTCAGGAATCCTTACTTCAGATTGCCGCTGGTCCCACCCATAGCAGTGATGATCGCATTGATATAGACTTCAAGTCTGAGGAGTTCATAGGGGGAGAGATAGAGGAGGATATCAAGGACATGGAGATCAGTGAGTCGGGTGGGGGAGAGGATAGCGATCCCGAGTGGCACGATACTCAAGACATCCTACAAGCCGAGAGGGCGGAGCAGAGTGTAGAGAGGGTGACTCTTGTTTTAGAGGAGTTACTCTCTCGGGACCTAGGCAGAGATAACGAGTCTATGGTAGAATGCCATGTTGCCCCAAATGTGGGCAAGGGGCACCAGTCAGTGTCAGCTTCAGTGACAGGTGTGGTTCCCAGAGATCCTTCTTGGAGGCCCGAAGATCCGAGTGAGTTGTCACTCTTCTTTTGATATTTGTTTTAGCTAGAATTGCCTTAGTTGCTATCTCTTTTTGTTTTATTTACTCTTTTTTTTATCATGATCGTTTTCTAACTCATTTTCTCCTTTGTTTGCAATGACCGCTGATGAGTGGCGAGACTTGATTCACCGAGTGTGTACCTATACCCTGCTTCTCCTGTCAGAGAAGACTCATGCTGAGCTTTCCGTGGACGTGGGGGAGCCCTCAGCAACTGGTAGGCACACTGATGTTTTTTCTTCTGTTTGGCACGTGGTGAAGATCATGATTTATCTCCGCACGGAGGTAGCTAGATATAGGACAACCAAGCACCTGATGAGGAGGATCCATTCTTGTAGCGAGACGGTAGCTAACGGGCGTGACTGTGAGCCCTCAGTGCATTAAGAGCACTGGCATAACCAGAGTCCTAGATATGGTCGTGTGCCTTCTAAGGGATCCCATAGCTATTGAGAGGCCACTTGGCTCTTTTTGTAGTGACTCTTGCTAGATTGTTTAAACGAGCATTTTGTATTTTCTGGGATCATTGAGCATTTTGACCATGCCTAGTGCATGAGGGCATTGTACATGAAACTTGATTATCTATATATATATATATATATATATATATATATATACCTCTTTTTGGATCTAGATCTCTTTGTACCTAGATTTTTGTGATTCATGATGCTAATGTATGATGACACAGATGAACTTGTGATCTTGAACTTTAGCTTCTATAAGAAATTTTCCGGTACTTCATATTGTTTTGACAAAATATGATGATGATCCGGTATGATGAGCATATGAACTTGCCCCACTCCTAACTCCACCCAACTAGTAAGATGCGAGGGCTCACCACCGAGAGCTAGAAAGGGCACAAGCTATGAGGTGTGTTGAAATGGTAATGATGGGAGATAGAAAAAAATTTGGTGGAACCGAATTAGGATGCTACAAACCTATCTTACTCAAGTGACTCCATAGTTTAGAATGTGACTTGATTTACAGTTTATCCAAACTTAGATCCATAGATGGCCACTTAGTAGGGCAAGGAAATGTGTAAATGACACTACTCCACTCTCTTTTAGGTCCTTCTACAGTCATATGCATATCTATCAAGGTAGTCTATAATTTGGCTAATTTGACCAAAACATGTGTGCTTTTTCGTCTTCTATGTTTAATCCTCTTAGCTATGTGTTGATTCCTTGTACGTCTGTTGTTGTTCGAAAGACTTAAATTTTGAGATTTTGGTCTATGTCAGTTAATGCTACAACAAGATTGATTTTAGGCATGATTGGCTCAAAAACGTATTCCCTGGGCTCCCTAGCTCCCGTGATTGTCATATAAGATCAATATAAACCTAGCTAAAACAAAATAAACTAATTATGCAAGATATATCTACAACATATATATTAATTCCTCTATTTTTTGTATTTTTGATAGAATTTTTAATAGAATTAAAAGAGAAATTAATCTAATATATTCAGAAAATGACAACTAATCTGATAACAAAATTAAAACAAGCAAGGTAACCTGGTGTAGCTACTTGCCTGTGTAGTTGTGAGTTTATCCTAAATAATTAAATAGCTGATTAACTTAATTGAAAGACTCTCAATCTTACCTCAGAAGTGAGGAATGAATCATAGTTTCTGAGAAACTATCAATCCCCACAGCTTCTCCGGCAATATCAAAAGTGAAATTTAACTGAAATGAAATAATTCACTACTCTATTTGATATGTTTTAACTAGAACTTTAACAGATAAAACCTGGAATTTGAAGAACAGTGGCGAATCCAGTAGTGTATGACTTTGTCACTTTAGAATGATCTCCTTGTTCCTTCATGTTCATGTGAATCCAGAAGAGCATGTATATGCTAGCATCAACAAAAGAAGGTATTTGAACAATGGCAGCTTTGGATATAAATCGAATATAATGTGAGTAGGAGAGGGACAACGCAAGTGATAGAGCTTAGTGTATGCAACTCCTAGCAGGATTTATTGTGGGAATACAACACAAGTGTACCAAGAGGTTCTAGAATCTACCTTCTGTGAAGAGCACAACCTGCAACTCTAATGGATTCAATCTACAAATGACACTACTCTGCTCTAAACTAATTTGTATGAATAGCAATGAACATGACTGTAGAAAGAAGATCAAATGGCTTCTAACAACAAAGGAAAAACTAGCATGGATGCAAACATGAAAAAAAAATGAATTCTAAGCAAGAAATTGAAAGACTAAATAATGGAAATGAGAAGTTGAGGGGCCATTTGCTTGAAAACAAGCTGGCTATTTATATATTTCACATTCACCCAAAGGTAATTCCTATTAGAACTCTTTTACTATTAAACAATGACGAAACACTATTCTAAGGAACATAAAACATTAATACGAGCTAAGGTGGTTGAGAAAAGCTGGTAAATGTTGAAAAATGATGCAAGTCACGATCAAAATAACGTGCTGGAGAATGCATAAAGGACCGTCGCCCTAAGCAGGGTGGAGGTTATAGGATTGCCACCCTGGCTAGGAGGTGGTTTTGTCATTGAAGTTTAAAAAGCTAGCAAAAGAAAGGAAGAGGATAAATCAAAGTACACAAATCTTAGACAAGGTGCTTGGGATGCTGACATACACTTGGCGAGCTTTCCTGGATTCCAAACACCTTGCGAGGTGACTTGTATTATCATTGGGGCATGTGTAACATCATTCTGGTGGTACAATACCCTACAATTTTGGGTACATACATATTTCCCCCTTGGAGAAGCATTTTAACCATGAAGAGGCATAAAATGGTGGGTCTGAGTATGGTGGTCCTAAAACAGGAAGCTAGAAATTATACCTCACATGCTCATGTGTCGAAATGTCATCATCCAAGTTCCCGCTACCTATAAAATGGAAAGAGGACTCAAGTGTAGATAGATAAAATAAATACTAAATTAGTATGAAATGAGGACTTACCATTTGTGTGGAGATAAGAACTTACCTCCGTCGATGCTCTAAACCTATGAAAGGGGCATTCAAAATGAGTCAAAACACCATATATATATATATATATATATATATATATATATATAACTGGCTTATTTTCCTATTCATTTACGCATGTCGATTTGACAGTTTTTGAACTCTGGGACCCACGGTGATGGTTTTCAACGAGAGTATAGTCAAAACGTTCATAGTGAGATAACGATCATGCCTTTGTGAGTAGAACCTCGACCCACGAGATCTCAGGCAAGTTCTTCTCGATTTAACCTTTTTACACCCAAAATGTTAAAATGATGAAATCTTTGTTGTGGGGGGGGGGTAATTTTTAGAAATGTTAGTTTTAAATGTGTCTCTTAGGGAGGACGCCTAATGGGTAGGCTTTCATTTTAGCTAAAATGGTCCATTTTTGTGTTTTTGAGCATTTTTAGGGCATGCGACCCGTTTGTAGTCGTGGGAAAGGACCGCCGCCCTGAGCAGGGTGGTGGTTACGGGACTGCCGCCTTTCAAGGTGGTAGTTATGGAACCGCCACCCTGCTGAAGGTGGCGGTCCTCTACAGAGTGTTAAAACAACACTATTTTTATTTTATTTTTTCATTTTTAGTGTTCCTACTTACTTTAATGATTTTTCCTATGCAATCTTGACACTAACTTGCTTCTCTTTGCGTGTTTTTGGGTGTTTTGCACAAGAAGGAAGAGTACATTAGATGGAGCCAAGAGAGGAAGTGTGATTGGATTCCAACAGTGTTAGATGCACTCTCTTAGGATGAGTAGGATACTCTCCAGAGGGAAGGTATATTGAGGATCGCGTGGGTCCCCACGTTGCACCTACCAGTCACATACTATGTGATTTATTTTCTTACTGGGATGCAGACCGGAACACCTTCTGATTTCTAGGAGTTAGGGGTGAGTAGACCATCACCCTAGAGGATGTCTACAGCATTTTGGGAGTCCTGATTATTGGGAGGAGACTTTTATTTGATACAGCAGTATCTAGAGCTCAGGTGACCCAATGGGTCACCTATATGGGAGACGCAGTTGTCTCCACTTGTTCGAAGAAGGGGGTGAAGGTCTGTTCTATTTCTAGCTTTCCCATCCCTCTGATCCTCCAGGAATTTATAGGCATCCTTGCTTTGAGATTGATCAAGGACAAAGGAGGGGATACTTTGCTCTACTGCTGGGCCCCCATCATCGCACAGATTGAGGCACATGGTCGGATTTATGTCTGGGGAGCCGATATACTTGGGACCACCTATCACGACTTATACAGGGTGGCTCGATTACAGGAACAGTCACTGAGCCATCCAACCTTAGTTATGAGCTGGGTCTATGAGCACATTTTCCCTTATGGGAGGGGCATACATGCAGCGGATCCCAGGGCCATCAAGGTAGCTAGATAGACAGGGATGATAGTGCTTAGGGCACTGCATCACTCGGTGACTTTATTGACCACTGCGGATATGGAGGCCACACCTTATTAGGCCATGGCAGGGTTGTGGGGTGAGGATGTACACACCTTGATTTCCTCCTCTATTACAGGGCAGCTCATGGACATGATGGGGAAGGTAGAGATACACCCCTTCGATTGAGTGCCTCAGTAGTTTGGCCTTGTTTATTTTGATATGCTTCCCCCAGTGATGCCAGTGTCAGATCAGTTCGGGAGGCTAGGGGAGGTCCTAGAGGCCAGGGTTGGACTGTTGTTACTCTTGATGTCCCTATTGCAGCCAGGAGGGTGGTACGTGCTCGAGGTAGAGCTAGTGCTCCTCAGGCATCCTTACATCAGATTGCCACTGGTCCCACCCATAGCAGTGATGATCCCATTGATATAGACTCTAATTCTGAGGAGTTCATAGGGGGATAGATAGAGGAGGAGACCAAGGACATGGAGATCAGTGAGTCAGGTGGGGGAGAGGATAGCAATCCTGAGTGGCATGATACTAAGGATATCCTATAGGCCGAGAGGGTGGAGCGGAGTGCAGAGAGGGTGACTCTAGTTTCAGAGGAGTTACTCTCTCGGGATCTAGGCGGAGAGGACGAGTCAGTGGAAGGATGCCATGTTGCCCTAGACATGGGCGAGGGGGTGCCAGTCAGTGGCAGTGTCAGTGATAGGTGTGGATCCAAGAGACCCTTCTTGGAGGCTCATAGATCTGAGTGAGTTATCACTCTTCTTTTGATATTTGTTTTAGCTAGAATTGCCTTAGTTGCTATCTCTTTTTTTTGTTTACTCTTGGTTTTATCCTTGATTGTTTTCTAACTCATTTTCTCCTTTGTTTGTAGCGACCGTTGATGAGTGGCGAGACTTGATTTGCCAAGTGTGTACCGATACCCTATTTTCTCCCCTTGGAGAAGACTTGTGCTGATCTTTCTGTGAATGTGGGGGAGCCCTCAGCAGCCGGTAGGCACATTGATGTTTTTGATTTTGTTTAGCATGCGGAAAAGATCATGACTTCTCTCCACACAGAGATAGCTTGATATAGGATAGGCGAGCGCCTGACGAGGAGGAGCCATTCTCGTAGTGAGACATCAACTTCCGGGAGTGACTGCAAGCCTTCAGTGGATTAAGAGCACCGGAGTCCTAGACGTGGTCATGCACCTTCTGAGGGATCCCATAGGGATTGAGAGGCCACTTGTCTCTTTTTGTAGTGACTCTTGCTAGATTTTTTATATGATCATTTTGTATTTTTTGGGATCATTGAGTGTTTTGAACATGCCTAGTGCATGATTGCATTGTACATGAAACCTGATTATATATATATATATATATATACCTCCTTTTGGATCTAGATATCTTTATACCTAGAGTTTTGTGATTCATTTCCACATGTATGCTAGATGTTTATTAGTGTTTTTGTTTTTATATGCTTTTCATAATGTATGTAATGGAGAACAAATATCACAAATGTTTTCTTTTTGTATTTCATGATGCTGATGTATGATGATGCAAATGAACTTTTGATCTTGAAATTCAGTTTCTATAAGCAATTTTCTGGCACTTCATATTCTTTTGAAAACATATTATGATGAGATGGTATGATGAGAAGATGAACTTGCCCCACCCCTAACTCCACACAACTAGTAAGATGTGAGGGCTCACCACGAAGAGCTAGAAAGGGCACAAGCTATGAGGTGTGTTGAAATGGTAATGATGGGAGATAGACAAAGATTTGGTGGAACAAAATTAGGATGCTACAAACCTATCTTACTCAAGTGACTCCATAGTTTAGAATGTGACTTGATTTGTAGTTTATCCACACTTAGATCCATAGATGGCCACTTGGTAGGGCAATGAAATGTGTAAATGAAACTACTCTGCTCTCTTTTAGGGCCTTCTATAGTCATACATATATCTATCAAGGCAGTCTATAATTTGGCTGATTTGACCAGAACGTGTGTGCTTTGTCATCTTCTGTGTTTAATCCTCGTAGTTGTGTGCCAATTTCTTGTACGTCTGTTGTTGTTCAAAAGATCTGAATTCTAATATTTTGGTCTATGTCAATTAATGCTACAAAAAATTTTTGTTGAGGCACGATTGGCTCAAAAATGTATTCCCTGGGCTCCCTAGGTCCCGTGATTGTCATACAAGATCAATATAAACCTAGCTGAAATAAAATAAACTAATTATGCAAGATATATCTACAACACACACACACACACACACACACCTATATATATATAATATATATATATATATATATATATATATATATATATATATATATATATATATATATATATATATATATTCCTCTATTAATTGTATTTTTGATAGAATTTTTAATAGAATTAAAAGAGCAATTAATCTAATATATTCAGAAAATGACAACTAATCTAATAAAAAAATTAAAACAAGCAAGGTAACCCGGTGTAGCTACTTGTCTATGCAGTTGTGA
Organism: Taxus chinensis; assembly: GCA_019776745.2. Taxonomy (NCBI): domain Eukaryota; kingdom Viridiplantae; phylum Streptophyta; class Pinopsida; order Cupressales; family Taxaceae; genus Taxus; species Taxus chinensis. The sequence continues at coordinate 812,390,673 of CM034147.1, forward strand.
GTTTATCCTAAATAATTAAATAGCTGATTAACTTAATTGAAAGACTCTCGATCTTACCTTAGAAGTGAGGAATGAATCATATTTTCTAAGAAACTATCAATCCCCACAGCATCTCTGGTAATATCGAAAGTGAAATTTAACTGAAGTGAAATAATTCACTAGTCTATTTGATATGTTTTAACTAGAAATTTGATAGATAAAACCTGGAATTTGAAGAACAGTGGCGAATCCAGTACTGTATGACTTTTTCCCCTCAGAATGATCTCCTTGTTCCTTCGTGTTCACATGAATCCAAAAGAGCGTGTATATGCTAGCATCAATAGAAGAAGGTATTTGAACAATGGTAGCTTTGGATATAGACCGAATCTAATGCGAGTAAGAGAGGGATAGTGAAAGTGACAGAGCTTGGTTTATGCAATTCCTAGTGGGATTTGTTACGGGAATACAACACAAGTGTACTGAGAGGTTCTAGAGTCTACCTTCTGTGAAGAGCACAACCTACAACTCTAATGGATTCAATCTACAAATGACACTACTCTCCTCTAAACTAATTTGTATGAACAACAATGAACAAGACTGAAGAAAGAAGATCAAATGGCTTCTAACAGCAAAGGAAAAACTAGCATGGATGTAAACATGAAAAAAAATGAATTCTAAGCAATAAATTGAAAGACTAGAAAATGGAAATGAGAAGTTGAGGGGCCATTTTATTGAAAACAAGCTAGCTATTTATATATTTCACATTCACCCAAAGGTAATTCATATTAGAACTCTTTTACTATTAAACAAGGAAGAAGCACTATTCCAAGGAACATAAAACATTAATACGAGCTAAGGCGGTTGAGAAAATCTGGTAAATGTTTAAAAAATATGCATGTCGCGATCAAAAGAACATGCTGGAGAATGCGTAAAGGACTGCCGCCCTGAGCCGGGTGGTAGTTACAAGACCACCATCTTGGTAGGGCGGCAGTTTCATCACTGAAGGTAAAAAAGCTAGCAAAAGAAAGGCATAGGATAAAGCAAAGTACAGAAAGCTTAAACAAGGTGCTTGGGATGCTAACATACACTTGGCGAGCTTTCCTAGATTTCAAACACCTTGCGAGGTGAGCTGTATCATAATTAGGGCATGTGTAACATCATTCTAGTTGTACAGTACCCTACAATTTTGGGTACGTACAATGTTTTGAAACCCTCGTTTTGTGTCACATCAAATTTTTTTGCACTACGCTAGGTGTAGTTGATGATCCAAGATGAAAGAAAAACCTGTAACAGACCACAAGAAGTATCAAAACCCTCAAAAGTAAGAATACAAATGAATGTGTTTGAATGACCTAAGCTTTCACAACAGTGGGCTTACTAACTTAGCATTGCACTACATTTCAGACCCAAATGTATTTTTGGTGTGTGTGTGCATCATATGCCCTAGGTGCTCTTGTGTCAGTTGTACTTTGTGAATTAGAAAGTAGTAACTAGATGTAGAATGTAGTAGAATGGTGCATGAAATAGAATAGAATCCCTCCCCTATGCTTTTTTGATGTAGATGAACCGACCTTTTCCTTTATGATGCAGCGAAATGTATGTAAATGATCTCTAAATTCCTTAGATGAATGCAACCCTAGGTGGATGATAGTAGTGACTAGTGATTGGTCCCTCATTAGGTCTCATAATTTTATATTTATAAGGTTATTTTGATCTAATTTAGTAATTTTCCCCGAAATAACCAACCACCAAAAAGATAAGAATTTAAAATGTCTAGAAAGTGCCCAAAAAGTGGAGGGAAATTTAAAAAATTATTAGGGCATCCCTGGTAAGATTAGGGCCCCCAAAGATCCCCCAATACTTGTCTGGGTGCCCCAATATTAAAGAGAATAATGTGGGATGCGGATAATATCTTGGGAAAGTGTGTAATAAAGGGTGCAAATGACGATAGGAGTCAAATAAAAATGGTCAAAGACATGGTGTAATTAGTAATTTTTTCACTCAAGAACCTTCTAAATAGTAGTATGAGACTAGGACTAAATAGTGTCTAAAGTGCATTGATTTTGTGACTAAACTAAGTATAATATCAGATACTTATGAAACATACTTCACGAGTTTAGATACACTTACATACTTCAATGAACATGATAGTTAGACTCATACATTTATACAACCATATCATACTAGCCACACCATCATGATACAACATACAGAGTTAGAGAACACATACATGTACTACTTATCACCACAAGACTGAGATCATGACATATCACACAATAATCACCATCATGAACCAAAAAAATAATGAACAAGAGCATGAAAAGACACACCTTTACCTTATGAAGGAGGCAAAATCTGACTCGGGCCACTCCCCTATACACCAATGCTTCATATGAATTGATATACCTTCAAGAACCATAGTGAAGGTATATAAACACCAAGAAGACCTAAAATAAGGTCTTGATGAGGTCCTAAGACTTATTGGGCACTTACAAAAATCCTTCATCCTCTTTTTTTTATAAAACTCTCATGTTTTACCCTTCATTCCATCATTAACTACTCTTGGAGTAACAATGTGATCTCTTCTTGGTTCCCAAGTCCTTCTAGGATTGTTGTCATATACTCTAGGTATTTGCACTTCATAGGCTTGTACTCTTTGACTTTAATAGCCTTGATAATAATCCTTTGCAATATAACTATCTCTATTACAATTGAAGCATACCACAATACTTCTTTTCTTCAAGTCATCAACATGTCTAGATGCAACATTCACACAAGTGCAAGTAATATGGCCTACCTCATTGCACTTCTAGCATGTAACATCTTTAGTATGATCATTTCTACTTTCTTTCCATGGTTGAGTATATCTAGGAGGCCTTCTAAACTCCTTAGCTCTATGACCAATGCATTACATGTATAGTAAAACCCATTAAAATATATTTCATACCTTGAGGCATTGGGTTGCCTATTTTTCTTGATTTTCTCAATGTCCTTGATAATGATCTCCTTCTTTCCTTCCTTGGTGATTAGTTCTCCTACTTTTTTTGATGAAACCATATCTTCTGTCTGTACCTTGTTTTCTTTGACTTCAAAATTGAATCCCAAACCATCCTTGTCACTTGTAATTTATGATTTCTCAAGAGACTATCATGAGCCTTAGTACTTTCTTCAAAATTTTGATAGGATTTCATCTTATTTGTAGCATCAGAGAGTTCCTTGTTGAAAAATATCACCTCTTCCTCTTTAGATTTCAAATTTAGAGTCATTTTACTCATTTCCAACTCTAAATTTTTCACTGATTCCTAAAGTTTCTTAGAAATGGAGCAATTTTTTCCTTCAAGCTCTTGTATCTTTGTTTCATACTCTTTGACTTGTGAAGTCAACTTATTATTGTTATTTTCAGATGTGCAAGTTTAGATTGGACACATGTCATCTCAAGCCTTAAATCATCATCTCCTCCTTCATTTTCTTTGCAATAACCAGGTGAAATATCACCCCAAAAAGTGAACCCACCACTAGAGGATCTCATAGCTTCCTTATTCAGGAAGATAACCTCATCTCCTACATCATTGTTATCAAATTCAATCTCTAAATCATATCTATCAACTTCACTACTTGCATCAGAGGAGGAATCCTCTTTCTTACTATAGAAACTCTTATTTTTATTCTTCATGAATTCATTCTTGTTGAACCCTTTCTTATTTTTATTGAATTTTTTATTTCTCTTATCATGATCGCAATCATGTTCATCATTTATTTTCTTATCATGTATATGCGAAAACTTGGCAGAAATTGACCTATTTTACCACAAGTAAAAAATTTAAAAGGAAGTTTACCCTTATACTTACCATTTTTGAGTGTCATTATTCTAGAAACCATGGAAAATAGCTCTTCATCTTCAAGATATAACATGGTATCTTCAGATTTATCCTTTTTTTCCTTAGCCAAGTTTTCCGTTTTGAAGGTAATCTCCTTATTGGTTGGTTTTGAGTCACCTATTCTCATTTCATAAGCAGTAAAAGTACCATGCAACTCATCAAATTTCAAGGTAGTTATATCCTTTACCTCTTCAATATAAGAAACTTTGGAATCGAACATAGAATTTAGTGATCTCAAAACCTTTTGAACAACAACTTCTTATTTTACCTCATCTCTTAACCCTTTCATATTGTTGACAAATTTATCAACTCTAAGAAGGTATGCAAAAATATACACATTATCATTAATTTTAATACCTTCAAATGGATTTATAAATGTTTTGAGATTTGAAATTTTTACCTTTGTGTCACCTTCATATAAAACTTGCAACTTATTCCATACTTCCTTTGCAATTTTACAATGCATCACTTTTCCCTTGTCTGATTCGCCAAGGCCACTTATGATGGCATTAAAGTTTTTTGAATTATTGGTATATTCCTTATTTTCATTCTCATTAGTCAAGGAGGTGTCAGGAGGATTATATCCATTCTCAACAACATGCCAAACATCAAAACCTTGAACAATTATTAATTACTTCATCCTCAAGCTCTAAAAATCATAATTCATTCCATCAAACAATGGTGCCTTTCCAATGACTTTTTTCCTTTCCATAGTGTGCTTCAAGGATCTCCTTTAAAGATGTAAAAATTCTCCAAAATAACCCTCTCTTATACCAATTTTTATAATAAAAATGGACTGATATGGGGGTGATTCAATCATTAAAATAATTTAAATTCAGATTTCAAATGTTCTAGTTCAAAACTCATAAGAAACCAACCATCCATTAATGTGTGCATACGACAAATAATCATATGTCCAAGAAACATAAGAAAGATATCAACAAAAGACACAAGATATAATTCATAAACCCTCAACAAGAAGAAAAACCACATAAACAAAATCTTATATTGATATGTTTCAATATTTAGTGAGGCACTAACCCAACAAAGAGCACTGACCCCTAATTTTGTGAGGCGCCAACTCCACAAGGAGGTTACAAACCCCAAAGATGATAAAGCACCCACTCAACCACCTTATAAATATATTATATCTGATTTATTTCACCCATGACTGATGAAGACCAAGTATTCAACTTGTACTTCTTCAAACCCTCATACAAACCCTAGGTGTGAAGTCTCTCACTTGTAATCACTTTCTTCACTTTTCAAGATTCAAACACATGCACACATCCTTATTGATATTCCTTGACCTGTAAAACACCTGATATAACCTCAATTCATGCTTCAACACCTTAAAATATCTCTAACCTAGGTCACACTTCTTGCACAAACAATGCATACACCCAACTAGCTTGCAAAAACACCCAAATCAATGCTTTTATATGCTCCTCTTCATTTAAAATTAAAACAAAAACCTTTTCCTTCCTTTTACTCATCCCATACATCATAAAAACATCCCAAATTAAAAATTACAAAAATCCCAAGTGACCCAAGTAGATCATCCTAGCTAAAAATCTCATTATATGTTCCAAAAATGGCTCAAAACCCCATGGGCACAAAGATAAAAATGCCCTTACATCAAAACCATAATTAGTCATGAACCATAAACCATTAAACATGCTTAAAATAACATTGAACATTCATACATGGTCTAAATTTATCTCAACCAATCAAATTATTTTGTTTAATGGGCCTAGTACTCTTTATTCATCTCAAAATTGTTGTTTCTTACACCATTCAAGACCTTGGAAACTTAATTATGACACCAAATAACTATAAAAAAAAAAAAACCATGACATGTAACCACTTTATGGAAATTACAAAAAATTTAAAATACTTATAAGCAAGTAATAAGTCCTGACACAATTGCGTGCTCAAACCACAATCAATTTTGTCTTCATCAAATCAACCTACCCATAAAGACGTTTTCAAAGATTAGTTGATTAAAAAATTTATAAGAACAATAAATACCTGTAAATGGAATCATTAGAAGCCCCATTCATCCCTCTTCACATTATAGGTGATATCAAGCATCAAATGATCCATCTCATGCTTTAAACAACTTAAAACATTTAGCAAATCATGGCCTATCTTGCACTAGGAAAAATATTCTTGTCCAAAAATTGACCTGAAAACCACATAAAATATCATCATCATGAGACATGACTCATATCAAAGAAATTATATCTGAATTCTCTTTCTAAAAAAAATTGAATCGTCTCCAAAATCCACTTGCATCTCTAGTTATTCTCACCTTACTGAACACTGCTTTTTATGGCCTCAAAACTGCCCTTTGACCAATTAACCTAAATGGAGCTCATTTGACCATGTACCTGAATCAATTTTTCCTAAAACCTATATTTATATCAATATAAACTCACATACATTCCAAAATGTGAATTTATCATGCAATTCCCTTAGAAAACCTTTTCCCAAAACACTATTCTTCATAAACTGGCCTATTTGACTAGGGCCCACTCATCACCATGACCTCTACCATACCTTTCTGGAAAGATGAAGGAGTCCTCTACATGTTCCAATCATCATCCATGTACTAGGAAACCAAATTTTCCTCTTAGGAATTTTTTTTGTAAGGTCATTTTGTCAGGAACGATGTCTTGGCACAAATGTTTTGTGTGCTCAAGTTATTAGTAGTCCTAAAAAGTCCAATCTATTAAGTCTTAGTAGTTGTGGCTCATGTCATCCATTATAGTTTTCTAGGTTTGTAAAGATTTCAAAATTAATGTCATATAAGGTTGAAGCCTATAATAGTGAGTCTAAAATTGAATATCTACATTGAATATTTGTATGCTTCAAAGAGGTTGTTGTGAATATCTAAATCATGTCATATTGGTTCATAAAAGGTTTTTGTGTTTGAGTCAAGTTGTGAATTGTGTCAAGACATCTTTCAAGATGTGAAGGGATTTATTATTCAAAAAATATTATAAGTATGAATTTCATGAATGAGGGTCTCAAGACATGTTAAGAAGTTTTGTGTCATCATCTTGGAACAAGATTGGTCTTCATAAGAGTGCAAGGAGGGATGTAATGACTATCATTAAGAAGGAATTATTATTTGTTGTTCATGATCTATGTCATGCATGTTCTTATGGTATGAAATTAATCTTTATGTCATAATGGTCTTAGAGAATTGTTGAAGGATATTTTTCATTATTGTCTAAACCAAGATGAACAGAGATTTTGTTCCTAGGTTCTTCTCATGAATGCAATGGTAAGATACAGGGTGGAAAGATTTATTTTGAAGATTGTATTGGTGTTTCACAAGTTCCATGGACTCAACAAAGTGTTGAGTCGGTATTAATTTTCTACAAGGATGAAAATAAGATTTTGAATCCTAAAAACGAGCTCTAATAATTAGTAAAAGTTCAAGTAGCAGAGTATATCTGTGTGTGGTGATACTCAGGGCATATCAAGCTTTGAACATGGAGTAACAATGGTAGATTATGTTTTTCCTTCAAAGTCTCCTGACTTAGTCATTAAAGCAAGGTTTGAAGAGTGGTGGTTGTATGCACTTAACATATCATTTGTGCTCTAAGAATGGTGAACAAGCATAAACTCCAATGGTGAGATACAGGTCAAAGTTCTTGATTTAAGATTTTAAAGATGTTATGACTATGTGACAGTGTTTTTAGACCATGAGACCAAATATCTAGTTATGTGCTCACATTTCTAAAGGTTAAAAGTTGAATTTTTCTCTATATATCCATCTGTATGAGGTATGTAAGGCCTGAACTTGCATGATTCTTGAATTGGACATATGTACTTTGTCATCAAGAAAAGAGAGAAACTTGTATCATTGTAGGATCCCATGACAATAGGTGATGTGTCTCAATAGCCATCAAATAGTATGAGGTTAGATTTCTTGAACTCCTCAAGGTTGTCACCATTCATTAACAGTTTTCTAAGTTAACTTGAAGTATCAGTAGGTGATGAGTTGTGTTAAATACCTTTATAAATAACTAATCTTATATATTTTGATCAAGTCATTGTAGTTATGTCCATGTATGTTCCAAGTACACTATTGAATATTATCTCTACAACCTTGAAATAGTGGAAAACCTTAAACTTGTGGCATAATTACTAACTGATATAATTATACCTAGTTATATTTATTTTTTGGTATTTTTTTTGTATTTATTATTATTATTTCAATAAATTTTATGAATAATGATATGTGTGATTCCACTCTTCGTTGTAAGAAAGTTTCCATATTCACCTACTCACATATAGCTAAGGAACCATCCACAATAACTTGTCCACAGTAACCCGTCTGTAGCCAAAGGAAGTCATCTTCAACAAATATCCCATGTTATGAAGATATTCTGGAAGGCATGATGAACAACACTCAAGTCTGAATGTACAATTTAAGAATCGGTTGCAGTTGGAACATGTAGAATTGGGAGATAACTCAACCTTCAGTCTAGTCATCCGTTGTAAACTAGTGAAGGATTGATTGATTGAGTTAACATGTGGTTAAACAAACTATTAGATTATTTGAACTTTTTTTATGTGAACACCTATTAAGTTACGTTGCATGTGTTTAATATCTCATTTTTCTATTAACTATCTTTCGATTATCCTATTGAAGATCTTTCACTTAGTTTGTTGAAACTCCATGTTGAACTCTTCTTCTTCTAATATTTTGTTGTAAGATGAGAAGTATAAAAGAAAAGGTTAGTGCTGATAACAAAGACATTAATTATCAGAGAAATTCATACACGAGATTTATTTGTTCCTTGATGTAATATTCATATAAATTCAATAAAGATCTGAGTTCTATGTATTATTCTCTATTTACATAATTTAGGAGGGATTAAAACCCAAGTCAGGGCCCATTTGCGGTCTGCTAAACCCTTCTATTGTTGTCTTGTTTCATTGCATGTATGCTTACCTAGGAACCATTTACATTTTGTATCTACATTATGAATTTATAACTTTATCTTAGTGCCAGCATTTGGAAACCAATCATTTTAAGTTATAATTTCTAGTTACTTTCAAGCATTTTTGTGATAGTTATTTATTTCCAACCTCTTAGATATACTGTAACTATGTATACAACACTAAAAATGTTTCAAGTTTACGTCCGCTGATTTGATAATTAAATAATTTTGATTCAACGAACATCTAATTAATTTCTAAAATTTGATTTTCACCACCTTTTTTGGTACCGCTATTAGGGATATTGTCAAGTTATAGAAATTTTTGTGAGGTTTATACACCTTTAAATTTCTAGCATAGGTTAGGTTGTAAGAATTCAACCTTCAAACCCTCCCCACTAATGAATGTCTATTAAGGTTGAGCCAATTTATGTATGTGTCATCCAAGATATGTCCATGGTATATTCCCACCTAATCCCCAAATAGTAAAGATTTCTTATCATTATAAAGAAGAAATATCTTCCTCTGTACAAGGTTTTCTACAAGAAAAACCCCCTTGAAGTAATATTTCTCAGGATATTACTAAACAACCTATCATGGAAGAGGAGGTAAATAAAAATGTTGAAGAAGGGGAAACTACATTTGAGTTCCCTATCTTTAATAATGATCAACCTATTGTAATGAAGAACATCTCTTTATCATCTCTTCCTAATTTTCATGGATCTATAACTAAAGACCTAGAAAATTTCATGTTTGAGTTTGATTCTTTACACGGGAGTTATGACTACCCAAATAATGCACATAAGATGAAAATGTTCCCTGCTACACTCAATGATACAACCTTGATATGGTTTATGGGTTTAGGAAGATATGTCGATACTACCTGGAAAAAGATGAAGGAAAATTTTCTGACTAAGTACCAAGACTATTGCAGACTAAGTAGAAGATGAGGAGATGAAATCTTCAAGATGGCACATAAGGAAGATGAGCTGCTAGAAGATTACCTAGAGATATTCCTATTTTACGTTCAGAAGCTAAGACACATAAGGTCACCTCTCGAGTCTCTCAAGCTAATTTTTTGAAAAGCACTTAATGAGGAGGATATGGATGCTTTGGACCTGATAGGAGATGGAAATACCTTAAAAGCTACTTTTGATGAGATTTTTGAAGTTTGCAGGACTTATTCTAGAGAAAATATAAAGAGAATCAGAACTATTAGATCAAAGGGTGGATCAAATACCAAAGGAATTGTAGACATGTCTAAATCAGATATTGTAAACATGTTCAAAAACATGAAAAAGGAAATAGTTAATGAAATGACCACCTAGTTTGGTGCTCTTCATGAAAATAATAAGAGCAAGGATGCAGAGGCAATGTTATCTAAAATTCAACCCACAAGGTAATTTTGATAACTTGCACAATTTCTTCATGCTTGAGCAAGCAGACATGGTTTAAGGCCCAAAATCAGGTTTTGAGGGATCCCTTAGCTTTTTTCTAACTTCCCTATCCAAATAAAAATTTGAGTTAGTGAAAATTTCAAAAAAAATGAAAAAATGAAGTCAAGGGCCTATTTTAGTGCAAATCGGGTCTGGGGGTTGTAGATGGAACCAATGCGGTATGTACTCAGGTTCATCATACCTAGTTCGGGCCTGAAATTCTAAGGAAGCAGTGTATTATGGCTAATTCGGGTCGGCATGTCCTTCACTCATGTCGTAAGTTCTCTGCAAAGCCAAAGTACCCGATCAACAAAGAAACCAAGTGAAATGCAGGTAGGGCGGAAAACATTATCCAGGACATTTGGGCCCAAAAAAGCCGAAGTAGTCGATCGAAGCATGGGTCAAAGAAAAAAATGCTGAAAAGGAAGATAAAAACATCCCATGCAATCCACAGTACAGTCAGCACTAAAGTATGCATGGGCCCTGAAAACCTGAAATAGCCACAACTAGTGAAGTTTAGCGATGGCGGAGAAAAATATCCTGGACAGTTGGACATGTAGACCTGAAAAAGCTGAAATACCCACGTGTGAGTGGTGCGGAGAAGTTGGCGGTCAACGACCCACCTAACCTATTCAACGGCAGACGGGCAGGGATAGAAAATATCGAATCGGATGATGTGGAGAAAGGAGGCCCACATGGTCTAAGTGCTATGGGGACATGATTTACCTAAAAACCCTCAATATAAAGGGAAGTGGAGAGCTCAACCCCTGAATTTCAAAGAGTCATAACTTTTGACTCAGAACTCTGATTTGCACAAAATTTAACATTTCGTAAAGGGCACGACCTCCTATATACCAAAGAAACTATATTTCTTATATTTAATAAGGGTAGGTGGGTAAAAATAAAATAAACATCTCCAACTCTAACAAATTAAAAGCTCATTTTTGTAAAATGCAAGAAATCCATGGTAACCTCAAAATAGATGCTCACACTCAGATTGCCATATATTTTGCATTTATCAAAAAAATCATAAAAAATTGGTCTTTTTGGAATCATGACTTTGAGCTTGATGGACAGAAATAAGGAAATCTAGAAATTTATGAAGAATTAATGGTGATTTTAAGGAAAACGTGCTAGGTTTTGAACATTGATTTTATTAGTGGTTGGGGATGCATTTATTGAAGTATGGGTAGACATTTTTTATTGCTGCATGTCATGGGAAAATATGGGGTGCCTTTTGCAAGAAACATACCATCATTTCACTTAATTTATTACCTCTTTCAAGTGGTTGAAAGAAATATTTTGGGATTTCAATCCTCTCTCTTCCAAATTCTATAAATTAAAGTATTGGGATCATCGTAAGAGGATGTTGTTTTACGTTGAAAAAATCTATCATTTTTTGTTTAGTGAAGCCAATGTGTTACAAGCCCTTATAGTGGACTCCTTGCATGGTGATCTAGGCCTTTACTTTGTAATAGATTTAACTGTGTATATCAACAAAATAATATATGCAAGTTTGTGGATGTATCTTCCCTTATTGGGTTTGTTTGTATTATTCTTTCGTCTTTAATCTTATTGGAAATGTATTGTGTCTATTTTATGCTCTTGCAAGGATTCATTATTATCATGTGTGTATGAAATATTATTGTGAATGCAATTGCTAGACTATGGATAATTGTTACCACCCTCTCTAGTATGTATTTTTCTTCCATTTTCACACATTGGAAAGTTATTCTCATACCCTCCTTTTCTAGTGTATCGCCACTTTAGTGTAGGATTTTGTTTCATGCATTCTCTCTCCTTGGTCCCTTAGAAATTTAGATTAGAATTAGATAGTTTTTCCTGCATTAAAGTAGATTGTGGAAGGTAGTTTAGGAGCAAGAATCAACTTTCTTTAGAGGTCTATCTCAAGTAACAAGTCCCACAAATTGTAGATAGAACCCATGTTACCAAATCACACCATGAGCTCAAACACACACACACACACACACACACACACTTTTGCAAATTGGAGGGTACTGTGATTCAAAAATAATAGGAAACACATACAGGGTTCTTCCATACATGCAAAAGAAATAAAGATGATTGCAAATACAGGGGATTGGAGAGGATTATAGAAGGAAAGAAGGCTACACCATAATTCAAGATGATAGAAATGGAGGATGGAAAAGTTTTCTATGTTTCTCAAAGGAATCAATGGCCACCAAGACAAGGAGGTATATCATAAAATCCCATGCCATATTTCAAAAATTGTGCTAGTAATTCATATTTTTAACCCCCACCTTAGGCTAATACTCAGCAAGGATGGGCTCTATACCCTAGCCTAAGCCAATATAACAAGCCATGGAAACCTCAGTTCTAAGGCCAACGATGGAAAAATCCCCTTCTTCATAGAAGGAAACTTGGAGAGGAGGGAAACGATAGACTAATCAACCTCCTAACTATCAATAACCATACTAGTAACCTCCGTACCCACAACATTAATCTTTGATGCAAAATTCCCACTCTAAATATTGACTAAAAAATACTCAACTTCCAGCTCAACCATCACTTAACCCTAACAATAAAGTTGCTCATCTACCCTACACAATTGAATAATCTACATGTTTAGTTTATTTCAATGATATTCATCCCTACTTAGGAAGAGCACTTCTCCCACCAAGTAAACCCACTATCACATATATTGTAAAATAACCATATTTCCCACAGTCTGATCCATTAAAATGTAGAAAACACTGCAACCTAATCCAAAGTAACATGAACAAAGTTCCAGTAAGGATAAGACACAAGTTAATGAACCCCCATTTCTAAAGAGATCACAATAAATAAATACTGGCCCTAAATTGAATTCTAATTCTGAATTTTTCAATCAACTGAAGGATATTTGTGTGAAGATTCCACCTATTCAAGCCATTAAGTATGTCCCCATCTATAAAAAAATTATTAAGGATCTATGTATTAAAAATATGGGAAGAAAAAGGAAAGATCCGTCCACTATACAAGTTCTTGAATAGTTGGCTGATATCATGCTTGAAAATTTGATGTTACATAAATTCATAGATCCATACAGTACTTTGGTGAACATTACTATCAATGAAACTAAAATAAAACATAATATAATTTATTTAGGGGTAGTAATCAATGTCATGACCAACTAAATCATAGATGACCTAAACTTGGAAGGACTAAGGCCAATAACTACAATCTTGCAATTGGTAGATATATCAATAGTGAGACCTGAAGGACTCCTTAAGGACATTGTTGTGGTGGTATACTCTTGGGAATACCCTACTGATTTAATTTTCCTTCAACAAAAAACAAATTTAGGAGTATATCTTATTATATGAGGAAGACCATGGTTGGCCACTACTAATGCATTTATAGGTTACAAGTCAAGAAACATGATTACCTCTAATGGAAGTGGTACCAATAAGCTTATGTTCTATCCTCCTGCCAAACCATTGAATGATGAAGAACAAAAAAATTGGGTTAAAGAACCAAAAGTTGATCAGAGCTCTATACAACAACTCATGATGTTGAAAAATTCTTGTACAAATAAAGATTAGAAATAATATGTAGTTATTTCCAATTTCTTATAGGACAAATATGGAATAAATGAAGAAGTGGATGAAATATTATGGTGCTTAAGATGTCCTTTGAACCAAGTTCTACCATTGCAAAGAACCATGGATATTCCAAATAATAATTGTATTCTTCAGCAAATTGTTCCCTGTGACTGCATAGTAAATTTTGTTATAAAAAATGTGTGTTCAACGATGGACCTCTCCAAGCAAGTAAAACTAACACCAGGGAGGCCACTCAATGTAAGCAAGATGTTAAATAGATAAAATGAAAAAAATTTGATTGCTCATCTTCAAAAACATAAAACAATATTTTCCTAGGATTATGGTGATATGCTTGGGATTCATCCTAGGATTTGCAAACACACAATTTACATCAAATAAGATTGTAAACTAGTCAGACAGCCTCAAAGGAAGATGAACCCAACAGTAAGAGAGATTGTGAAGAATTAACTATTGAAGTTGTTAGATGTTGAATTTCTATACCCCAAATAAAATATTCAATGGTTATCACCTCTTGTAAATTTTCTAAAGAAAAATGGGAAATAGAGGATCTATGTAGATTATAGGGAGCTAAATTTAGAAATAAAAAAAGATCACTTCTCATTGCCCTTCATGAATCAAGTATTTGATGCTTTGACTACTAAAAATTTCTTATCTTTTCTTGATGGATATAGTGGCTATAATTAGATCCATATTGCACTAGAGGACCAAGAAAAAAATGCCTTCATATGTCCATGGGGAACAATTTCCTATTCAGTTCTTCCATTTGGCTTGTGTAATAGACCTGATACATTCCAAAGGGAAGTTTTGAGTATATTTTTTGAATTGAAAAATGACTAGATAGAAGTCTATATGGATGACTTCACTGTACATGGTAGAACTTTTGAAGAATCTATATAAATTGTGGATAAGGTCTTAAAAATATGCAAAGATCACAATTCTTCCTTAAGCAATGAGAAGTATTACATGATGATGCCAGAGGTTATAGTGTTGGGGCACTACCATTCATTAGAAGGAATTCAATTTGATTCAGAAAAGGTATCATTTATATTCAATCTTCCAACTCCAAGGAAATAAAAGGATGTCAGAAGATTTTTAGGGCATGCAAGATATTACAGAAGGTTTATTCAAGACTTTAACAAAATTACAACACCACTTTTTTCATTGCTTGGAAAGGATGTTGATTTTGTATGGGCTGAGTGTTATGAAGGTGCTTTTCAAACATTGAAATAGATGTTAAATATTTATCTTATATCTATAAGACCTAACTGGAACCTTCCTTTTGACCAAGAAAAATTTTAGTGGTGAATTTTCGTAAACTCAAAAAAATAGAGGTTTATGGAAATTCTAATTGGAGAATTTTCTATGATTCGCAGCTGACTTATTTGTCAAAAAATTTGAATGAAGTGTCCCTTATATTATTTATTTCACCTATATTTTACACATATATAAGAGCTTATGAATGTAATTTGCCACCATTTCAAATCATTTCGTGTGCATATTCTCCAAAGTAAACATAAAAAACTAGCACCATACAACATATGATGTCAAATCGCAACTATAAGCCATCCAACACCTTAGTCATCCAACCCCTTATTTTTCTAACCAGTTAGTGGTCCAACCCCTATTGTGTCCAACCCATTAGCCATCCAACCCATTAACCATCCAACTCTATTGTCCTACTACTTAGCCATCCAACCCCTCAGTCGTCTAACCACTTAGTCGTCTAACCACTCAGTCGTCCAATACTTTAACCATCCAAATCTATTTTCTAACCCCTTATCCATCTAATCCTTGATCATCTAACCACATATCCATCTAAGCAAAGAACCATCCAACCACTAGCCATCTAACCCAAGAGCCATTTAAACCTAGAGCCATCCAAACTAGGTTTGTCTAATCATAAGTCATATAATCTCAGAGCCTTCAAACATAAGATTCATCAATAAGCAGTCATGGATTCTGGAAATCAAGGTAAGATGGTTACAAATTCAACCAGTTCAAAAAAGGGTGCAAAGAATCTGTTTGGCTATTTTGGAAAATCACAGAAATGAAGGGGATTTTACATCAGGTAAAAATATCAGTACGTGTTATTCAGAGGCTATTTAGTCTTATAGAATTTGATAATTACATTTTTTTATACTTTTGTTCAAAAAATTTGTACTTTGTGTAAAAAAATAACTATATATACAATTAATACTATATATGTAACAATTTTATAGAATTATATGTAGACATTTCACAAATTCCTTCACAAAACAATCAATTTAAAGATATCGATGATCCATTATATGTTGATGAAAAAATTTCGTCCCTTGAAGACAGTAGAAGTATAAGAAAATTCATAAAATTCTCATGATACACCAGTAGAGGAAGCTTCTACTCCAAGGTCTATTTCCAGAAAAAGGAGACATCAAAATCAAGATATTCCTGCTGAGAGCCTAGATGTAGAAATTGTACCCCAAGAAAAAAAAGAAAAAATGTCAAAATAAAGAGGAAAAACTAGACAATTGGAAGGACTTTCTAGTTCGAATGGGATGCAAAATATTGGTTTATTGAACCTGTGTAGACTGAAAATGATAATGATGTTCCAACACAATGTCGACGTAAAATATGTGGCTGGAAACAAGGGAAAAATCACATGATGCAGCTCAAACTGGAAATAATTGAAAATCAATTTGGGAAAATATACATTTCCCAAAAGCAAAAGGATGGAATCATAGTCAAAATGCATAAATGGAAAGATGCAAAAGAGTGTCAACAAGTAAAATACGCAGAAGAATATGAAAATGAACAAAAAGGTATGAAAAATATAATTGAAAAACGTGGCACCATAGTAGTAAGATTGAGCAAAGCTATAGAGTTAGAAATGCATTCAAAAAGTATTCAGTTTGCTATCATATTCCATATATTGAAAAGGGGAAAACCCATGTCATATTTTAGAGAAAATAAAATTATGTATCAGGTTATTGGTCTACAGAATGTTCCTTAATCTCATTGGCCAGATACCAGCGGCTACGAAATTACAAAATGTCTATCTTTGGTAGAAAAGGAGGATATGAAACAGTGTGTTGAAAAGGAAAAGTATATTTCCCTTTAAATGGATGAGGTTACTACAATGGATAATACTTCATGGGATTTATATTCATGTTTACACATTTGCTAATGAAATTAGAAATCCACACCTCTTCGCAATTCATAAAATGACTAATAATTACAATTTTGAAAATATTTATAAATTGATGGTCTCAAATTTGAAGGATATCACTAGAATGGATGACTTTTCCATAGCAACAAAATTAGTTTATGTCATAACCGATTGTGCAGCTATAATGCAGGGAGTTAAAAATGGTCTCTGCATTTGACTTTAGATAAATTTTGATCCTTATATGATTGTCATCCATTGTATGGCTCACATAATGAATTTGACCTAAAAAATTGTGAGCACATTTGAAAATGTAGCTAAAGTGGAGGAATTGATACATGATTTGCATGCTTATTATTTAGCAGTCCAAAGAGAATTTCAAAATTTCAGAAATTTGTAATTAGAATGACAAAGTGAAAAAAGCTTCTTAAAGATGTAGATATCAGATGGATATCTATGTATGAACCTACCTATAGAATATTTGATGAGTATCCTTCATTGATAGGATTTATGTATAAATACCACAAGGATGTAGATAAATCTAAAGATTTATTGCATCATCTAATAGACAAAGAACTTTACTCACACTCTATGGTATTTTTCCCGTGTTGAGGGAGCTTAATATTTTAACAAAGTATGCAAAAGATGGTTCCTTCTACATAAAAAACTTCATAAGACTCAGAAGATGTGTGTGTTGGAGTCTTGAAATTTTATATATTTCATATGGAATTTTTCAGGGTGTTGCTTTTTAAAACTAGAATGCATTGACAGACTTGAAAAATCCCAAGGGCTTCTTAAAATACAATAGACATGATCATCTATGTATAAAAACACATGGGAAAGATAATCCACTTCATATGTTCCAAAAAAGAGTAAATATGGCTGTCTCGGAAATGGAAGAAGTAAGAGTGCCACGAAATTTATATGATGTAGTATTATTGGAAACTAGGAATAAATTCATAAAGATATCTGAAAATTTAGCTAAAGAGATCTGGGAAAGATTCAAAAATGATAAAATACTTGAAGCAATGAGAGTTGTAAATCCGCAGTTTTGGAATTTGTCTGGCGTTAAAACCATATACATATATCAGTCCTTTATTTGTCAAAAATATGAGTGATCTAACTGACCATTTCTCTAAGAATGAAAAGATAAACGGAGTTTCTGTAGAAGTTATTTTACAAATAAAAATACTTGGTTCCAAGTCAATGTAATATGCTAATACTATGATACGACAATTTCAACTTCTACAAAACCCACAGGAATATGGTGTCATCAAAAGGATTTGGAAGGATAATTATTCCAGTTGTATTCTATGTGAATATTTGAGTGAGTATGTTTAGTTGTATGAACTATGTCAAACAATTATTGTGGGTTCTCTGGAAGATGAGAGGGTTTTTAGTGCACTATACTTTTTAAATTCAAAAGTTTGAAATAGATTGGATATGAATCTAGAAATATGTCTGAGGTTGTAGGTATCACATTACTCATTGGAGTCTTTCCTTATGATAAAGCACTCACATTATGGAATTCACTAGTATAAAGAAGATGAGTTAGTAATATTCCACGTAACCCAGGGGATCAAGACACATCGACATATCATACTACAGTTGATTTCCAAGACATGAATGAAAGTGTTACTCCAGTACTGTTCAAATTCACATAGATTTCATTTCTTCTATACATTATTGAGACTATTTACAATAATTTGATGTAATAAGTACTGATGTATTTCAAAAAAATATTACAACTTTCAATAAATGCAATATTCCATGTCTTTATTTGATCCGTTACCATTGTAAAATTGTCACTATCATTTTCTTGTATCCCATTTGTTTTTTATATTTGGTTTTTAGACTAAAATAAGGACATATTCGTCTTTTATATCTATTACTTGATTGTTTTTACATCTGCATGAAATAAAAAATGTAAATATTTTAAACAAAAAAATCATGAAAATTTAAGCACCATTTATGTAAACAAAGAAACAAAAACATCATTTTTATTATGTAGAAATCCATTAACAATAAATATAGTTACAATTCCAAAGTACTCTTGAAATCATTCTCTCATTTGGCAAATTACTTTATTAAGAAAAGTATCAATTCATAAAGCATTTTCGGCCAATATAATTCCAAAAAGGGGGTTGTAAATAACATTTCAAAGCTTCCAGACAAGTTCTGTCATATTATGACACATTATGAGGGCATCCTCTTTTCTGCCTATGATTGTGAATCATAGTTTTCCTTACATCTGCCACTGAATAAAAAGCAAAAAAAGGGCTTGACCACTATCTTTTAATTCATATGCCAATATTAGAATCATCACAACACACCTGTCACATGGTGAAATTAGCTAACATATTGAATTTTTTTATGTTGCAGGGGAGGCTTGATATTTTTCTTGCATAAGAGGCGGAGGAATATGCTCTATCTATACAAAGCTATCTATTATAACTCCTGATGTTTGCAAATCTCATGTTGCGGTATTGATATTTTCAATAATATTCTACTCCTCCCTCGTTACATCTCCTGCTAACAAAAGTGTTACATCTTTGTTTATATTTTCCTTCAGTAAGACTTATAGATCCATGTTATGCTTCTTGATTATCCTTATCAATATATTTTTTTGTTTATTTAATATTATGAGTTTTTCCTTCAATTGTATAAATGAATTAAGAATTTTGAGGGAATTCTTCAAGTGGGCTTCAAATACATTTGCTTCTTTCTTTAAATTTTCATATTTTTCCTGCAAAATAAAAATATTAAATTTTTAGTCTATTAGATAAGTTGAAAAAATATATTGCAACGCTTATAATATTAGGATTTTACATGTAAAACATGACTCACCACAACTTTTTATTTTTCTAAATTTTCTATTAAAACATTTGTCTTGTCTTTAGCCCATTTTTTGTAGTAATCCTTTTCTTCAACATTTAGATTATCCAACCTGTTAAACATTATTTCTATGATATCATCATTGTAATCATTAGTATATGAAATTTTCCCTGACTGAGCTTTGTTTAGTAAAATGGCATGCCTTGTCGGTTGGCTCTCTACAAAAGTGAACAATGAATGCCTTTGAGCATGATTGTGGTATCGTGTATTTATTTATTTTATCAAAAATTTATCTCTCCTCTCCCAAGACCGCACCAAATCCACATCAGACATTACAACTTCTTGAATTATTTCCCCCTTACTTTATGATATCAAATTTTCTAATATAAAATGTTTCTTTTCATGATCTTTTTGTGGATCTTTTCTGGAGGAGGAGAGTCATTTTCTTGTACTTCATGCACTTTTTTTTATGGTTGTGGTGGAGGTCGAGTACATTGAATCATATCATGGGTGTCAAAATAGTTACCCTTTTCTACATCACCACTATCAAAGCCCAAATACTCCTCATCAAAGGTGATGATGTTGAAAATTTGTCTGGTCATTACACTTAAAACACCACCTAGTGAGAGTCTAGGAAATTCTATGGTTATAGGATGAACTGTCACAGCCGAGTCTGCAGGAAACCTTATATTATTTCCTGAAGATATTCTTTTTGTTTGGACTGTATGTGTTGGTAGTATTGGTGGCCTCCTTGCAAGTGGAATGTTATCAGGAGCCATATTACCTGCAAGAAGAAAACAAAAAATTGTTATAAAATTATCATTATATGGTTGGGCCTTGTAAATGCTAAAAAATTGTAACGAAACAAAACATGCTAAATATTAAATATTACAATTTACCTTGCATGTTCGGAGATGCAAACGTGAAATTTTGATCTTGACCATCGGAATGAGTTTGATCTTCATCACCAATTTTAGTAGTTTATGAATACAGTAAATGTAGAAAATAAGAGTAGAAATATTAAAAATAGTACTACTTACATAATCTATAATTGTTGTTTGAATTAGTTAATTATATTAAAATTAAATTTCATACATGTAGTTAAATGTGATGGTAGACGTGATTCACATACCAACCCCCTAGGTCACTTTTGATGAGGAACTTATATATATGTTGATTATGTTGAATCCATGACAAAATCCATAGATACCTCTAGAGGGGCTTTACCTCGACAGATTACCTCCTTATGAGATGTTGCAGCTATAATTATTCTCTGCAAAAGAAAATGTTACAATTATTATTTTATTGAAAAATATTGAATAAGAAATCGTTATAACAAGAAAAATATAAAAGTAATTGTTACCTATTATTATTCAAGAGTGAGACCAATCATTTTATCATTAATTGTAGTTAGAATTTTTACTTGCTGCAATTCGAAGAAATTTTTTTGATAGAAAGCAAGAATATAATTACAACAAGAGAATAAAATATTGGATTTATCAGATACTTTACGGGCGTGGGAGATACATTTTTATTCGGTTGGAAAAATATTTGCACCAATCGAATTGTTGACCTTCTAGTCTCCACAATATATATTGAAATGCCCAATATGGAATGTCTATAGATCTGCCCTATAATATAATCATGGCTTGAAAAACATGATGTAACTGCAAGAAAGAATTGGTTTGTAATACCTTGTACAAGAAGGCCTCTTATTAAATGATTAAGAGGAGTTGTAATAATAGACAAGATGTGTTGGAAGTGATTTTTTTAGTGGCAAATATTTGTAATATGGAGAATATTGCATTTTAGAAAAAATTGAGAAGGAAATTTTTTTGGCGCGGGTCATTGACATGTTCACCTAAAAAAAATAGTTTATTTTTTTTTAGGGGTGTGCTTCACCTACCTCTTTAAAATATCTGCCTATATAATCCTATATTATTTTCTAGGTAGAACATTACTTGCTAACTCATACCACATGGGGTCATATCTATTATCAAGTACAACAAACTTGTGAAGCAACAGAGGCCAGTACACAAAGTATAGTTTTTCAGAAGACTCTATTGACACACAAAAAGAACGAGCTTCTGATGCATGACACGAAGTCTCTGATGACGCCTGAAAAGAAATCTCGAGCTGACACATGAAAATAACTCTCTATTGACACGTGACAAGAAATCTCTGTTGACGCGCGACAAGAACTCTCTACTGATGTGTGACAAGAACTCTCTATTGACATGTGACAAGAACTCTCTACTGACATGTAACAAGAATTATCTACTGATGCGTGACAGGGTGTTTTGGTTGATGCGTAAATTTTTTTTGTTGCTGACGTGTAACAGGGAACGGTTGTTGATGCGGGACAAGTTATTTTGGTTGACACATGACAATGTGTTTTGGTTGAAGCGTGAAAATTTTTTGTTTCTGACACACGACATGGAACTATTTTTAGTGCACAATAGGTTGTGTTTGTTAATGGATGACCGGGAGCTTATCTGACTCACATTTATCATGAATCAGAACAATTGAAGCTGTTAGAGCTCAGAACACCCAACAAGTTACAAAAAAAACTCAAAAGTCTCTGTTCAAGTATTTTTTAAAATTTTATTGTTCAGATACCACAACCGCCAACACCCATAGAGCTCCCAATGAAATCAATCCAGAGCACATACTATGCGGAAGGTGTTATTAAAGTAGACATGCATTCTGATCATTATCAACCAAATGACACCTATAATAATACCATGTCACCGCTTGAAGATATTCCAGTTGGGATGATAGAGCTTGAAGATATTCCTATTGATGTGTAACCAGGAGTGAAAATTGACAACACAAAATTCAAATGAAAATAGTAGTTCATGGAAAAGGAAACCTGATGATCGTGATATTCCTAAAATCTTTGATTGTAAAAGTAAAAATGTGAAAATGAACAACAATATGTGGACACTTGGGAGGACATACAAGTTTGATTGGGCTGCAAAATTTCAATTTATAGAACTTGTACAGCTAGCTAATGCTAAAGAAATTTCATGGGAATTTACATGTATAATATGTATGTGGAAATTGGGAAGGCAACAAAAAATGCAACTGAAGTTGTACACACTTGAAAAACATTGTGGAAAACAATATTTGACTGTAACAGGGGAAGATGGCCAGAAAATAAAAATACATAGATGGAAAAATGAAAAATAATGCATACATGTAAAATATGCGGAAAAATATGAGGTAGATCAAAAAATACGCAGACTTTTCGTAGAAAATGGTAGAACAATCACATTGCAAATTGGTCAAATGAATCAATAATTTTTTTTTTCTAAACTCATATAGTTTTCTACTTTATTCCACATCATTAAGAAAGGAAGAACGATTTCAGATTTCGTTGATTTCAAAGTTTTATATCAATATAATGGAATGCAAAATGTTCCCCTGTCTCATTGGTTAGACAACAATGCATGGGAAATGACTAAATGCCTTGTTGTGATTGAGAAGGAATATTTGAAAGAGTGTGTAAAAATGTAAATTGTATCTCTTTGTCAATTGATGAAGTGACATATGTTGAAAACACTGCATAGGTATGTATCCATGTTTATACTTTATAAAATCATATGAGGACTCCATATCTATTGGGTGTTTAGAAAACGGTTGAAAATCGTAATGCAAAAAACATATATAAACTAGTTAATTCTCTTTTGAAATAAATTACTAACATGAATACTAATGAAATTACTACGAAGTTGGTGTGCGTGGGAGCAGATGGTGCATTAGTCATGCAGGGTCATAAAACTAGGTTGTGTGTTCAATTACAAACATCAGCGACCCCTTATATGCTAGCAATTCACTGTATGGCTCACGTAATGAATTTAGCATATAAAATTGTTAGCAACTATGAAAATGTTGCAAAAGTAGAGGATACTTATAATAGAATGGCATGCCTATATGGCAAGCAGCCCAAAGCAATTTCTTGAGTTTTAAACATTTTCCATAGGAATTACATATGGAAAATAAAAATCTGAAGGATGTTGAGACAAGGTGGATTTCTTTGTATGAGCCTACATGCAAAGTGCATGAGGGAGTATCCTTCGTTGGTTGGTTTCATGCACAATTATCATCATGAAATTGACAGGGCGAGGGACTTGTTGTTTTTTCTAACTAATTTGGAGACATTTCTTACATTGGTAGGCATTCTTCCAATGTTGCAAGAGATCAATACATTGATAAAGCATGCACAAAGGAGATTAATCTATATTTTTGATTTTATATGGATGAGAAAAATGGTATGTATGAGTCTTGATGCCCTATACACTTCCCCCAAATAGTTTTTATACACTATTTTTTGGTAACTAGAAATTTTTATTGGATCTTAATCATCCCAATAAATTTTTGAGATTTAATATCCATGATCACCTCTATATCCATGTTAGTGGGAAAGAGATATCACTGCACATTCTACAAAAAGTAAAGATGTTACATCAATGGAAAAAAAAAGAAGTTACTTTGACATGAAATCTATTTGATTTTGTAGTAATTGAAACAAGAATAAAACTCAAAAAAAATTGCATAATCCTTAGCATCAGAAATTAGAGAACATTTCAGCAAAGACAAAATTCTTGAAGCCATAGGTGTGATGAATCCAAATTTTGGAATACAGAAGGTGGTCGTGATGATTTTGTAAGTAAGCTTTTCCATAAATACATGGGCACAATATTTGATCATTTCAGCAAGACATCAGAGGTTGAGGGTATTGAAATAAAAGGTATACTCAATTTTGATTTAATAAAGGACTCAATCAACTGATTTTGCAATTAAAATGAGGTCACAATATAAAATCTTAGATGAACCTTTAGAGAGTGGAGCTATTACAAGGATTTGGTGAAAAATTCTACCAACGTAGTGTGTTACAGGAAGACATCAATGAATATTTTTGGTTGTATGAGTTGTGCTAAACAATGATTTTGGGATATGTGGAGGATGAAAGAGTTTTCAGTGCTTTATCTTTTATTAAATCAAAACTGAGAAATAGGTTGGATAAAAATCTCGAAAGTTGCATAAGGTGTTATTTTTTCTCGCTACTCTTTGGAAACCATTCCTTTTGATAGAGCTATTGTGCATTGGAATTCCCTTGCCGAAAGAATAGGTGTAGAATAATACTACTACAAGTCCAAGTAATCTCAATGATGAGACTAGAAGTGGTGCATCGTCAAACTCTACAGATGCAAATATTGAATACGAAGAAGCTATTGAAAATGAATTGTTTCATCTTTAAATAGGTATCACCTTGACATTACAACTTTAAACTGTTCTTATTTATTTAATTTCATATTAATAGATTCTAAATTTAATTGTTTATAGTTTTACATAAATACCATTATAATTCTGTAGATGTAAATATTGACAGTGAGGAGGCTATTTTTGATTCGTAGTTATCATCAAAGATGTTACAAGGTATGTATATTTACATTTATTCAAATACTATTATTTATTAAAATCTGATTTATTTGATTGGTATTTTTTAATTTTCAAACCACTTTGATGTTGTATTTTACAAGGTATTTAAATCTTAGATCTAGATTCTGCATATTCTTCCATGCTTAGTGTCTGGTACAATTGTCGTCCACTCTGCAATGCATTTTTTATATTTGTGTCACCTTCGATATGAACATGTTTTGGTTTTGTTTAATTTTCTTAGGTTAGATATGGAATCTGCATTTTAATTTCTCTTAATTTCATAAATGTTTATGAAAAATGTGTGTTGACATCCATCTAAGGAAGCTATCATTTCTTAGGATTGACATTGTCAGGAAACTCACCCATTTTTATTATAATCCTTATCCATTTTTCATGTTGAATTCTCAAGAATCGAAGGTCATCTAGCTTTCTCAAGAAGACAACAAGTACCTTAAATCCTATCTTAGCCATAGTGTTAAATGTGAATAATATTTTACCGTATTAAGATATTTGTGTCATACTACATTCTTTTTTTCCTTTGAAATTTGTCATTTAAATTTGGTAAAAAGGTTTGAAAATAAATGGAAAGAAATGATATACATATTAAAGAGTTCAAAATTTAAAATAGAAAAAAAATCTTTTAGTGTATTAAGATGTATCTGTCACACCACATTCTTAATTTTCTACAAACAATTATCCATTATCATCATCTAGTCACATGTAATTCATCATCATCCATATCTACTCTAATTTCATTATCGAGACATCCACATCTAATTTCCACATAACACCACATTCTAAATGAATAAATGGATGATCCATTCTAATGTCTATTCTACTATCATCAAACATATTCCATGTCATCATGCACATGTAATGAAAAATGTAATCATGACCATCATTGCAAGAAGATATAATATTGCATAAAGTTTAAATCCATGAATCATGATTATCCATCAAAAATAAACACCATTTACAATATAGAAGTTCTATATAAAAAATATTACAACATACAATTCATCTATTCACGTACAACTCATTATCTTTCATATCTACTCTGATTTCATTATCTAGACATCCACACCTAATGTCCACATAACACCACATTATAAATGAATAAATGGATAATAACTATAACCAAATCTAGTATAAATTTTATTATTTAGAGATGCACATCTAATGATAAATGTAACTATGATCATCATTGCAAGTAAAAATAATATCGGATAAATTTTAAATCCAAACTTCAAATTAAATAAATATTCAAGTATCAACTTTCACTATTCTGTATATAAAATATTTAAAGTTTCTATTTTGAGGTTCCACAATCCTCAATCCTCAATCATTAACATTTTCACTAGGACCCTACGGTATTCCTTGCTTCAATAATCCCAAAAATAATCAGATCCTCAACATTCATGTCTAGGTTCTTAGCATTTACTTCTTCTTCCTTTTTAGAATCTCCATGGGATGTCAAAGAAGGATCTTCCACTGCATTTACTTTGAATAAAATATCAAGGTTGTAGCCATTCTCTTTAATTATCCACTTAAGTGTATTTTTTTGTTTGTCAACCAAAACAATAATTTATTTCATCTTAACTGTTGCAAATAAACTGTTATTTTCCATTTCCAAGTGAAATTGGAACACCTTAGCTTGACTCTTTAAATTTTCATAATTCAGCTGCAACAAAAAGAGTGAATTTAATTAAACATATTAAAAAACTAATTTTTTATTGAAATTAATAAAAAATATTTTTCCAGATTGATTATACTTATGAAAATTCTATCTGTTTCGGCATTTGCAATCACCACCATATCCTTGTCCTTAGACCATTTATTGAAATAGGCCTAGGCCTCAGCACTAATATTTTCCAATTTGTTTAATAATTTATCTAAAATATTGTCGTTATAGGTGTTCTTATATGTGGTAGTCCGAATTTTAGCTCTGATGAATAATGCATTAATCTTCGCAGGTTGATTTTGGACTGTAGAAAATAATCTCTCTTTTTTCCAATGGTTATCATAATGACTTATTATCTCAGATATTAATACTTTTTCCCTTCACTCCCATTGAATGATCTCAATGATTTGAGGTGTGATAAATTCATTCATGTGAGATTGAAAATCATAGCCAATCAAGTTCTCCGAAGGAAATGTTGGCAAGTCATCACTATTTGTATCAGAGGAGGAGGATTTTGAAGGAGAAGTATGGTGGATTTCAGGTTGAGCAACGACTGCTGCATCGTTTTACTTTTGGGAGCGCTGATCCTAATAGCAATAATAGAAATTAATATTAAAATTGAAATTGAAATGTTGAAAATTTAAATAAATTTAAAATTACATTGATATGGAAATATACCTACTGGCCCTGAATCATATCACGTGTGTTGAAATAACCAGTTGGGTCACTGCTATCAATGCCCAAATAATCTTCATCTAAATTTATTTGATTCAAAACCTTATTTCCCTATTGGAATGGACCAACTAGCAAGAGAGAGGGTCAGAATAATGAATGACGAGGGAATGTTTAGTGTCTTGCTAGGGGCCAAAATCAACGACATGCGTTTACCACTAGTCATTTGTCCTAACCTCTAGTCGCCATTTTGAATTGTAATTGTGGGGTTAATTGAGTAGGTGGCATTTGCAGATTTTGAGTAGAAGACAAAGGATTGCTATCAAATTTGAATAAAAAGAACAAAATCATTATTAATTACTAAATAATATGTAAAAGTATTAAAAATTTTACAAAATAAATGAAGTCATACCTTTTTGCGTGGGATTTTGTTGTTGTACGAATTGATTGTGTAGCCTGGGACATTGTGATAGAGTTTGAATTGTTTTAGTTGGAGATGATGGTGGTAATTATTGTTCAGATTCAAAAATTACATGAGATTATACCGAGTGACTTGGTGATTCTTAATTTGAAGCACGTGTGTAGTCCAAATTCCCCTACAAGTATGGGAACTACATGTCAATTCAATAGGGTAAATCATTAAATGATAAAATCTAAATGTAAACAACCCTAATTTGAATGTTAAGGGTATTACATCTGTGTCATTTTCATTAATGAGAATACTTAGGAATCAGTTGATGAGAAAGCTTCAATTTTAGATTATGTTTCTCCTGAGGCCCTCAACATGTTGTTGGCCTCTTCCTCTTGATGCTGATTTTTTCGTGGAAGTGACTCCGACAAATATTTTCTGCATACAGAAAAGATTCAATCAAAATTACATTATATTAGTGTAACAAGATTCGATTAGAATGAGGAAAACATAAAAAATACAACCCTTGGTAACGATGGAATATGAACTATTTACCTGCTTCTCTTCAAGTGGAATTGAAAAATTCTTCATTGTCTCATTTGTGCAAGTTGGATTTGGTTCATCTTTTAAATTATAGTATGCCTCATAATAAAGATCTAGGAGATATTTTATGGAATGAATAGCTGGTTTTTTATAAAATTGATGCATTGGTAATGTCAGACTTTATCTTGTTAGATAGAAATGTGCACCAGTCAAATTTTTGATTTCTGATTTTTGCAAGAATATATGCAACAACCCAGTTTGGAATGTCAATTTATCAACCCTGCATAATAATTCTGGCTTGAAACAAAGAAATCATGACAACAAGAAAGTGGTGTGTAACTTCTTGCATATTCACTCCTCATCTTGATTTTTTGACACGAGCTATAAAAGTCATCAGAATTAATATCAATTTGAATTAATATAAAAAAGTATTCAAATGAGATAAAATTACACTTACAATCAACATTGAAACCATAACTAGATTCGAGGAAAATCTTATCATTCTCAGTGAGGGTTGTTTTGGTTGTTACTATTGGCACATTTTTAAAAGGGAGGCCTGCCAATGGATTGATATCAATAGGTTTGACACTAAAGGAAAATGTACTTCGATCTTCCAATGTATTAGTAAAAAGTATTGTTTTCTATATTGTATGACGAAAGTAGGTAGTTAAGAATCTAATGGTCAACCTTAAACTGGGGCATCTTAATAAGCCCTTGGAATTTAGATGCTAGTATTGAATCCTTGTATTATGCATTCATTTCCATAAATACATATATGTGGGGGCACATAGAACTTCTGTATTGAATCTTACCCTTGGAGTCTCCAGGTGTTGGATCATGAGGTTTTCCTTGGTCACAAGAAGCCATGAATTTGATTGTGGTGATGTGGATACTTCGATTGATGTCAATGTACAATACCTATAGCAAGAAGTGCTCAGAGAAGGAAAAAAATTGGTATCCAGGAAAGGAGAGCGTGAAAATGAGGGGCCGTGTTGGTATTTATAGGGAAATTTTAGGTTTCATGACTGTTGATGTGTGTCAACAACATTTTTTTTGTCATGCAACAGCAAGGTGTTGTTGACATGCATCAACAACACCTTGCTAGCACGTGACTTTCACATTTGATTTCTTTAAAACTATTAGGAAAAATATTTCGTGCAGAAACCTACGAAAATTCTCCTTTATGGCAAATGTGGCCAAAGGAATATTCACAAGGGATTTTCCACCTCCCTGTTTTCCAGAGGCTTCTTAAAGTGAACCTTGGATGTTAGAATTTTGGGTGGTCAAGTAATGATTAGAAAAAAAGTATTTGAAAATAGTAAACCTACCATTAGCCTGCACATTGTAATGAGGCTTCAAAAAAAATTTGTCTTCATCTGTAAGGACAACCTTTATAGTAATAGGTGGTTTTCTTTTCGAATGGTAACCCAGTTAACTGATGTATGTTTGTAGTCTCAATTGTGAAATAAATTTGACAATGAATCGGATGCATGAGGAGAATGGAAAATTGTACCTCATTCTGGTTGTAAGAGGCGAGAAGGTAATCAAGGACAAAAGTATCAGTATTGAATTAGGGCATGTTGACAAGCCTGGTAAATTGTGATTTTTCCAGCCATTCCTTTTTTTGCATCATTTAGTTTCATTAGAGATACAATATATGGGAACATGAGGTTTTTTTATTGGAATTTTGGTGTAGGAGCATATGTGGCACTTGCCATTGTTTAAATTTGGGAGAAATTTGAAGAATGGAGAGCTCAGAGTACAAGAAATGTTTGTGGAAAAGTGAAGAAAATGAACCTTGCAGGGGTATATATAGGGGTCTGAATGGTTTAAGGGACACATGGTGGAAAACTATTGGTTAGATATGATGGTCTCCCAACCCACGTTGGAAGTATGATTAACCCACTCAACCAATCAAATTGAACAATCTAATGATACAACCCGTAAGACCTAAGCTCTTTGATTGGATGGCTCGAAGGTGCGACCAATGTTAGGCTGGATGGATATTGGGTTGGATGGCCAATAGTTGGATGGCGAAGGGGTTAGATGACCAAGGGATTTGGTGATAGAGTTGGATGGTTATAGGGTTGGATGGTTAAGGAGGTTGGATGGGTAAGGTGTTAGGGGGCTGAGGGGTTTAGTGCTTAAGGGGTTAGATGGCTAAGGGGTTGGATGAATAAGGGGTTGGATGGCATAGTTTGATGGTTAACCCACCCATCAAACCACCTGGCCAACCTACCCGACTAATCTTCCTTACCAGCCAACACGACCATCCTACCCTGACCAGCCTATCTGATTAACCCACCCAACTAACCTACCCAACCCACTATCCAACCAAACTACCTGACTGACCTACCTAACCAACCATCCCATCCAACTATATGAAACCTCAATAAAATTACTCCATGCGAAATTGTCTTTCCTTGAAAACATTTTTTCATAGATTCGCCAACAATTCAAAAGTCAATTTTTGAGATTCGCCACAAATTCTATAATAATTTTTCTGATGGGGCTTCTTAAAATGAACCCTAGTTTTCACATCCACATAGATGAATCAGATCATCCTATTAGATATGTCCTAGGAAAAAAAATATGGAATTATAAATTATGCAATATACTCTGTTAGCAAGAACTTGCAGCATGCAGAATTAAATTACACAATAACAAAAAAGGAGATCTTGGTAGTATATTATATCAAAAAATTCAGATACTACATCATATGATATCCATTGTTTATTCACATTGATCATGCTACAATAAAATACTTGATAAACAAACTGGTAGTAATCAGTAGAATAATAAGATGGATTATCCTCTTACAAGAATTTGATGTCACCATAGTGGACAAGCCTGAAAAGGATAATGAGGTAACATATTTACTTTCAAGGATGGATATCAAAAGTGAAGAGAAAGTAGTTTATGATTCCTTTCCATATGAGAACTTATTTTATATTTCTAACAAAAACATCCTGGTATGCAGACATAGCGAACTATTTAATCTCAAGTAAAACACTTCCAGATTACTTATACTCTAAGAATGGATATATAATTGAAAATAGATTATATTTTTTCTTGGATAGTTTTATTTCGGTTTCATAAGGGACAAGATCAAATAATAAGGTGTATAGATGATGAGGAGATATTTTATGTCCTCAGAACATGCCACAATGAACCTTGTGGATGGCATATTGTTACAAAAAGAACAACATAGAATGTGTTGACTAGTGGTTAATAGTGGCCAACATTACAGAAGAATGCTAGTACTATACACCAAGAGATGTGATAAATTTCAAAGAACGGGTAATCCCACTAGATCCGATTA
Source organism: Taxus chinensis (assembly GCA_019776745.2). Lineage (NCBI taxonomy): Eukaryota > Viridiplantae > Streptophyta > Pinopsida > Cupressales > Taxaceae > Taxus > Taxus chinensis. The sequence goes on from CM034147.1 coordinate 812,422,560, forward strand.
GATGCCATTGTAGCCTCAATTGGTCTTGTAGGCCTTTTGAAAAATGTGTCTTAGATTTTATTTTCCTAATAGACCCTCCATATCAACAGAAATAATTCATCCTAGTATGCACATATTACCTAACCAAGTGGACAGAGGTGAAGGTGTTTCCAAACCAAAAAAGTGAGAAAGTATCCAAGTTCTTATATGATCACATCTTCACCAGATATCGAAATCCACAAGGGATATTGTTAAAAAACATGGTACATATTTCATTATTTATGTAATTTTTGATGTGGTTAAATAATATGAAATCATGCATAGGAAATCTACACCATATCATCCCCAATGTAATGGAAAAAGTAGAAGTTACAAATAGAGAGATAGAGGCCATATTGATAAAAACAATTGCACTCCATAAGAAAAATTGGGTAGACATGCTTCCAAAAGTAAGTTTTGGCATTCAACACAAAATGGAAGACCACAACTATCTTTACACCATTTGAAATCCAATATGGCAAGACTGTTGTTTTTCCAATTGAATTTGAGCACAAAACATTGAGGAGTGCACTTGGGATGGGCATAGATTTATCAGAAGCTCAAAGAAAATGAATCCTTCGTCTCAATGAGTTGAATGAATTGAGAAGATAGGAAATACAGAACAAAGATGTGGTACAAAAGCAAAGAGTCAAATGGCTAATGACCAATACATCAAGACAAGTTAGTTCCAAAAAGGTGACTGAGCAGTCTTGTTTGATTAAAAATATAAGGATCATATAGGAAATCTCAAGACAAGGTGGCTAGGACCCTATGAAATTTAGAAAAAAAATCTTCAATGGAGTTGTAAATCTCACTACTATAGATCTTGTGAGATTCAAGCTAATTGTGAATGGCTACATGATGAGATTGTACAAAAAAAGGTTGACATAGATTCATTCATGAAGCTATTCAGAGGAGTTCAAAGGAGAATGGAACTAGGGACATCAGAATTCACCTCAGAGGCTTAGATTATTGGATCATCTTCTAATATTATAGAGGATTGAAGATATTTTAGTGGCTTTGGTGCACTCAGCTTGTTGTTTATTCCAAGGTCAAATAAACATTCTATGATCTTCCTTCTGGATGATCAGGAACACTCTGCTAACATTTACCATATAAATTTTTTGGTTTATAGGGTTTGATGTCAGGAGGATGTAGGACAACATGATCTCCATCACAAGGAGAGAGTGTAATGATGATGAGTTCCACTTGCAACAACATGAAACAAGACCTTTCTTTGTCTTTTATATTTGGTAGAACTGAAGAAAGAATAATAAAGATCAAACATGCATACACAAGTGGGGTAATGGAAAATTAATGATTGGACCCCAACCGATTGGAATTCCCCTCTTTGGGTATCATCTATTTATAGTAAAGAGAAGCCAACATCATTTCAACATACATCTGGATCATCACAACAAATTACATGTAGTCAAGACTCAAGTTCAAATAAGCATGCACAACCATCATTACATGCAAGAAACACGATAACTGCACTCATTTATTACTTCAATAAAGTATAATTATTTTAATTATATTGAATTATAAGTTATGTCGAGTCATCATGCACATGTAAAATTTTAAAGACCTCCTCCTTTTAAGAAATGATGTGTCTACTTTACCCCTCCACATAAACCAATGTTGTCAGATGACCTTGCTTCATATGTTCCACATTGTCACATCTATTAATGATTGATTAATATGTAAATTGTGTCACTTGTCATCTTAGTAACAAAATTTTTAAAAATATGAAAAATTAACAATACAAATAATTTGTGCAAAGTTCCTTTAAAGGAGAATTGTGTTGTTGTATATTGAAGCCAAATTAAGTTGTGTGTCTTCCATGGGAGGTGACTTGATAATGTGAGAACACACTGTTTATTTGTCACTATTGAGGCATCTAAAAATTGTTTATTATTTTGAAGACCATGGATGGATGAATTATATCAATACATTTCATGTTTTTGATGAAGTAATTGTGACAAAATTTTCCAACACACTCAACAATGGAGAGGCAAGGTGGAAATTATTAGCAGTCAAGCTCAGTAATGAAATTATTGCTGAAGTTACTGATCTACCAGCACAAGGAGAAATGTTCCCAGAAAAATCCAATCTAGAAGCAGCAAGGAGAGAGTTCACAGATGATGACAACGATCTCATTTCAGATAGGAAATGTACATTTATAACCTCTCTTAAACCCTTGTGGATTAAAAAAATATCTCTAATTTTATCTTATCTCTATGTATTTTTTTGAAGAAATGTTATGGAGAAGAAACGAAGCAATGATGAGAATTCATCTAATGGGCATAACTCCATTATTCGTGCATATCTGGAGATTTTAAAAAAAATAAATTAGGAAAACAGTTTTATATAGCTCACAAAAAATATCATATATTTTTTATTTCACAACGAAATTGGGTGATTCATATTATATTGGAAAGCTGAATATAAGGGGGAAAAAAATAAAAAATTGTTTGACAAAATTTTGTATATCCAAGGATCTATTTGTAGGGAAAAAAGAGGCATGTAATTATGGTTTTTAGGGTGTGACGTCCTTGCTATCTTTTTTATCAGAAAATTATGGCACCCTTTGATTTGTTTCCAAGTGAGTTTTCTATATAATCATTATAATTGAATAACATGGCATTGTCTCAAACTGTGGGAATTTGCGGTTGAGATAACTCTCTAGAGAAAGCTAGTTCATCTTCTTAAACTAATGTTAAAACTACTCCTAAATAAGAGAAAATATTCTATCTAATACTAGCCTATAATTTCCAAGGGACCAAGGAAAGGGAGAGATCATAAAAATTAACAAATCCTACACTAAAGAGATGATAGCACCAAAATAAGGGTGTGAAACATTCTATTGAGGGAGGAAAATAGAATGAAATATAGTTGAGAGAGGTTAGGAAATATTTAACATAGTCTCAAGCATGCACCTATTACCAAATCTCCAATAAAAACAACAATATGAACCTACAAGTGTTAGAGAACATGCATAGAATAAAACAACAGTAATGGAGAGGCATAAAATTAAAATAAAATTACGAAAGGGTTAAAGAAGAAACCACAATACACCCATTTATCGTGTCAAATAATTCATATTCCATTATATTTGTAAAATAGAGGCATAGATACACTTGAAAATTTTATATGAAGGTTTATAGCTCAATAAAGTTGAGAAAACAATTTGACAGTCTCTCCAAGCTTCCATAATATCTCCCCTCCAAAATGAGAATTGTTTACAATATATAGAAGAATCTGGGAGAAAGAGAGAAAAGGGAAAACTCAAAATTATGCTCCCACCCACAATCAAGATGCATTAAATTTCTGAAAAGGGGCATGGGAAACTTGTCAAGGCCATTCCTTCATGATTTCTTGCTTGCTGGAGAACAAATGGGCACCATGCTTCATTAATTCTAGTGGTTTGGATGCCTGGAACTTCTATTTTCAGAGCTAAGTATGTTATCTTATTTTTCACCTGCATAACCTCACCAAAATTAAGATTTCAAATTTCTATGGTGTAGAGGATGTCGGGACCTTTCCAATGACATAAAGTTTGTTAAATTTTGATCAATTGGTCAATTTTTATGCCTATTTGAAAATTTGCATTAATCTGCACAAAAGATGGTGAAAATGTAAAAGTGCAGAAAATATCCCAAGGATCGACACTGCAAAACTATGGAAAAATCCCCCAGGCCCGATAGTGCAAAAGTGTGAAAAAACTCCCAAAGCTTGACAACGTAAAACTGCAAAATAATTCCCAAAGCCTGAAACTGCACATCTGCAAAAAAGTTCCCAAAGCCCAACAGTGTAAAAGTGTGAAAATTTTCCCAAACCCTGAAATTTTAAAAATATGGACAGTTAAAAGGAATTATTTATATTTTTGGAAAGAGGAAGAAATTTCCTTTCTGATAAAGATGCTTCGGGATCCTCAAGTACTTTATATATATATATATAATCATATTTTGAAGAAATAAAGAGGGAAAATGGTGATAGTCAACCAAACTAAAGTGTGATATTATTTTGGACAACATTTTGGTGACTTATATGGGCCATATAATTGCTACATTAATTGAACATCTTCCTTGAAGCATCCATTGGGCATTAATTCCTTTCAATCATCCTGAGCTGATTCCAATTGAAACCTATATCCATAAGCCAATTTCAATCTCTTTTGAAGCTTGCATCTTCTATTAAATTTTCCAATCCATAATAAAACTTTTCAAAATCTATTTTATGACACTGGAAAATTGTGTCAAATTTTATTTTTTATTTCTTTCATGCATATATGATTCATCACACTGAAAGAGGAATTTGGGGCTCTCTAAAAACTGATTTCTTGCCAAGAATTGAAGAAAAGTTGATTTCTAGTTCCTTGGAAAACATGAAGCACTACACCCCTTGAAGCACATGTTTATCTATAAGGCATCTCAGAGCTGCTATAGAGATTATTTTAATCCTTCCATGGTCTACTGGCACTCTGGCAAAAGGCTGCAACAATTGGAAACATATAAGGTACTGAAACATGTCATCTGCTACAACACCAAAATCTCCCCCAAGATTGTTTTCTATTTTGGAAAAGGGTATGATAAACTCAACCGATGATCCAAAGAGATAGAAAACTAAGAGCACTCAAATATGCCTCTTAACTAATATTAGTTTCTCTACATTTGAATTTTCTTGAATATGGAAACTATTACTTGCAACTCTGATTTCTTGCTACAATATTTTCTTTGAAAACATAGTGAACTATGTAAAAGAGATACCAAAAGAAACAAAACATGTTCCCAAGGAACCTAGGGAAATGGAAATCTATTCTAGCAACAATACAATGTCCAACATGGAGTGGGTACACCATCAAATGGATGTTCTTGATCATTTTGCATTACTGGGACAAATTCTCCTTCATCATTTAACTAAGAATGTTGGTTAGAAACTAGCTACTCACATAAACCTTTTCCACAGACCAACTTGGTCACCTTGATTTAAATGTCATATTCCATCACATGAGTTATCTAACCTACCTTTTTCTGATTCAAATCATTTCTTATGAGAAAATATTTTACCCCAATATGAGATACTAACAATTGAATTTTATTGTTTGAGACCAAGTGTCTAAAATTCTTCAGGATTCTTATAACAGTGGGACGTGCTTTTCAAGAAAAGAGTACCTCACCTCATAGTCTTCTAATATTTGAATGAAGAAATTTATGGGATGCTTTGAACCTACTGTATTCAGTTTTACCAAGATGGCTAAGATTGTATCCAAACCACTGAAAGTATAGAACATGAAGTCCTTTGAAAAATTTGGGTTTATGAAAGTTGGAGCTTGACATATTGCATGCTTGATGGCCACAAAACTCTCTTTCCCTTCTAGTGTCAATTTAAATGCCATTTTTCCTTCAACATCATAGTTAATGGTTTATCAAGAGTGGTAAAATCAAGCACAAATCTGCAGACAAAGTTGATTCTCCCTAAGAAAATTTGGATATCCTTCTTGTGACTAGGAAAAGGAAGTGTTCATATAGCTTCAACTCTTTCAAGATCAATGGTCAATCCTTCTTTCGAAACAATGTGACCCAATATCATTCCCTCATGTGCCAATAATATACATTTTTTGGATTTAAAGACACTCCAAATCTCCTGCATCTCTGGAAGAATTTTCTAAGGTGAAAGAGGTGGGCTGCTTCATTTTTAAAGAACACAGTGATATCATCTAGATAAACAAGACCCATCTTGTTAATTAGCCCTTTGAATTCCATACCCATTCCTCTCTGGATTTTAGCTTCGACATTTGATAACCCAAATGGAATTTTCCTATAAGCATATGTACCCCAATTGGTGGTGAAGTTTGTCTTAAATTGATCATCCTCTTTTACTATTATCTGATTATAACCTAATTATCCATCCATCAATGAAACCCTCTCTGAACTAGCCACTACTCGCAAGATTTGTTCCATTGAAGGAAGCGTTATGTCAAAATCATAGCACCCCCCAAATTACCCAGTTTGAGATGGGCATTTAGTGTGATTGCATAACATGGAGCTATCCTGAGTGTGGGATGTTGTGAAATGAGATAGCTCTCTGAAGTAGGAAGGTTCCCAATCCTAACCTACTTACCACTAACTACTCCTAATGCAGGTAAAAATACTGGCTAATCCTAATCTAATTCTTCCAAGGGGACAAAGAAATAAGGATTGCATGAAATAAACCTACACTACGAGTGATGATACACCAAGAAAGGAGTGTTGATCACTTCTTCAACCTATAACAATGATGAATAAATGAATCTAGAAAGGGTATTCTTACACGACAAACTAGATCACACCTAGTACATCATTTCCAAAATGAGCACAACACACCCAAATCTATAATGAAAAAAGATATACACAACCATATTTTTGCAATGAGAGGAAATACAAAACAAAAAAATTATGTAGAGGTCAGAGTAATCAACACAACACACTTTTATTGATCCTTAATATTTACATAGTACATTTCATGTCGAGGAAGACATGAAGCCATTATAGATCTTGAGAGAAAGGATTGAAGCCCCAAGAATAATGGTGTGCATGGGAGGAAATAAAATGACCAACCCTTTGCATAATGCAACCCCTTACAATTTATAGAGGAATAAAATGAGGAGAGAGAGGGAAGAAAATCCAAAAATCCACTCTAATCTCCTGCAAAATCCATTATTGTCCCTACAGAAGTGATGGGAAGTATTCCAATCCCATGCTCTATTATACCTTGCTTTTTGGAGAAGAAAAGAATGCCATACCTCATCATTTTAGGTAGGTGAGAAATCTGGAAGCACACCTCTAAAATGGTGATATGAATTTCATCATTTTGAAATATTATCTCTCACTAAAAATAAGAAATACAATTTTAGTTGTGTAGAGGACACTGAGAGATTTCCAAAAAGTTTGATTTTGTGCAAATCCAAGATCTCAATAAAAATTTATTGCCATCTAAAGATGAGGGTTCCATACTACAATAAATGTGAGTGGTTGATCTGCCTCTTTAGACTCCAACCATGCATCGCACCCTTTGAAATCTAAAGTTTTGAAAATTTGGGATTAAGAGCTTTGAGAATTTCCACTTCAGAGATCCTTGCACTATTCATTTGGTGGGTTGGTTTGAGATTTATGAAATGCTGAACCTCCGAAGTCTAAAATTTGAACTCCAGAGTCTAGACTCTGAAATTATATTATGTGGCACTGTTCACTTGGTTGGTCTGACAATTTTTTTTGAAAATGTTGAAACCCCAAAGTCCAAATTTCACACTTCAGGTTGTGGATCTTTGTGTTTTTTTAGGGTTTTTGGGTTTTGGGATTTTGGGGGTTTGGGTTTAAGAATTTTGGGTACTATTCATTTGAATTAGCTCATGAAACCTCAAAAACTCTAAATCCCTGATGTCCAAAATTTGGACTTCAAGTTTCAGACCTTTGTTCTCCCCCTTTTCGTGTTTCCTTTTACCGATTCCCCAAATTTCTTGCATCATTGACCTGTAATTTCAGAATTGACCCCAAAAGGGGAGTTGATCCCAAAAACCCTGAGCCCTTTTGGACTTCAGACTTTTGGGATTTCACACTTTCGACTCATTTTTACATTTTACACAGCGAGAACTTTGAATCACTCAATCCCTAAAGTCTTAAAATTTTAGACTTTAGGCATTGGTGTTTTTCAAATTACTTGTTTGGCTCAAGCCCGAGCCTTCGTTCCTTCCCCGCTTGCCAACATGCCCCCCCAAAACTTAGGGGAGTCCCCTTCCAATCTCCCCTCCATAGCCCGACCATTCATACACTACCAAATCCTTATTCCTTTTGGCTAAATGATTCATTACTGACTTGAGCCTGACCCCTCTGTGATCATTTTGTGTCATTATCCCATTGATCTGAACCTTGAATTGTTAATACGAGCTCCCATGGAAAAATAGATCCTTCCATTTTATCTTTTTGAGGTCATGTTTGTCTAATTTCTCCTAAGGGGAAAAATCAAATAGCAGGAAGTGGATAATGGTCTTTGAGAGAATCTCTATTTAGATCCCAAAAATCCACACACAATCTAATTTCTCCATTTCTTTTCCGTATAGGCACCAAGTTTACAACCCAATTTGAGTGCATGATTGTAAAAATGATGTTTGCCTCTATGAGTTTATTCAATTCCATTCTCATGAGAGGTTTAATATGAGGATTCATTAGCATTTGCTTCTTTCTAATGGTCTTGGATTTCAGAATCAATTCAATAGTATACTATGCCAATTTTCGATTGAAACCTCTCAAATATTTATAATTCTAGGAAAAGATATCAAGAAATTATTAGCAAAGCTGGATAAAATCACATTTTTCTTGCTGAGTACCTACCTTGCTAATTTGTAGCAGCTTACCTTCACCTAGTAAAATAGACTTTAAATCTTCACCCTTAACCTGAATATTATCTTTCTCCTTCCAGAATTGGTCATTGGGATTGAAGATAGACTCCAAAGTAACTAAGCATTTTGGTAATTTATTTGTTCTCAACTGCACCACTTGGTCACCATATTGTTGCTCCAATTTGTCTTGATTTATAGCGGAGAATTCAGTGTCCTCCTATGATAAATTGATGATTTTCTAATCATTTTTAAACAATTTTCATCTCGTATTGTTTTCTAGAATAGATGGCCTTACAACCACTCTGATACAAGGCTGAGTTATATCTCTCTTTATACTTTTAACAACATCATATGTTGCTCCAACTGCTGCAAGTCAGTCTAAAGCCTCATTCTTCTTCCTTGGTATGGCCTCAATGTTGAATGCTTCAAAGTCTTCAATGAGATCCCATACCTGGTTCTTATAACTCTTTAGAAGATAATTCTTGGTAGTGTTTAGTCCTCTAACTTGGTTTACAATCAACTCGCTATTTTCAAAAACTTGTAAGTTCTTAATACCTCTCTTTCTTTCCCAATGCAATCCATGAATCAATGCTTCATATTCAACTGTGTTATTTGAACAAGCAAACTAAAAATGGAAAGTTGGGTAGTATTTAATACCTTGAGGTGACACAAGCATTGTTCCTCCTCCAACACCTTTCCTACTCCTTAAACCATCAAATAATAGTTGTCATACTCCATTATCATCTTTTTCAAATGATTTGGTGATGCTAGGGAGATGTGGATTTTCTTCATGCAAACAATAAATCCCCAACTCAACTTATTCCATCTCCTTGTATAGATCGAAAGCATACCTCTTTTTTTCCCATTCATCAAGATTTAAGTCTATAATGCCTCCAACCTTTGTATTTGTCTCTAGATTAATTCATAAATCTTCTTGATCAAAAGCTAAGCAATTTGTATTGACGGAGCTTGGTACATATGGCTCAATATGAAAGTTTGAAATATGTTCAAATATGATAATGGATTTAGCTCCATACCTCATTTTGAACAACATATGCGACCAATCAACAAACAAATAGCCACGAATTTTATCTGTGAAGTCTCTTGAAAAATATAGTGTGAAGAGTGGTGGAAAGTCAATAACTGATACATCGTGTAATACGGTGGCTTTGGGAAAGAAATGCACTGTTAGGCTCAATCCTTTGATTACACCAATATTTTTCATTATTTTTCTATCTAATTGCATTACACCTTTAAAAATGACTTCATATTGAAGGCCCAACTAATCAACTATTTTCTTGGGCATCACAGAACGGTTTGCTCCCGTATTAATAATACAATTGTGTACAAGATTATTTCAAAAGATTAGAGATATATAGAATGGAGGATGCTTCATGTTTTTACCTTGTTGGCCTCCTTGATTTCCTTCTTGTGGAGCTGCATTAGTGAGCACCTTTCTTTTCTCTTTGGATAATTCATTTGATGCTGACCAATTTTTCATGGTTGCTTGCAATAGGTCTCTTTGGCCTAGGATAGATAACAACTCCCACATTGATATGTTTACATTTTTTTTATTCATTTAATCTATGATATTGAATGGAGATGAGTTATCCTTTTGTTTCCCCTTATTTTGCATAAATTTATCTTGCACATGAGATGCTACAACTTGTAGTCTCTATTCATCGCTTGCTTTAACAAACAACCCCAAACGTGCTGACATATCATCCAGATTGGTTTGGAAGCTCACTTGAGGCGTGCGCAAGCACTGAGCCTCACCTTTATGTGTGTTGTGTGAGAATGATCACCCTTGGTAAGGGATCTCTTACATAAACATGGAATGAACATACTCATTCTAGGAATTGGGATAAATAACTAGTCCTAGTCTAATGCATTAGAGCATGCTATAACATGATCAACTAATTGAAAGTAGAACCAAACCATGAATAATATAAAAAAGATACCCATAACATGCAGAAGAACATAAGGGAAAGTAACATATATATATATCCATCACATGAGTGCTTCTAAAACTCATCATTATATTCATTAATCAAATAAAGTAGCCAAGTTTACATCAAGAAGGGTTCCATCTCTGGGAACGTTCATAGTAACAAGGATTTTATACATTAAAAATCCCATCATTACACGTTACACAATACCTCTATATTTTTATTTCTCTTGTCCATGCCTATATCTACAAAAACATACTAATTTATCTCTCCCTCAACCTTACTAGAAAACCATCCATACGAAGAACAAGAAGGAATCTTCTCTTAACCGTTCATTATTACTTGTGAAATCCTGATGGAATCCTCTCATGATTTCTCTACAACTACCCAGGAATATGTCAGATGTCATCATGTGTTTCCCTCAATTGAGTTCCTTTACCATACATATGCTAGCTAGTTCTTAACAACCTCGAATACTTATCCTTTTATGATAACCATATTGATGCCCTGTAATATCCTTTTCTTGAGCCACAAGTCTCCATAGATTATCTAGATCTACATTTGGTCACTTTTATGTTTTCTTCCTCTGCATGTCTTTTCCTATTGTCCAAAACTCACTAAGTCCTAAATCCATTATGTCTGGGTGCGATCCTTCACACCTCTCCAAAAAGTACTCCTTCGTGTGCCTTCATTTTGTGCTTCCACGCACCACAAGGCTTTGCACCTTAGGTACTTAGTTATTTTAGTGGTCCAACATCATCCCACACTAAATTTGTTGCCACCCTGGCAATCCTCCATGCTCCCTAAAAAAAATTGTTGACCCAAATTTTCTAAGAGAATAATGTTGCTCTAAAGAATAAAGAATAGTTCTTGGAAAAGAATCTGAATAAAGAATTGAAGGATGGAGGAATATGTTATCCAACCAATTAAAAGAGTTTGGGGAACTCTACATCTATCCCATCCTTCAAATTTTCCCAGGCCCTCAATTTTGATAGGGCCTTTCCCGATGCTTCCCCTACGATGTTGGGCACCTATTCTGGGTGGATCTCTTCCACCTTCCCCAACTATGCATTAATAGCCACCCCCAACTCCACACAGATACCTTCAAACTCATCCATCCATTTAGTGATGGAGTCTCAAAGTTCATTGATTATGAATTATATGTTTTCATGTTTTTTTTCTTAATTTTCTCATTCTGCATCATGGTGTTAATGACCAAGTGTGCCCACTCCACCTTGTTAGTAGGGATGGTCTCCTAAAAAACCTTGAGGTCTTCCTCCTCCTCTTTCACCCGCGCATCAATAATTGGCTCGCATTTTCTACAGTTGTTGAATCCCCTATCTACTAGTATATTTTCTTCCTTGAGTTGGGATAGAAAGTCTTCCAACTCATTGATCTGGGCTTCAATGGTGACCTTGTTCTCTTTTTTATCTTTCTGAGCTATGTAGTTGTGGGTTCTGCATCACCCTTGATGTTACTAAGTAACATCTCCACGAGGTCATTGAGGTATTCCATTTCATCTCTATAGTCGATCTTGACTTGGCTTACCAATGTCAAACATTATCCTAGAATGCTCTTTACTAGAACACCAACTTGGTCATATGCCTCCTTGGTTCACACTTGTTTTCCATTTAGTCCTTGGTGGAATCTGTCTACTTCCTTTTCCTTCTCTTTATTTTCCATGATCAAGGTCTGAATAGTGGCTCCTACACCCAAGCTACGTCAAATAACCTCTGTGGATATATTCTACAATACATTGCATGCCTGCTCATCTGTTAGGTGGTTAGGATCCACCACCTTAAATATATCTCCCCCTTTCTTCTTCAAATAAACGGTCCCTATTGTGTGATCATTGACCTCGAACTCAGGTTCCTCAGAGTGGCAGTGCATATTCTAGCTGAGCATCTTCCTGGTCCTGGGAAACCCCCATCTTGGTCCATCAAATCCCATACATTCAATTTTTCTAGTGGGAGGGTGTTCTTTGAACCTCACATGCAACACCTTTGTGGGGTTATCCATGAATTTCATATGCAGGGACATGGGATTCCACTTCTTCCTCATTACCTTGTGCTTGGTATTTTGCTTCTTTGATCTTGGGGTAAATCCTTTATCCTCCTTTATAGTGAAGGATTCCCCTCTATCTCCTCATTTTTTAGAATTTTCATTCCCTTTCTCACGTACCTCACCCTCAACCCTAGCTCTAGCTTTGGCTTCTTTCTCCTAAAGTTTTGCCTCTAACTCTACCTTGAGGGTGGCATTATCCTCCTTGTATCCTTCCTCTAAGCCTATAGCAGAGCTCGACACCATATTATGTTTTCTACTTATTTTCTTCAGGATCCTCCTCTTCTATCCCTTTCTCTTGCCCTAGCAATGAAGACTCGATTTTACCTTGCGAAGGGATGCCACCCTTGTTCCCATTCAAGTGCATGTAGTAATTCCTTTTCCTGGAAGTATCTAACTTTCCCTCATCCTGTTCCTCTTTTTCTTCCTCTTCTTCCTACATTAATGTCATGGGTGTGATTGGTGTCTTATGTGGCTTTGGAAAGGGAGAGTCTTTAACCTTAACCTCAATCCCCCCTTGTGTTCACAGGTGACAACTACACGAACACCCAATGGACATACCCGTTGATGGAAATGCCGACTTTAGGGTGTAAGTAAAGAAAATATGGCTCCAAAAATTTGATGTAAGTAGGTTTAAGTGCCAAATTTATATGTTGCACATAATGTGTGGACATCAACATCTACTTTTTCCACATCAAAAAACAACTTCTATGCATCATTTATCTAATTGATAGCGCACTTCAAATATGTGGCAGTAAATGCCAAGGTGGAGTCTGCACCATGGCCCCATCTCTCCCTTGGCCATTATAAATTTTTCCAGAAAAAAATGTTGTATGAAAAAAAAATTTACTTGGTCCCTAACAACTTGTGGTCACTCATGAGGGATGTGCCACTCGTTCTCAAACGCTTTGCGCAATCACTCAAACTACCTGTTCATCTAAGCCTTATAAGTGCTCGAGATGTTCCCATCATAGGATAACCTTGTGAATTGAGAGTGCAGGGGATGCGTGTGTGGGTGGGTGAACCCAAATGTTCCCAACTAGCCCGTTTGGGACACAAATCTTTGAGAACATGATCAATCGTAGGATGAAGCCCCATGTGATCTTTGTTCCTACCTTGTTCAGCACTCATGCTTCCTCAACAATTCCCTTCATGATGAACTCTACAAAATTGTAATGTGCCCACTTGGACACTCTGTGGGCCACGTAGAAGAACCTCTTGTTAATGTCCTTCCTTATCTCTGATGCACCCAATTTGTAGATAATGAGTTGGGAGGTGACTCTCAACACTGGGTTTGGGAGATCTGTAATTACCTACGCTCTACCTCCCTTCTCATAGTTCAATTTCTTCATCAGCTCCTCAATCTTGGCAATGACACATAAATCAAGTGCCATGTCCTCACTAGTGTTTATCACTCCTATAACTATCCTAATCAAGTGGTCTGTTATCATCATCCTTCACCTTGCAAAATAAATTAATTCCTCATGCACCCACGACATTAACCATCTGAATAATGTGCGGGGTTTTTGCAAAGAAAGGAAGATCCCATAGCTGTAAGACTTTGGTCTTCTGCAATTCCTTCTGTACTGAGTCATCAACCCTAGGGTTTCTGAGCTCATTTACCATCGGAGTGTCTGAAACCAACTCTACCCTCATCAAATTTTCATTTTCATTTGTCTTATGGTTATACTCACTAATTTTTCATTTGTATAGCTTTGAGCTCCACTTTTATTCCTTGATGACTCCATGAGGGGTACTGCATTTCTGAGTAAATTTCCACGGGATCCTTCTTTTCCACCATAGGTCTCTTTGTATAGGCCTTCTTTGGTGCCATCTTCCTCCTTCTTTCATTTTTTTCCTAGGTTCTCTTAACATCTCCTACATCTTCCCTAACTCGAAAACTTCCATGCTTCTCTCTCACGTAACCCCTTCTTACCCTGCTTTCTCCTTTTTCCTCTTATTTGCACCAAAATATTACTCCACAACTTCACACAATCACACTAGTTCATGAAAATTTATTCACTCTCCTTTGTAAAATTATTGTCGCACTTTGATCTCGTCAACACACAAAAAATTCTCTAAGGAAAAGTAGTTGAAACAACTACCCTTATCCTTATATTTATATTTTTCCAACACCTTAAAGTTTAAATGTATCCAAGCATATCTACCAATAAACCCAACACAAAAATGTATGCATTGTCCTCTACGCATAGAACCACTTCTAATGCAATTAGATACTGACACACCAACGTGAAACACAAAACCAAAAAAGGATGATAAAGGAAACAACTGAAAGGGGAAATTATTAAGGGAAACCTAATCTAATTGGAAAATTTCCCTTATTTTATACACACATAGAAGCCTTATATATAGTAGGGCTTCATCCTACTCCCACTGATATATCCTGGAAACCTTGTCCCATCCATTTCTTGCAACTAACACGCACCTAAATCAAGGATGTAAGACATAATGTACAGCCCTAAGCAATGGACTTGGAGCTTTCCAGGATGACACAAAAACTTATAATCATAAAATAGAACCATTTTTCCAGCCTCAAATTATCTATTCTTAATTTCATGCTTTTTGTCTCACTTTCTCAGTCTTCTAACTCCATCTGGGAAGTGATTTCCTTTCATGTAACTACATTAACTTATCCATGCGCTCTTGTAATGCTTATTTGTCAACCAATCCTCCTGCACGCGCAATAGGGAGAGAGGGTAGAATAAATTCTATTGGTAAAATGAATTTCATCCCAAACACTAGTTGAAATGGTGAGGCTTTGTTCAATCTCTTGTAGGTTCTTCTATACGCCCATAGCATGGATGAGACTTTTTCATCCCAATCTTGTCTCCCAACATCAGAAATATTAGTCAATGTGTGACTTAGTATCTTGTTGAAAGAGTTAACTATTCCATTACCTTGAGGGTGATAAGGGGTAGCCACGATGAATTCTGCCAAGAGGATCCTAATCATCTCATTCGAGAAATGTGTACCCCTACCACTAGTACAAGAATCAAAGGGCACCCATACCTGTTGATTATATTTTTGCACATGAATCGTTGTTATTGTGGCTACAGTGCAATCCCTTGTAGGTGCTTCCTCCATCCACCATGTTAATTAATTAGTATAGGGTAACTATATAGTGCTAACCATTTCTCCATGTGGCTAGTGAACTAGGGCCTGCAAATTCAATCGCTAACTTCTCAAATGGCTCAGCACTAGCTATCAGCATTAATGGCATTTTATCTCTTTTCCCTAGTTTACCAAGGCCCTAGTAGTGGTCACAGGCTTTGTAATACTCGATATAATCTTGGTAAACCATTTCCCACAAAAATCTTGCTAGAAGGATTTTGCACATGGCTGCATTCCCTGCATAGTGTGCTCCTGTAATTCCACCATGTGCTTCCTCCATGATTAACAGCATGTTCATGCTCTAACATGCACCGATGTAAAACCTTATTGTGGCCTATTTTTTATAATTATCCACTACTTAGCATGTAGGGCGTGATGTGTATAGCTAATTGTTTCCTTTTTAAATTCTTCATTCCCTCTAGTGCCACACCCATTTTAAGAAACACAACAATATATTACAAGTTAGAGGGAACGCATCACAATATAAACAGTTGTACATCTTGCATTGTATCCTCAATGATTTGTGTGTCCTCCCCTGAGTCAAACCTTGATAAATGGTCAAGTCCCAAATTACTCTTACCTGGTTTCACAATAACCGTAAACTCAAACTCTTGAAACAACAGGACCCACCTACATATGTGCCCTTGTAACATGGGTTTGTTTACCTAGTACTTTAATGCCATATGGTTTGTGTAGAATATAAAAGATGTTTGCCAATAGATACTTCTTGAATTTTTGTATCACGTAGAATATTGACAATGCCTCACACTTAGTAGTAGTATAGTTTTTTTCAGCTGGGATTAGCTTCTTACTTGTGAAATAAAGAGTTTGGTCAACATTTCCCTCACCTAGTTGTGCCAACACTTCCTTGATTGCCATCCCTTAAGCAATAACAAGCACATGAAATGGTTTGTGCTAAGAAGGAAAGTGTAATATGGGTGCAGTAATAAGTTTATTCTTCAATGTATGAAATGCCATCTACTGTGCCTCTCCCCAATGAAATGTACTTTTGTGTTTTAGAAACTTTTCCAATGGCCTAGTGATCTTGGCATACCCCTTAATAAATTTCCGTAATACCCTGTATGCCCAAGGAATCCACACACACTACTATGGCTAGTAGGATCCCCCAATCCCACAATAATGATACCTTTGGCATGATCCACTAGAAGGCCTTCCTTACATATGATATGTCCCAAAAGGGTTTCAAATCGAGTAGTGAATCCATATTTCTTAATGTTGAGGGATATCCTCAACTTCCAACATCTTTCAAACATCAACCTCAGATAGTCACAATGGTTCCTCACTAATCAATATACTTTCGAGTCATCAAAGTAGACTTGTCGAAACTTTTGCATGAAGTCCTGACATGCCTGAACCATAATTCACGAAAACACAGTAGGCGCGTTATTCAGTCCAAAAGGCATGACCATGTAGGAAAAACTTCCCCATTTAGTGGCAAAAGTGTTCTTTTCTTGGTCGTCCTTTATAATTCTAACCTAATGATATCCTGGGAATCCATCTATGAAAGAATAGATCTTGTATCGGGCTACTCCTTGCAGGATCTCTTTAGTGAAGGGTGTTGGAAATGGTGGTCGATAACACATACCACAGTCAGATCCCTATAATCAACAAAAATCCTTATCCTCACATCCATATTAATTCTAATTACCATTGGACTTATCCATTTTGATTCTTCAACAACCTCAACGATACCTGAAGCTATCATCTTTTCAATCTCTTCCTTAACCCTGACACGTAAATTCAGATTCATCCTATAGGGTCTCTTCCGAATTGAGTGTGATCCCTAGTTTGATCTACATCTCCCTTAAAGAGTGGTGAACTCTCTTAAGCTCATGGTACCCACATGGAAATAAATCCTGAAACTTGTGAAACAGATCAATGATCTTCAAAACCTCCTTCTTTGACCAGTAGTCCCTGATAGTAACCTCCTTAAGATCCACCTTAGAACCAATGTTAACCTTATTGGTTTTTCAGGGATTCATGGTAGACATATGATTTCTCATCAACACTATCCATAACCTCTCGTGTACCCATAGTATGGTTAACATCCACATTTTCCACCTCTTCACCATCGATCACATAGACCAACTATCCTTTATCTTTTTCCATGCATGCATGCTCAATTTGTATCATCTAATTCTTCCTCATCAAAGTATGATTTTGAGCCAAGTTCACCTAATAATTCTAGTATTCTATCCTCCAGCATGGCACTATCTCCCATATTTAGGAACTTAACAACTTATAAACACCTCACCCCACTAATGGCTTAGTACTTCGATATTCAAAAGCTTAAAGGAGATCAACTGTTAACTCTTTCTATTTTGATGTCTGACGACACATCTCTGAGTGAATGTACCATGCACACACGAAACCTTGTAAGGTGGAGTACAACTTATACACCCAAGAAGGTTAAAAAGGCTTATGTACCTTCCATCCAAGCCTTCTTCACATGCTTGGATGTGAAACGATGTAGGTTCCTTCCCATGATAATCTTGTATGATACTAGGTGCATTTCTCATGAAAAACCTAACAGAGAACTCAATTCTCACTTTGCGCCACTCTAGAAGGTTATGGTGATGGGTCACCCACCAATGTGCTTTGGTTTTGAGAAAGGTATAGCTAAGCATTCTTCTCTTTTCTTTCTCACATCTCCACTCAGTCTCCATTTCTCATAGGAAAACATCCAGGTCATCTCCCCCAGTATAACTTAGAAACCTCTTTCCTCCTAGGTTCTTAGCTAAGCACGTCTTTTTTACTCTCATCACAGATCCTCTTAACTACCTTCTTACCAACTCATATGTCTCGTGCACCCAATTAGCACATGCTATACTAGTGGTATCACTTCCAAATTGAGCGTCTTCCCAATGAATAACCCCTTCCGTAGGATGCAAAAATTTAGGATCTCTGATAGTGTGCACATATATTCTATCTATATCTTCATCTCCCAAGGGGTCAATATAGGTCATTGAATTTCCATCTATCAATTGGATGATAACACATTCCTCATTTTTTTCAAAACATATATACTGCTTATTGAAATGTAAGTCAACATTGTTCTTATAGCACTAGGGGTACCCAAGAAATGCTAGAAAATTTTCCGCATCAGCAAGCACCAAGACTTCTAAGTCTCAAGTGAATTTCGACCCTTGGATAGTGATAACAACATCCTTCAAAACTCCAATGGGCATTTCCTTTGATTTGTTCACCAAATATAACACATTTAAAAAGTGTTGTAATGGGGGTCTTCCCATTTGATTCTGCACGTCCAAGGTGAGAAGGTTCACTTCTGCACCCGTGTTAATTAGGATATTTCTCAAGATCCATCCATCAACCATGAAATTCAAGGTAATTTCCTTATCATAGTTAATAAACCTTCCTTTCACGCTCTACTCCAACATTTGGTAATTTCTCTCTTAATAAATCTCATTATAAAGGGGATGCTATTTTCTTGCCTCAACATCTTTCATACCTCCTTAACATCGGTCAAATCCTTTTGTGGAGCCTCGACACTCTTATTTTGCTCTAGCTGTCGTGACTGCTTCTTCAGATACTAGTTTCTCTCCTTGTAGGCTTTGAGTCACATCCATGGTCTCTTGATAAACTTCCTTTTGATGAGTGGGGTTGGAATACTTCCCATATACCACCTCTTCCCTTGTAACCAGTGGTCTCTGCTTTGGTATTTCCCTAGCATGTGTAGCCTTAGCTTGCATCATCACCAGTACAGGTTCTAATTCTAACTCACGCACCACCCTTGGAATCCACTACAAGTATTCTTTCTTCATACTTACCACTTGGCGCCCTTGTCTTTCCCTTATTGTTGGCTCATGTGTTTAAATAATTTCATGCACTCCTCATACTTTTGCTTCTTCCCACACCAAGAGCATTGTAGGAAGTAAGGACATTCACGCTTGTAATACTCTATGGACTCACAGTTATAACAAGTTCTGTGAGGCAATTCACCTCTTCTACCTCCGCAATTTCCATGATCTCTAAGTACTCCACAAAATATTCTTCCACGAGCTCCTTGATTTGTGCACCCTTCATAGTGATTGACCGTTCATCCTTGGAATTATTTGTAATGTTGGTATGGTTCACACCAATATCAATGGCATCATGTATCTAATCGATCAATCTACAATCCTTGGTGTCATGAGTAATAGAGGTGTGAATCTTACAATAGCAAGACACATTCTTATGGATCACACGTTGTACTAACAAACACCTACTTGCATCATGATCTTCATGGGAAAATGTCACATTCTATCATCATGGTGCGTACCAATCTCTGAGGACAAATTTCCTTCGTATGCCCCTCTACCTCACAATCTGTGCACCATAAGCCATTACGAGTCTTATTTTCCAAGTTCACACATAGCTTCTCTAGTTACTTTTCCATGGCACCAATCTAAGCTTTAGGAAAAATACTAACACCCATATCCATGCTTCCCATAGCCTTAGTGCATAGGGCATCCTCCAAGGCCTTGCATGGATCTATGAAATTCTTCTGTGATAGCACTCTCCTGAAGGGAGTTATTAATCCTCCAACCATCCATTAAGCATGCTAGGAAGGATGAATATTATAAGATTATTTTGACAAGAGAGTCTTAAAGCATGCATCATACTCCCACACACTCTCTATCATACCTTGTTGAATCTCCTTCAGCGTGTTAATTATTTTATATTGAAATTTAGGAATATGGAATTTAGCTAAGAAGGAATTACACAAAATGGTATAATCTACTACTTTCTAGTGAGGGTCATACTTTTGGTACCATCTATGCACATGCCCTTGCAACGTAATTACAAACTGACTTGCCTTCCATTATGTGGTAGTGATCCCCTTCACGTGCAATAGTAACTTACATTTGTGTACATGCTCTTCAGCATCCTCAACACCTTTGTAATCTGGAAGATGCAAAGACATTTCAAAGAACACTTTCTAAGGTGGTTGAGGATATTCTCTTCCTAATCTAGAACCTTGATTCCCCCCGGTGTTGTATCCATAACTAGATCCACTAGATCCATGAGCACATGTTCCTCTTGACCCACTAGATCTGCTAAGTCCTCTAGTTCCTATTCCACCTAAAGTGATCGCACCTTATGTCCCCACTATCGCGCTAAACTATGCTCTATTAATCTTTGATACTACACCGTTATCAGATGTGTGTTCCATGCCACTTCTAGATGCAATACCCAAGATTTTTATATCCTCACTTTGTCTAAATGTTTATACCAGAAAATATACCTTTGAACATAGGAAATGATTATGCAACCATGGATGTACCAAATGAAAAAATTATACCTCCTAGGTGTTGATTGGTTACTTTCACCAATACCAACTGGGTTACTAATACTTATTTCTATATTTGGAAAACTAAGCTCTGGAGGTTGGTCACTAGGTGGATTCAAATGCGCGCCAATGGATCTTCTCCTTTCTTCATATGACGAGCTCTCTCCAGAAGCTGAGGGGGTTTATCTTCCTTTCTTGCCAAGATGGGGTAGCACAAACTGCTCAGGTTCCATGTCCTTTACATGAACCTCAAATCCTTCCCGTAACATTTTCCTCTATAAATCTATCACTTCCTGTAGCTTTGCATTTTCTTGTCAATTCCATCTCCCAAGCCTCATTATATTAAAGACGTCTCTCTTGCCTTTTCTTTTCATCCACAAGGTAAACCATATTTCTCCACTCTAGCTTCCTCCCTCAGCACTTAGAAGAAGCTTAGCTGGCCATAGGAAATGCTTCCAAACTCAATGTAATGATTGGGATCTTTATAGTTAAAGGGATAAAATGCAAGAATGATCCTCTTATGTCCCTCAAGAACTAAAAATTAGCAATCTCTAGGAAATAATACATAAATATAGCATATTAGAAGGTATAACTAGTCAGCACTCTACTCCACTAATGATCAACAACACGGGTCCATGTCAAATCGACATCATGCAACCGATAATATTCCTTATGTGTCCAAACATGAGGTCTATAGTACCAGCTTGATCTAGATGCATACGCCGAAATCCAATCATATAACTCCATTAGAAACAATAAAAGAAGGTCTCATACAACTCATGATACAGATGTTTTTTTACCCATTTACATGCATCAAACTCAGGTCTAGTGTTAAATCTCTAAGAAAACTCATTCTCTATTCTTTTAAGCCATGATTCGATACTGTCCAAGGTTAAGCACACTATCATCATGCACCATTATCACAACAAATTCAGAAAGAGGTCTTGGCAATGGAACCAAGATGTAGTCTCTTTTCACTACTTACTTTAACAACCAACCCCATATGCGTCATCATATCATCCATATTGGTCTAAAAGCTAACCCAAGGCACATGTAGGCATCAGTATTCAAGCCACAAAATTCTTCTGCTTGTCAATTTAGTAGTGTAGTTTCATCAGAAGGTTTTGTTATCCCTAATTCACCACCACAACAAATTTGGTCAGAACAAGCCCTACACATGAATAAAACATGAAGGGAAATGATACAGACCCATGAGCTCACATCCTAGAACTAGGAAAAGTTAAAACAGAAGCCTGAGAGAGTCAAATTCAACCCTACACAAGAAGAAATAAAAGAAATGATTATTTTGAGCATTTCCATGTCTTAAATCTATTTTGCAAGCTTTAGGAAGACTCAACAATGAAATTGCAGGGTCAACCAAGAAGGAAGATATGGTTTCAAAGAGGCCAGATGCGAAGAAAAGAAGAAACAATGAATTTTTGAAGTTTTTTAGGCTCAAAATAGTTCAGGAAAAGGTTTAAAATCGACTAAGTATGGAGGAGCCAGTGGAGAGAGCCATGTGTCCTTGTAGCACTTCTCCAAAGATGGATCCAAATAGAGAGGATCAAATAATCGTCACATCTCCATGTGTCCCAGGGTGGAACAGAGGCAGGGTCAAATGGTCAAATAAAGTCAAAGGTGAACAAGTCAAGCCTCAAAATAATCTAAGTATGAACATGCAAGTGGAGAGTGCCAAGTGTTTAGCATGGCACATCTCCAAGATTTGGTCCCAAGGTGAAGACCCAAATGAGAGAAAGCTCGCCACGTAGCCCAAAGTCTAACAGTAAGAAAGACTGTTGAAAAGTCCATAGATCAGCGGAGGCCAACAAGTGTCAACTCGGTGCTCCTCCAAAGGTAAACTTTGGTTCAGGTTTACAAACAACCGTGGTGCCTCCACGTGTTCTATTAAGGGGGGGCAGAGTTAGATGAATAGTCAATGCACAAATAGGTTGGTGGAGGTTGTCAAGTGTCTCAATGGCACTGATTCAAGGGTCAAATAGAAAAAAAGGTTTCCAAATGAGCGCCTGACTGAAACCTATCCCAGAGGAAAGTGGGTTATTGGGGAAAATGTTAGTTTTTCGCCCTTTGCCCCAAAAGGTGTAAAAGTTACAAAATTTCCCGTAACTCTACCCAAGGGAAAATTCAACATTTAGACCCAAGTCAAAGCCAAGGCGGAGAGTCGGGAAAAAAACTAAAATTTTGCCTTTCGTCCAAAAGCATAAAGGTAAAAATGGACGCACATTTTCTAGCCAACCAAAAATAACCACGTTTCTAGGCGGAGTAGTGGGGCCGTGGGAGTTCTCTGGATTTTCTGATTATTACGGAAAAGAAGGAAAGTTAAGTTCTGAGCCCGTGAACCCAATTTTTGTTCTGATCTGGCTACCACGTGTCCCATATTAAATAGAGGGCCTTTTTTTCAAACTTTTTTTCCTGCCCATTTGTACAGACCCAATGAAAACTTTGAAGAGGCATATCTTTCGACTCAAGGCTCGAAATATAGCGAATCTAATATTGTTGGAAGCATCTTGACGTCCTCTGTGCCATGGAAGGATATAAAATCAATTTTTACAAGCCATAGTAGGTGAAAAATGAAGAAAAACCTTCCAATCCATTAATGTAGAATCCAATCTCTTCAACTACCAGATCTGATTCAATTCGATCCGTTGTGGAACCAAAAGCGACATATTGTGGGTGGATCTGCAAAAGGAATTGATTTTCAATGGTTGAGCTTTAGAAATGGGATTCAATGTGTATCTCAGAGTGGTTAGAGCATAATTCAATTCTTTCCTTCTTCTCTCTCCCATTCTTCTATATATTTTAATAGAGGCATAATTTCAAAAGGTTAATTAGTTTTTGTTCATTTTCTTCTTTGCCTTCCCCCTTTTTTTCTTCCTTGGGGTCGAAAATGGATTTCGAATCTCCTCCCCTTCTCTCTAAAATGGTGTTTTTTGCCTCTTGTCCATAGATGATGCTCTGTGAAAACTCTGAAGCAATAAAAACATGTTTTTTAATGCATTTTTCCATTAATGCTTATTTTTGGTTATCTCTTCTTGCCTCTCTTCATTACAAGGTATGTGTGCATGTTTTGAATGTTCACTTGTAGATTTGGGAACTGTGTTCATTTGTTTTTGGAACATTTTATGTGTGAATCTGATCTATGTTCTGTGATGCTACTATCCATCCTTTCCATTGGTCACCTCTCTTTGTTCCATGGTAGTTTTGTAGATGATTAACATTTTCCTTCTCTGGTGTATCACCATTTTAGTGTAGGCTCTATTTTTCCTTGTTTTCTTTCTCTCCTTGTCTCCTTGGAAGTTAGATTAGGATTAGATTAGCTTGCATGTACTACAATAGCTTGTGGCAGGTAGATTACGAAAAGGAACCAGCCTTCTTTGGAGGTTCATTCCCATTTGCACGTCTCACAATTTGGGGAATGATCTAATGTTATGCAATCACACCAAATGAACCTACCTTAGAAAATCAGATCCATGACTCATTTGGGGGTGCTGTGATTTTGCACTAACATTTTTGGCATGCTCAAGAGGACACTGGGGTTATATATTTCATCTTCTCTTAGTGTCTCACCAAAAACACCAAAATCTACACCACCGTGCACCACTAACAGTTTTGGCATGCCCAGTAGGACCTTAGAGGTCTTCACTTCATTACAACAAGGTTGATGTGCACTTGTTGCAATATCTAGCTTATGAGAAGCTTAAAATTTTCATATCTAGCGACTCCATCTAGTTTACAACCCATCTCTAAGTTGTAGACCTATTTTCCATCCATTTATATTTCATTCTTCTTTCCATCTCTTTCATCCTTTCCATTCCATGAAGTTATGCAATCATGAATTCATTTCCACCATGGAATTCACATTTATAACAATAGTATATTCAACCTCCAATGTACTTTACAACTCCTTCAAATCAGCATAATCAGTAGACTCAAGATCAGCATGCTTACCTCTATAAACAGTAGATCCAAAGTTAGTTTGGCCATGGAGCTTTCCAAGAGCAGGGGTATGCAAATAATGAAGACAATCAAATACAAGATGTTGATCTGCTGGAGAAGATCCAAAAAATAGAGGTTGGCATGGTTCAGTCAAGGGGTATATCACAAATGAAGGAGTTTTAGATTGGTTTCAGGGCACCTTGTCCATGGGAAGGCCCTTTCCCAAGACATTAAACCCCTCAGGAGAAGCTAGACTTCATGGTTGAAATGCTGCCCCAACTTGCACAGTGGACTGAGGAGATTGAGGCTTATGAGTTGGAGTCAAGACAACCTTGTCAATGGGTAAGTCCACCATCTCATAGTTTTTTTTTCTCTTTCTCAAGCAGCACCATCTCAACCCAAGCTCCAATTTCCAAGCTTCCCAGTTGCTACCCCCAAATGTTGATTCCATTTCTCCATTCCTTAGTCTTCCACCCCATATTAGTTACTCTTCTCCTTTCCCTTCTAAATAGTCATCCCCTCCAAACGAACCAAAATTTCCACCTCCCTCCCCACCAAAAACAATTGCAAATCTGGTTGAACCCCAACCTATCACTCCTCTTGCTTTTCCAAGTCCATGTTGGGAAGAGACCTAAGAAACAAGTAAAGGAGAACAACAAGAAGAGGAGCCCAATAGAAAAGAAATGACAAACAATCTAAAGAGTTGGGTTGCCAAATTTGGGTTTACAAATATTCCTTTGATGGTTAAACCAATGGGGGAGGTTAGAGTTGAAGAACTAGTGGTGGTTGCGGATGAGTTTGTTGTAAAACAAGAACAAGAGGAAAAGAATCAATAGTCTGTTTATGGCACTTTGCCTTAAGAAGATACTGATCTAACCCAAGCTACATAACTAGTTGAAGAGGAGGGACCATCAGCTCCAAGTCCTATTGAAGAGGAGTATATGGGAGAGACCAAATCAAAGTTGAAGCCACTCAATGAAGAAATCATCATTGAATATCCCTTGCTTTCATTCGAAGGGCCTAATTTTGTTAATGAACCCATAATGGAGGAGGACCAAGCTACAAAGGAGCCTTCATTTCTTCCTCCCACTCCATCCCCTTCAATCTCTAATTTTGAGTAAGATTTTGATCTTTCAAACTTCATATTTGAGGATGAGGAAAACCATGGTGATCAAATTACAGATCAGGAGGACATCGTGGAAGAGGTTAAACATTTGTAATAGGGAGGCAATGGGAAAATTTATCTGTCTGATTTAGATGACTATTTTGATGAGGAAGGACCAGTTGAGTTCCTATTGTCTTCTCCTTCATCATCGACCTTTCAAACACATGAACTTGTTGTCATGGAAAAGAGCATTCAATTGGAACATCCTTCATTTTACAGTAGCTCTTTGGACTCAAGTTTGGGAGACTCGAACCTTCCATGCTCTTCACAGGAGGAGGAAGAGATAGAGAACAAATATCTCATCATCTTCCTCACACCATCCACTCAAGGTCTACAAGAGGACTCCATTTTTGGAGTTGAAAATCATAGCAATGGGCATATCAAATGGATCAGACCTTGCCTAATCAAGTATTTGGCTTCATTGGAGCCAAAGGAGAGGCCACAACTAGTCATGCCTACTTCAGGGAATGGGGATGAGCTACAAAGCACCAAGGATCAGCTATCATACCTCTTCAATCCAAATGGAGAGCAACTAAAAGAGGTATTGGTTTTGTCTTCAGCTGATACTTTGGTAATTTGGGTGGAAGATGATCTTCTAGTTAGTTTTTCACTCATCCAACCAGCCATGTTCAGTTCCAAATCAGTTGCCCCGGTTGCCATTTTTTAGGAAGGGAAGTTATTTCTCCCTACTAGTTGCAAGCTTTGTTTGAGCTTCCTTTGCTCTTCATTAGATTAGTGTAGGTAGGTTTGTTTTCATTAGAAGAAGTGCTTGTGTACATTCTACATGTCTCATGTGAGGCATGTATGATTTGATCTTTGTATATAAGTTTTGTTTGTATTGCTTTAGAGGGGAATGAGGCTAGGCTCTTAAACTATTTAAGGAAAGAAGGTTCATGTTTGCCTATGATAGTTGTAAGTTGAAATAGGGAACAAATGCAGAAAAAATAAAAGCCATTTCGAGACATTCCATTTGAGGGACAGATGGAAACCATGGGTCAAATAAACTTTCTACTCTTAGAAATCATTGTCTCAAAGTTTTCTTACGAAAATTGAAAGTGCAAATGTGGGCAGGCTCAGGGATAAGAAAGACATAGAAAAGTCTTGTATTCAGACTTGTAGTGGCTCAAGGATCAGTTCCATGTTTATCAAGTAGACTGCATGCCCAATGGATACTTCGAGGCCACTGGTCTCTTCATCTAGCAGGAAGATGTCCTCGTGAGTCGCTAAATAGTTATCCCAAATTCACCACCCTAGAAAATTTGGTCAGAAAAATCCCTACACATGAAGAAAACATGAATTGAAATGATACAGACCCATGAGCTCACATTCCAGAACCAAGCAAAGTAAAAACAGAAGCCTGAGAGAGTCAAATTCAACCCTACACAAGAAGAAATAAAAGAAATGGTTCTTTTGAGCATTTCCATTTCTTAAATATATTTTTCAAGCTTCAGCAAGACTCAACAATGAAATTTCAAGGTCAGACAAGAAGGAGGAGATGGTTTCAAAGAGGCCAGATGTGAAAAAAAAAGAAACGGTGAAGTTTTGAAGTTTTTGGGCTCGAAACAGTTCATGAAAAGGTCTAAAATTGACTAAGTATGGAGGAGCTAGTAGAGAGAGCCACGTGTCCTTGCAGCACTCTCTCCAAAGATGAATCCAAATAGAGAGGCTCAGACAAGTGTCGCATCTCCATGTATTCCACAGAAGAATGGAGGTAGGGTCAAATGGTCAAACAAATTCAAATGCGGACAGGCAGGCCTCAAAATTGGCTAAGTATGAATGTGTGAGCGGAGAGTGCCAAGTGTCAACAAGGTGCTTCTCCAAGAGTTGGTCCCAAGGTGAAGACCCAAATGAGCACAAGCTCGCCATGTAGCCCAAAGTCTAAAAGTAAGAAAGATTGTTGAAAATTCCACAGATTAGTGGAGGCCAATAAATGTCAACTTAGCACTCCTCTAAAGGCAAACTTTGGGTCGGGTTTACAAACAAGCATGGTGCCTCCATGTGTTCTATCAAGGGGGGTAGAGTTATTTGAATAGTCAATGCACAAACATGCCAGTGGAGGCTACCCAGTGTCTTAATGATGCTGATTCAAGGGTCAAATAGAGAAAAGGTTTCAAAATGAGGGCCAAAATGATGCGTGTCCCAGAGGAAAGTAGGTCATTGGGGAAAAAGTTAGTTTTTCACCCTTTTCCCCGAAAGGTATAAAAGTTACAAAATGGCCCACAACTCCATCCAAGGGAAAAGTTAAGATTTAGACCTAAGTCAAAGCCGAGGCAGAGAGTCAGGGAAAAAAGTAAAAGTTTTCCTTTCATCCAAAAAGCATAAAGGTAAAAAAGGAAGCGCATTTCCCAGCCAACCAAATAGAGCCACGTGTCCAGGAGGAGCAACAGGGTCGTGGGATTTCTCTGGATTTTGGGATTCTTGAGGAAAAGGAGGAAAATTACGGGCCCAGCTGGTGAACCTGAAGTTTTATTTCCATATCGGGCTACTACATGTCCCATATCAAAGGGAGGGACCCATTTTTCAAATCTAGTTTCTCCCAGCCATTTATACGGAACCCGATGCAAACTTTGAAGGGGCATATCTTTTGACCTCAGGGCTCAAAATATTGCAAATATGACACCATTGGAATGATCTGCGATGTCATCTACATGCCATGGGAGTATAGAAAATCTTTAATTTCGCAAGCCCTAGGTTAATTGGGAGAAAAATGGAGAAAATGGTTCCAGATCTTTCAATGCATGATCATCAGTCTCTTACAACCAGATCGGATCCGATCTATTTCCTCCGTTTCCTCTTCGCTTCAAGGTGCCAAACCAAAGATTGATGCAGATTAAAGATAGATTTGTACGAAGTCATTGATTTTTTGTGGTTGAGCGTTCGAAATGGCATTCAATGTGTATCTCAGAGTGGTTGAGCTTCAAACCGCATTCTTTCCTTGTTCTCTCTCTCTATTTCTTCACTCTGATCAAATCTATAAATTGGGGGATCAGGATTCAAATTGTTAATTATTTGTTCATTTTTCTTCTCTTACCTTCCCTCCCTTTGTTTCTTCCCCAAGGTCAAAAATGGAGTTCAAACATCCTTCCCTACTGCTATGTAAATGGCATTTTTTCCCTCTTATCTCACATATGATGCTCTATGTGAAAATATCTAAAGCAATAAAAAACATGTTTTGTGATGCATTGTGTCCATCTTTGCTCATTTTTAGTTGTCTCTTCTTGCCTCTCTTCATTACAGGGTATCTATGCATGTTCTGAATGTTTATTTACATATTTATGAGTTGTGTTCATGGGATTTTGGAACATTTTCTGTGTGAATATCCATCTCCTGGTTCTGTGATGCAATTGTCCATCCTCTGCATTACTCACCTCTCCTTGTTCCATGGCAGTTTTTGTAGATGATCAACGTTTTCCTTCTCTGGTGTATCACCGTTTTAATGTAGGCTCTATGTTTTTCCTTGTTTTCTTTCTCTCCTTGTCTCCATTGGAAGTTAGATTAGGATTATATTAGCCCACCTGCACTAGTATAGCCTGTAAGGCAGGTAGATTGGGAAGAGGAACCAAGCCTTCTCTGGATGGTCATTCCCATTTGTAAGTCCCACAGCTTGGTGAATGATCCAATGTTATGTAATCACACAAATAAACCCTGCCTTAGAAAAGTAGATCCATGACTCATTTGGGGGTGCTGTGATTTCACACTAACAGGTTGGTCTTGACTTTCAGGAGTGGATGGTTTGGCAGATGCTTCAGGTAGAGTGGATATGATTTGGACCATAAGGGTCTGACTTAAAACTTTATTTGGGCAGAGGTTCTGATTATGGGGCTGAGAACAAGGGTAGCACCATTCATATTCTTGGATGAGGTTGTTTTGGACTGGGACTATAGCTCTAGAATAACTAGCGGCAGAAGGATTCTAAAAGTTCAAAGGTTTTACATTCACAGCTTGGCTTGTGGCCCTATTTTGTGACTGACCATTTCCCTTGAATGGAAGATGACTCGTCTAATATTGGGGTTGAAAGGGGCGAGCATCTCGGGATTGTTTCCTCTTCATTGCTATAAGTTCATTCCCAAAATTTTGTATTATCAACTTTACCTCATCCAGATCATTTGAGGGATTGGATGCATGCGTAGCTGTCAAACTAGGAGCTGTCAGAACTGGGGCAACGACTAGCTATTTTCCTACAAGCTCTACAAACACAGGTATGGGAGGTCTAGGAGCAATTTTACTTGCTTAAATCAAGCAATTTTCAGCTCTTACGGTGATTTCATAAGCATCGGGGATAATGGTACCCCCCATAGATTGAATCATGACGGCTACATCACTATTCAATTCTTGTAAGTAATATATAAATGTGCTCTCTAGAGACAACCTTACGAGTGTTGGGATCCATTTCCAAGTTTTTTCAAAATGGAGGTTGAAATCACTCATATACACTTGAGGGGACCGCTTGATAGTATGGAATTTTTCTACAAGTGAGAGATGATCACTTTTGTCTTCAAACTACTTACAAAACTTTGTGCCTAACTCATTCCAAGTGGTAAAAGATCCAATAGTTAAACTTTGGAACCATTGAAGTGCTATACCTTTGAATGAAGTAGCAAAGAGTCAAACTGCCACGTTATCTTTTGTAATACTGAGTACCGCACAAATGCTAGCTACATCTAACATGTGCTCTCAAGGTCAAACATTAGTCTCCCTAGTGTAAAATGGTAAAAATTTTAAGGCATCTTCCTGTACTGCATCTCTTTGTGTTAACAAAAAAGGACTACTAGTGATGAAAGGAGGACAAGCATTGGCTTCCATGGCGTTCAAAAGTTGGTTATGTCTCGGTGGAGGAAAACATCCCTCAGGAGGAGTTGAATGTCCTCTACGAGGTAAAGTGGTAGCAAGTGCTGCTGAAAGGATTCTTCCCCTTCTCCTTGAGAGAGACAAGGAAATTTTTTTATGCTTATAATTTTCTTGCCTTGAAGAAGCTCTTGTGTAAATTATTCACATAAGTTGATTGTACTAAAATTTAAAATCCAAAGAGATGGAGTTGCTAAGTACTTTTAATTAATAGAATGAGAAGAGAAGTACCAACTCTATCCCACCAGGCATGCCAAAAACTATTGTCACCAAATCACTGCACCCTCCGAATGGCCAAAATGTGAATAGGACGTTTGGTATGATTGGGACACATGGGATCACCTCTCAAGTTGTAGGACTTGAGTTCGAGGTGAACCTCTGGAGAAGGCTGGCTTCCTCTTCCTAAACTGAATGCTTTACTACTCCTAGTTAAATAAAACAACCATCTAATCCTAAGATAACATCTTCATGAGTTTTAAGGAAAGAGATTTTACAGAAATGAAACTATGTTAAGGGTAGTGATGTACCAAAATAAGGGATGTTTAACATCTTAAAGGGTTAATGTGGGAGTGATGCTTACATCATTGACCACCTTCACCTATCACCACTTGAAAGGGTATAAAATACCATAAACCAGGGCATACGTTCCTTCGTTAAACTTGAGCATACATAGGGATATATCGAATTTGATTCAACCCCAAAATTAATTTATCATGAGGAAACCACACATGCATATGTCAAACATCTATTTATGCAACTAGGGATAGTGATGACATAACTTAATACAGAAGGAAAATAAAATTTTCAAAATTGACATAAAAGATAATCACATTATTCCTTCACAACATGAAATAGATAATCTGAAATAAAGGTAAGATAATCACTCATAATAAGGAATTGTAAATCCACAAGGTTAACATTGATTAACCATTCAACACAATAAATCAGATTTTCAATAGCAAGGTATAAATCTTAATATAATTAAAATGTTTCTTAGAATCTCTGAAGCACTCTTCCAAGCTTGACGAGTGACTCCTCCCAAAAAAAATCCATATCTACTAACTTGAAGCATCAACTATTTATAAGTTCTTAGGCTGAGCTAGTACAACTGAGCCCTTAACTAACATTTTACTAAAAATAGAAATGTCACTAAATTAAGGGAACATTCTCTCATGAAAATAGCTAATTTTTTACAAGGGTTTGACTCATTCAACCCTACAACTTTGACTCATTCAAGCCATTTAGTGCTTATACTTAATGAATTGCTTTATAATTCCTTGAATTTCTCCATCTCTAGGCCCACATGCATAGTGATTCAATACATCTGATGTTCCGATCTCCTTTGTGATCCTGGTTGGCAATATTTGAATTTTATTCATAACTTTCTTCAGTCTCCCTATGAAATTTTGGCACAAGACCAATCGGTCAATGCAGTCACTATTGAAAGTTTTGGTGACCTCGTCATCATGCTTCGCCAAATCCTTGGAATTTCCCTTAATTTGATATTTAGGAAGAGCACCGGTGTTTTTCGATGAAGAATTTTCAATTAGTAATATCAAACTCTTCTGAGATGTCATTCAGGGAATTCGTGATTTCCACTCGTTTCTTCTCCAACTTCTTAATCAAATCCCACAATACTTGGCATCATAACTCCATGGATTTTTGATATTCAAATAATTTTGAGGCATCATCAATCACCTCTTCCTGAAGAAGCAAGTCAGGATCTTCCTCTCTGATCTCACTCCATGTTGCCAAATTTAAATTTAGATTATTATTATCTTCATAAAAGGCCTCATCCATTTTGGAAAACGTGGTTTTCGTAACCTGCAAATTATTATATATATCAATTGCTTCCTTGATTAAAGGATTTTCTTCCTACAAAATTCTCTCCATCCATCCACTCACTGATCTCCGTTTCTAGCCTAGTTTCTCGAGCTCGTGATGATAAATATCATCAATTCTAGAAAATATTTTCATAGCTGTAGTAGTTGAGACTTCAGTAGATGGAGTCAATTAGGTTACTTTGCGTAGAAGTGTAGTGAGCTACTCGACCTCGTCTTTGAGTTCATCTTTGGTGGCCTTATCTTTGTCATATTTTTCTAAAAGAGCCCCAAGAGTAGTGTGCACATCTTGCTTGGATCCTTCATGAGTATCTTTCCCCAATGAGAATTTTGAGATCCGATAATCTGCAGCTGTGATTATTTCTTTAGTTTTCCCCTCAATGGGGGTGGCAACTTCTATCACCCATTCTCTAGATGGGTTAACTTTCAAACTTGACACGGTTCTTGGTCTTTTGGCTTGTCTCTTGGGCATATGCTCCAATATGTTGAGATTTATAACATCTCCCAAAGGCACATTCTTCTTTTACTTGGGATTTTTCGTAAACAACCATTCTGATATGGCTAAAGTTGATGAAAATCGAGCAGTAGATCCAATACCTGAAACATTGGTTAAAACAAGATCACTAGAAACACCAGCTAGCATTTGAGCAGAAGTAGAAATGATGGATGGTGTGGATGTAAGGACAACAATAGGATTTTATATAACGATTCTAGGGGGTATGATTGAAGAAAATGGAAGTATTAAAGGAAATGAAGAGGAAATGGGTGACCCAATATTTTTCCCAACTGATAGAACTGGAAGTGATGAGAATACTTGGGCCATAAAAGGGGATAGGAAGGAAGAAATGATTGATGAAGTGGAAGGAAGTGATATTGGAAGTGATAATAGAAGAGGAAAATATGGCTGATCTTGTGTGATACTAGGAAAGTCACTGACTTCAACCACTTCTATCACAGCTGCTACCGGGAGAACTAACCTTGAGAGTAGGAGCCTTGGAGAGAGATGAACCACCAAGAACAAATGAAATATTCTTTGGGTTTTTAGGAACCTTTTGAGTTGACCTTTTTCCCTTAGTGGGTGTTGGTTAGCTAATTGTTGGTAGAACTATTACATTTGTAGGTTGATCTTCCCCTTTGGGTGAGATCCTCAAGGTGGCCAACCAACTGAAAGTCCTTTTTAGAATGGGTCCCACCCTCTCCTTTGTATTGCTCCATTCTTCCACATACCAATAAATCCATGGCAGCAGTTGTTTGGAAATATTATCACCCTTGTATGATGAATCCAAATACTCATCATTATCTTGCATGTCCTTTGGCACATCGCCCAAACCAAACTACCAAACCTCATCAAGGGTAAATCTTTCATAATCTCTTTGTTGCACAATGTATTCATCCTGAAAATGAATCCATATATCTTCCAACTGGGGCATGTTGGCATTGGACCAACCAGTTTCACCAAACTTACCCCAATAATCAAAATTATTCCACAGATGAAAGGTTCGCATGGTTACCTCGGCCATTTCTACATCAACATGTTTAGCCCTATGAATATTTGGGCAATAGTACCTGCCAATCGAAATAGGGAAATGCATTCCTACTTTTTGATGCTTGTTTTGGATTCGATGATAATATAATAATTATCAAACCAATTCCAATAGAATCCATTTATCAGTGGGGCACCTTAGAAATTTTCTTAGGGCACAAATGAAACCTAGAATCCAGATATAGGTGAATGTAGGAAACTGAAAGTAGATTTCTCCCCATTCCTGTACTTCTTAGAAAGCTTCATCAGAAATACTCTAATTATATATTTCTTTGTCAAAATGATAGAGGATGACAACAAAGAAAGTGTCATTGAATCTGTGGAAATGTCTGCTTCCCTCATCTAGAGTGAGTTGGGGATAAACTTCATATATTTGGGAAGTGTTGTGAACACCTCTGGTATTCAAACCAACAAAATCTCACATAGCAGTAACAACATACACCAGGAAGGATGTCATGTAGAAATTATTCATATCTAACACCCTTCCTAATTGATAGCAAATGGAGCTACTAATATGCTCCCGCATCGGATAAACTCATCATTCTTCTTAATGGTAGCGATGTACAAAAACATCCATTCCCAGAATTCCTTTGCAGAAGGGAGACATGAAACTCTGCTTAGTAACACAATAAGATCACTAACCTCCTGAATAAAATCCGACCGATGCATAGTTTTGGGTAATTTGATGTAGATCATGGCCAGATAAGTTTTCATCATGATCTTTGAGCATACCTCCTCTTTCTCATCCCAATGTTCCATTGCTAACTCTTGCAAAATTGTGGCATAATATTGAACATCAGGAAGTTTGAGCAGATCTTTAAAGAAGTCTGGGTCTAAATGGATTACTACGTTATCATAATTATCTCTGATTGACATGGAATCTTTGTCAAAGTGGGTTGTTGTGGCTAAAAAAAAGTCTAGGCAATGCATGGATGTCGTAAAACTGGCAGCAAGGGAAAGTCCACTGTCGTAGATGGCTTGCATCCATTATTTCTTGTTTAGAGCCTTTACTCTTTCCTAGAAATATGAAAAATCAATTTTCCCTAGGTCGGTGTCCCCTATATTCCCTAAGTCGGAAGATAGGAAGGAGTGTGGAGCAACCCCAAGAAATGAGTAATTCATCTTCTTTTTTACCTTTGAATTAGAAGCAGACATCAAGCCCCGTGTTTTGGAAGCTGAAGTTAGAGAAATTATAAAAACTTGAAAAGAAAAAACTTCTGAAGTTCCAAACTAAAAATTTCTAAAAGATATCACTGAGATGAAAAATTCTGAAAAAATTATCTGAAATGGAATCTCTGAAGCCAAAATTTTCGAAGAGAAAATCTCTAAAATAATTTCTCCGAAAAAATCTCTGAAAAACTTTCTCTGAAGAAGTTCTCCGAAGCCAAAAGTTCCGAAAAGAAAATCTCTGAAATAAATTTCTGAAAAAAATTCTCCAAAAAAGTTCTCTGAAAAGAAAGGGACATGATTTTTTGTCAAATAATACTAGTTCCCAAAAACCTAAAAAATGATCATTTTTGAGAAGAAATATGGGAAACTCGAGAGGATCCTTCAAACAACTCTGAATACCTAAAGAAACTCGAAATGCAAAATATGGTGAACAAAGGGTTCGAAATTTCAAAAAATACATAGAGGGAGACCAAAGAGAAAACAAAATTAGAAGGAAACAATGTAAAAAACCTTAAACCAAAAATAAAATAAACAAATAACCATGCCTTGAAAAATATGTCATAAAGTACAAAAAATAGAATGTCAAAGAAAATGTGTCAGGTAAAAATGACGAGTAAAAATGGATTTTAAATAGAAAACCTGATCCATATGGAGGTAGGTGAAGAATTAATTGTGGGGAGGACTTCCAAAATTCTGAAACCTGAAAGCCTGAAATCAGAATTTTGGGATTTCAGACTTTGGAGATTGGAGATGAAAAAACAAATTGGCAATGAAAATTTTTGAAACCCAAAAGCTTGAAAGTCTAAAAATTTGGACTTTCAGACTTTCGAACTTTGGAAGTTCGAAAGTAAAAATCCTAAAAATGATTCGGAGAATTCTGAAAACCCAAAAGCCCGAAAGTCCAAATGTTTGAACTTTCAGGTTTCAAGATTTTGGAAGTCCGAAAGGGATTTAAATAAAATGGGGCCAAAAGTTCTCAAACCTGAAAGTCTGAAATTTTATACTTTCGAGGTTTCAGACTTCAGAGAGTTCAAAAATAAATAATTCCAAATACAAGCAATAAAACTCTGAAAGAGAAAAATATCCAAAGTTCGAAGATCGAAAATTTCAGATCTCAGGCCTTGGATAATTTCATTGTACAAAGGATTTCAAAAAAAAAATCTGACATATTTTTCTTCAAGATAGGTTAAATGGTTAACATTTTTAGTGACCTCTAGGGAATGCTTTCCTGCTAAGATTTTAGACCAGTAGCCTTAAGCAAAAAATTTGGCAAAGGAGTCCTAAAAAAGAAAAAACTAAAACAGAAAACACACAAGTAAAAGAGAACAAAACAAAACGATGTGCAGAGTACTTGGAGGAAAATAAAAAGAACACTGTACAGGGTGAGATATCCTCAATATCAAGCTTTGAGGTGTATCCCATTCACATGAATGGGTAATTTTTCTCCATTGAGTCTAGATATGTGAAATGAATTCACCTCTTTGCAACTTTTAATAACATAGGGTCCGCTCCAGAGAGCATCAAACTTGGAGTACCTTACGGGTTTAGAGCAATATTCATCCCATTTTAGAATTGAATCTCCCTCCATGAAAATACTATCAGAGGATTTCCTGTCAAAGGATTTCTTAAGTTGAGCCTAATGTTATCCCAACATATTCATGGTTGTGTTTCTAATTTTTTCTAGCTCCATGAGTTTAGCAAACTTCACTGTTAAGGCATCATCCTCCATAACTTCAAGCAGATAAGTCAAGTCCAAGGAAGGCATCTCTAAGGAAAGTGGAAGTTTCACTTCCCATCCATATACAAGCATGAAAGGAGAAACTTTGATGGCCTTTTTAGGTGTTATCCGTGTTGGTGCTCAATTTTATCTTCCCTCGTTTATCCTTGAAATTATTCAGTTTGCGGGATCTGTCATATTTTTTATCTCTTTGTGTTGATGCGTGAAATATTTGTCCTTCATTTGGTTTCCATGATTAGTCCCTTCCTTTGGTAAAGGATCATTTAAAATCTAGAATTTGTTTCCTGTTCCTTTGTGCATATGAAATAATTTATAACTTGGGCGTAAACTCGTGTTTTTTCTCTTTCTTCCATTTTTCCACAGTCACTTTTTGTTTTCCCTGTCAATTTTTGTCACAATACCTATGGAAAAGTGGTCCTTTCAGATTTGATGTGGCTCGGTGGATCACATTTGGTCCTTATATCATTTCCAAATTCTCTGTCCTTAAATAAAGATTCATTTCCGGGGAAAAAATGGTGATTTCCCTACATTTTACAGTTTGACATGTGTGTTTTCCCAGCAATCCGGCACTATGATAATTCTTCACCGGGAACTCCTCGTGCTATGATTATTTACTAATGCACAGCCTTTAGTTTGGTGGACGTAATCTGGAAACAAAACAACAACATAACACAAGAATACCATTGACTATGATAAGACAGAATGACGACAAATCTGAAATATCAAAATAAATTATAATATTAACATGAAACTGTTACAATCTCACCCATGAGATTCTTCAACAAGACTATGGGAGAAACTTTACAATTACACCTCTCGATGGCTTCTTCAACACACCTTTAACTGATGGCTTCCTTCGCACACTTCCTACAATATTTCTCACTACTTCTTTCTATGCTAAATGAGGGGGGTGGCCTCTCTATTTATAGAACTTCCAGGCTTATCCATCCTATCTCTAAGATAGGATAAGAAATCCACTCTGACGAATCATATTCCATACCTTAACTCTTATCTGTACATGTAAGCTTATCTGTTAAGATAAGATAAACCTTATCATTTTACATGGGTTCCACATTTTTAGAATTTTTACAAATAAAATACACAAAATATTTATGACCTCACTCCTTGTCCTTATTACCAATATAATATTTCTAATTCCTAATCATGTAGACCCTACTTCTCTAATTACCCAAACTTTGACATTTTAACATTACCGGACCACTTACGACAAATATTTACTTTTTACAACATTCCTATTGTACTTTGACTGTTACCGTACTCCACATTATTGGCGGCACCGTACTGACGGCGCCGTTATCTTCTATCGGACGCTACTACTAATTACACTTAACAACATCCTATTCCTAATACATATATTAATGAAATGGAAATTTTGGAGGAAAATTTTAGTGTCGACATCTTCCCCCTTCCTAGCTTCTACTCCGTCCTCGGAGTAGACTATTCTGGTGCTTGGAAAATCTTCAACTTGTCGTGGTTGACCCATTTCGTAATGGGAGTGCCATCCAATTCCTCCAGTCGGTACGTACCATTTTCATGCACAGCTGCTATTTTGTAGGGCCCCATCCATTTTGGAAGAAATTTTCTCTGTCTTCTTTTTTTGTATCTGGAATCATATACTAGAACCAAGTCATTTACTTGAAATGGAGACCACCGGATCTTTTGATCAAAGTACTCCTTCTGCTTCATTTTCTTCTTATGGCTTGTATCCTTTGCTATTTCCCTCATTTCCTCTAGCAAATGAAGATGTACCAACCTTTCTTTTACTGAATCACTTTCATCCATCCTTTCATTTTTCATAACTCTCACAGTGGGAATATCAAACTCAATAGGAAGAACTGGATCAATGCCATAGGCCAACTGAAATGGGGAGTATCCTGTTGCTGACTTTGATGTTGCCCTATATGCCCACAATGCTGCATGAATCCTTTTATCCCATTTATGTACCTGCAAGGCTGCATCTTTTGCTAGAATTTGACACAGCACAAAATTTGTTCGTTCCACCTGTCCATTTGTGCTTGGCTTGTATGTTGTTGCCTTCCTGTGCTTGATAGAAAACTTATTGACTAGGGCTTCTACCACCTCATTAATGAAGTGGCTTCCTTGATCTGTTACAATTTCTAATGGACAACCAAATCTGGTGACAATGCGTTCATATATGAACCTTGCCACTTCATCCATGGAAGCTGCTTTCAATGGCCTAGCTTCAACCCACTTGGTTAAATAATCTGTGGCAACTACAATATACTTATTTTGACGTGATGTAGTTGGAAGTGGACCTACAATGTCTATTCCCCATTTTTCAAAGGGACCAAGGGGAAGAATAGGACATAATGGAGCTGATGAAGTCTTACGGTTACCATGTGTTTGACAAATATCACATGTCTTACAATAATTATAACAGTCTTTAAAAAGAGTGGGCCAGTGATAACCTGCATCCAAGATCCTTCTTGCTGTAAGTTGTCCAGAGAAGTGCCCTCCACATGTACCATTGTGGAATTCTTCTAGAAGCTCTTTTCCTTGATCACGTCCAACTGCCCTCTTGTACTGTCCATCAGGTCCTATTCGAAATAATGCTCCATGCAGAATAGAGTATGGACGACTGGCTTGAGTAATCTTTCTCTTAGTCTTTGCATTGGCACCATCCGGAAACTTGAATTCATTCAGATAATTCCAAATATCTATGTATTCACTAGGGATTGTGTCAAGGGAGAACAATGCTGCATCGGGAAAATCATCATCATCACAAGATGATCCTAAACCATCATAGGCTCGAGAGAGTGCATCTGCATTGACATGCTTCTTTCCTGGCCTATCTATAATATCAAATTCAAATTCTTGTAGCAAAATTATCCATCTTGCTATCCTCCCTGATGGGTTAGGCTTATTGACAATATATTTCAGAGCCTGATGATCCGTTACAACTATAAATTTCTGCCCTAGCAAGTAATTTCTAAACTTCTTTACAGCAAAAATGATAGCCAGAGCCTCTTTTTCAGTTACAGTATAGTTTACCTCAGCACTGCTCATTTGTCTGCTCCCAAAGTAAATTGGATGTTCATTCCCATTTTCATCCTTTTGGCTCAAAGTACTACCTAGTGCTGCATCTGAGGCATCAGTGTACACAATGAATGGCTTGCTCCAATCTGGATTCTTCAAAACAGGTGAAGACACCAGGGCTTCCTTCAGTTGTCCAAAAGCTTCATGCGCCTTGTTTCCTGGTTCATAAGCAACATCCTTCTTCAAGAACTGGGTTAGTGGCTGTGCAATCTTTGAGAAATTCTTGATGAACCTTCTATAGTAACCCACATGGCCTAAAAATGATCTCAACTTACTTCTATTTATAGGAAATGGTAAATCTTTGATTTTTGAAACTTTATCAGGATCAGTACCAATACCATCTCTGGATACAACATGCCCTAACAAAACGCCTTTAGAACATCCAAAGACACACTTTGTAGGGTTTAGTGAGGCTTGTGCTTCATCTAACCTTTGAAATGCTGTCTCCATCTGGTGCAGGTGGTCCAACTTGCTCCCATAGATGCAAAAATCATCCAGAAATACTCTGATGAAGGTCCCAATGTAGGGTTCGAACACCCTATTCATTAAACGCTGGAATGTTGCTGGAGCATTACACAACCCAAAAGGCATAACTCTATAAGCAAACGTTCCCCAAGGAGTGGTGAACGTGGTCTTCAGCTGATCTTTCTCTGCTATACGAACTTGGTTGTAGCCGCTATATCCATCAGCAAAACTATAGCACTCCTGGCCAGCTACTTCGTCCAAGATCTGATCTGAAAATGGAAGAGGGTAATGATCCTTCTTTGTTGCCTTATTGAGCTTCCTATAATCAACACAAATGCGTAGCTTCCCATTCTTTTTTATTGAGATCACAATGGGAGAAACCCATTCTGAATTCTCCACAGCAAATATGAATCCTGCATCAAGCAACTTATCTATTTCTTCTTTTACAGTCTTGGAAAAATTAGGATTCATTCTATATGGCATTTGCTTTATGGGCTTAGCACCATCTACCAGCTCAATACAATGTTCTACCCAACTTACTTGGCGGAGTTCCTTGTAATCAAAAGTGAATAGGTGTATGTACCTTCGAAAGAGCTGGAGGTAGGATTCCTTCTCACTCTCCATCACAGCATCACCAATCTTTATTTGTTGGAGACGATCATCAACTTCTTCTTCAGATAATTTTATGGGGTCATGAGTTGGTGTGACTGGCAGGATATCCATGACTGAAACATCCACCTCACTTTCTTCATCTTCAGTGTCCACTTCACTGGTACTAGAGTAATCAGAGGATGTCCAATCATCAGTTTCATCACTTGAATCCACAGGTTCTACTTTATGATGTCGAGGGATCACGTTTATCTTCACCCTCTCTCTACCACGTCCAAGTGTCATGAAACCTTCATTCCAGTAGTTTCTTGCATGAACTCTCCTTAGCCATGGTCTTCCCAGCAGCATTGGGTACGCAACAGTACCATTTTTCATCACCTGAAAGTCTACCACACATACCACACCCATAACAGATATTGCCACATTTGAAATTACACCTTCTGGTTTAGTTTTTCCCTTATTTAATGACCTTAACATAAGTGTTGAAGGGCGATCAATTTTTAACCCCAACATATTCATTACAGACTCAGTCATTACATTAACTGCAGCACCTCCATCAACTAAGACATCATGAATTGAAATACCATTACATAATACCTCAGCTTGTGGAGCATAGGGATCTGCCTCTGCCTCCAAAACAGGGACCTCAACCTCCTTCCTTCTTCGAGCATTGAGTCCACCTCGCAACTCCCGCCTCTTCTCAGAAGACATAGCCAAGAGTTGACCATATGTAATATTTGCAGGCCTTTTGGACAGATCTTCCAAGATGGAGTATGGTCCTTGCCCCTGTGAAATCAGAAAATCCTGCACACCCAACTTTCTTCTCCTATGTTTCTTACTAGTTTCTTCTTTCATCTTCTTAGGATCATTTCCATCTTGATTATCTTTTTCTTTCTTTCTTTTTGTTACAAACACATCTACTTCATTATTTCTGCTCTTATCTACTACATCAAAAGAATTCACAGGTGCTTTTCCTTTATCATTATCTCCCTTACTAGATGTAGAAGCTCTATCTGGACAATTATACTTATAATGACCCTTTTTATAACAACCATAACAAACAACTTCAGAAATATTTCTCTTTGGACCTCTATCTCCTCCCTGAGAACTAAATTCCTTTCCTTGAAGAAGATTAATAGTTAACTGACCCATCTTTTTGAGCAGATCTTCATACTCAGTAGATGTATTAGGAGAAATATTTGTGCTCACCGGGAGTGGTTGTGGATTCAGGACCAAAGGTGCTGGTGTAGGCTCTACTTTAGCAACAATTTCTTTGGGCTCCTCTTCCATGCTTTCTTCTTGCCTTCTTGCAATCTCCTTTGCTTGTTCAATGGTGGCTGGGCGGTCATACTTCACTCGTTGTCTGATCTCTGGCTTCATCCCAAGAATGAAGTGCTTACAGAGGAGATTATCCACGCCATTCATCAACCCATCCGCTAGTCCTTCCTTCCGGATCTGGGCATCGAGCTTCCTCCTTAGCTCTAGAACACGAGCATGATAATCCCTTATCTTCTCCTTCTCTCCTTG
This sequence comes from Taxus chinensis, assembly GCA_019776745.2. Taxonomy (NCBI): domain Eukaryota; kingdom Viridiplantae; phylum Streptophyta; class Pinopsida; order Cupressales; family Taxaceae; genus Taxus; species Taxus chinensis. The sequence goes on from CM034147.1 coordinate 812,465,343, forward strand.
GGATAGCTTTGTGATCTCGATCATGAGATCTGCATATTTCTGTTGTTCACCAAATTCTTCAAGAAAACTTTCAGTTAATAAATCCCATGAATTTTTCACATTATCACCTAGTGTTTCAAACCACCTAAGTGCTGAACCATCCAAAAAGGTAGGAAAAAATTCAGTCCATTGTTCCCTTCTTATAAGGCCATTACAAATACAAGATCGTTTAAACTCTTGAATGAAAGAAGAAGCATCTTCATTAGATTGAGCTGAAAAAACAGGAATCTTTCCCATTTTCAAAAGTAACCACCGTGAAATACCAACCCACAAGTACAATTAACAAGACTTATGTGCACAAATAATTGGAATCACTATACTAGAAAGTGACTTTACACCTTTCTACAGTAAAATAGAAATGACCACGGTAAACTATGGTAAAACTTGACTTACTACGGTAAAAACTGACTTTACTGTGGTAAACACTATTCACAGTAAAAAGTGAAGTTACTGCGGTAAATACTATTCATGGTAAAAAGTGACCTTACTGCGGTAATTACTATTCCCAGCAAAAAGGACTTTACCAGGGTAACTACTATTCATGGCAAAAATGCCTTTAACATGGTAACTACTATTCACGGTAAAAATGACTTTACCATGGTAACTACTATGCACAGTAAAAACAAGGTTACCCTCCAATTGATTTTTGACTTAGTGGGAATATCTCTCCAGAAAATCCACCAACGAGGAATGGTCCCGGCAACGGAACCAAAATGTCATCAGCAATCCGGCACTATGATAATTCTTCACCGGGAACTCCTCGTGCTATGATTATTTACTAATGCACAGCCTTTAGTTTGGTGGACGTAATCTGGAAACAAAACAACAACATAACACAAGAATACCATTGACTATGATAAGACAGAATGACGACAAATCTGAAATATCAAAATAAATTATAATATTAACATGAAACTGTTACAATCTCACCCATGAGATTCTTCAACAAGACTATGGGAGAAACTTTACAATTACACCTCTCGATGGCTTCTTCAACACACCTTTAACTGATGGCTTCCTTCGCACACTTCCTACAATATTTCTCACTACTTCTTTCTATGCTAAATGAGGGGGGTGGCCTCTCTATTTATAGAACTTCCAGGCTTATCCATCCTATCTCTAAGATAGGATAAGAAATCCACTCTGACGAATCATATTCCATACCTTAACTCTTATCTGTACATGTAAGCTTATCTGTTAAGATAAGATAAACCTTATCATTTTACATGGGTTCCACATTTTTAGAATTTTTACAAATAAAATACACAAAATATTTATGACCTCACTCCTTGTCCTTATTACCAATATAATATTTCTAATTCCTAATCATGTAGACCCTACTTCTCTAATTACCCAAACTTTGACATTTTAACATTACCGGACCACTTACGACAAATATTTACTTTTTACAACATTCCTATTGTACTTTGACTGTTACCGTACTCCACATTATTGGCGGCACCGTACTGACGGCGCCGTTATCTTCTATCGGACGCTACTACTAATTACACTTAACAACATCCTATTCCTAATACATATATTAATGAAATGGAAATTTTGGAGGAAAATTTTAGTGTCGACAGGACAAAAGTACGCGAACCCGGAATTTTCGAACGGCCAAGGCGAAACTGAGTCAAGGCAGCCCTAGAAACAGTTTGGTGACGCGCTGGGACTTAAAAGTTTACATGAACTACGCTGCCGATTCGAGCCAAAATAGGTGAGCCTTCAGCTTGTTTGGGGTCTCTGATTTTGGGAACCATATCAAAGGTGCACGCGCGGAGACGCGGATAGCCGAAGGATTCCGAAAGCTCCTTTTATATTCAGACTTTTCAAACGCCAACATGTGTTTTCACCGGCAGCCCAAGGGACATGGAAGGCCCACACGGGTGGTTTAAAAAGGACTTGTATTCCTCACGCAGCATTTGGGAAAAATGGGACAAAGGAAACACGTGGGATGACGAAAATCCGAAGCGGCCGAAGGAGAAGAAGAAAAGTCAATGATTCGGTCCCGTGAAACTTCAAACTGGCCATCAGACATTTTGACTCTGAGACTCCTGATTTTCAGAATAAGCATTATTTTTCATCATTTTCTGATGAAATTCCTTGTCGTTTTTGTCTGTAAACGTCCTCTATGCCACAATTTAGAACTTAATTTGTGAGTCCAAGGATTGTAAAGGGTAGATATATTTGAAGTTAGAATTAAGGCACTTGCAACATATGTCAGCTACCAGTCAGTTGGATGCAGAGAAGAGTTCCCGTTAGGAATGACAGGGGAAAAAACGAAAAAGATGTCATACCTCTAGGGAGAATAGGATTTTCTGCCCGATCTACTATAGAAGGCAACTAGATAACTATTAAAATAGGCATTTCTCACACGAAATCAATAAGAATTATTAGAAGAACTATCAAAAATTTGTGGCATGGAATCCTAATCGATTAGTCAAGGGTCTACAAAATGTCAGTTCATAGTTTGTTCACCTGGTCGCTTTTGGGTATGAATTTATTAAACGTCTCTTTCTAAGGAAAACGTGGTAACAAGAAAAGGTTCACTTGAACAGTGTTATTTTTAGGGGGAATTTTTAGAATGAGTGAGTAAGTGCAATGTATAGATGGCATGAGATCACTCATTGCAAATGGTCGGGGGTTGCATTCTTACATGGGACAGATATGAGGGAGCCCATCTTCCTTACAGAGTAATGTGAGAAACCTGTTAATTTCACTGTGTTTTAGATTTCAATCTTACAAGGTGGTTGTGAGTGTACAGCCATTTCGGGATTTGAGATTTTCTAAGAAACTTCCTCTTGTTCCTGAATCAAATCAATTTTGAATTAATCTATGTCAATCTTGGATCAGTGTTGGGCTCTACTTGTATTTCAAAAGAGTTTGTAAGTATTTTTGCAAGCCCTTGTCTTATTCCTATTGAAATGTTGATACCAGGAAGCAATTAAAGTCCCTTGTAATGGACTTGCATGGTGATCTTGTCCCTATCTTGTAGTTTAGTGGCATTTACAATTTCATGTTCAATAAGAGCCTTCATCCTGCCCCTTTTAATGAGATAAACAATTTAGGAATCATTGTGTACTATTATTATGTTGATAAACATTGTTTGTAAGCCTTTCACTGTATCATTAGTGCATGAGGAACTTGGAATATTGCTGTTGAATGTGAGTCTTTAGCTCAAGCCTTCGTGTTAGAATTGTCATGGACCTCTGTCTGAAAGTGTGCAAACTATGGGCCTCCATGTAATTTCACACCATTTGGTTGAAGGACTACTCTCAGCTACCCTGAAGCCTTCTATCATTTAGTATTCCAATTGTTGTGAAGGTTCTCAAAGATCAGGCTATTAGTACAAATCTACAACACCCCCTAAATGACCTCCAGATCTGTAATTCAGAATGGGGTCATTTAGTGTGATTGCACAACATTTAATTTTCTCCAAGGCGTAGGAACTTGCCAGATGAGAAAATTCTCTAGAGAAAGCTTGTTCTTACTCCTCTGTTTAGGTGTATGCATGAATTTTATAGAGGTTTAATATTAAATCTTACTCTAAATTCCAAGGAGATAGAGATAAAGGATGTAAAAGGAAACAAAACTAAGTAAAATGGTGATACACCAAAGGAGTGATGAACTATTGTCTAGCAAGTAAACACAAATCTTGGAGATAGTAACACCATGTTATCCAATCACATTTGTAGAGTATCAAGTGATATCTCCAAGGGTGCTAATAAATCATGAGGTGATTGGACAGATCCTCTCAAAACATGCATTGAGCCAATAATCCTATAGAGAATTTCACCAGCTTTCCATTGATACTAAAGAAACGCAAGAAACTGTCAGCAAATTGGATTGAAAGTCTGATGCCCCTATGAACATTCACGGGCAAAACAGGGCCAAAATGGGTTGGTGGGCTAAGAACAATTTGAAATTTTCCCACCTTTTCTCATTTGAGGAAAATTTCTGAAAAAATCTCCACGCTCTGATGCTCTGAAAGAAACCATGTAGGAAAAATGGTTTATGAGCTCAACGGGACCAATCAACTCCCTTTCATTTCTCCATACAAAGTGATCAGCCTTCATGGAAATTTTTTCACCAAATTCCCCACTGGCTCTGCATGATCCAAAAAATGATCACGTGGTACGATTTGATTTCGCCATGGTTGCCTGTTAACTCTATACCTTTTACATGCCAGAGATTTTTTACTCATTTTTCTTCCACCAGGCTGGACACATGGAAAATAAAATTCCATTGGACATCGTGTAGATAATTTCATGTTCATTTTTCCAATGATATAAGGCTTGAAAAAATCTGTGCTCTTTTTCAAAATACATGGACATGTGACATGATCTTACTGGAAAAACTGGCAAGGTTAGTTGGCAAAAATGGGATTTGCAGGCCAAAATTTCAATATTTTCCCCTTTGATTTGAGTCCTTGGGAAAAAATATCCCAACTTTCCCCTATGCTCTGATCACCAACTGCCACTGGTGACACATGTCTTCTTTCAATTCGCTCAGGTTTTGGGACGGCGGGCTCAAACCTTCCTTTCAAAATTTCCTAAACTTGGGTGATAAGGAAAATTTCCTCTCGTACTTTCCAACCGCACTCCACGCTCCCGGTGACACGTGGCACCATGCTGGTTAGGATGCGGAGCTTGGGGGAAAAAAATTTCCCTTTTGTGCTTTAACCACTTTGGAAAAATTCTCCCAACTTCTTCCGCTGCTTGGACATGCACCGCTGACAGGACACGCATCGTCCCCTCATTTGCTTGGCGGGCCATCCAGGCTGATAAAATATCCTTCTGAACCCTTCACCAAACACTTGGTAAAAATTTCAAGTTTACCTCCACCTCTCGATGATCCAGTGGTGCCATGTGGCACCCTCCTCATTGACTAGCGGGCCTGCCCTAGGGAAAATTTCCCACAAAAATCTCCGTCGAGCCATAACTTTAAAAATTGACATGGAGTTAGGAGTAAAAATTTACCTTTCTGTAAATTTGAAGAAAGAGCTCTATCCAATGGTGCCATTTCTAGGAAGGTTTTGAGTGCCTTGAAATGATAAAAAATTATGATACTGAAGCACAAGAGAGGAAAGAATGAAGGGATGTTAGCCAAAATAATGTAGCAAGGGGCTCATTTTGAATAACAATTTTGGTGACTCAAAGGAGTCATCTGCCTGCTGGATGAAGTTACAAGTTACCTGAAGCAATCCATTAGGGCATGGAGTCATCAACTTAAGTCTACTTGGTACTCCCAACTCACATTATAACATATGCAAGGAGGAAGATTGTGAGGAGTAGAACACCACCTGATCTGGAGAACATGGCCTGTAAAAGATACATCCTTCTGGCAGACAACAAGCTTGTGTCAAAGCACTTAGGGAAAAGCAAAGCTAAACTACAACAAAAAAATGTGCATAAGCACTTGGAGGAATGAGAAACCTAATCTAATATGTACAAGGTGGAGAAGTTTCCCTTCTAGTAGTAAATGCTTCAGATGGATTCCATTGACTGGAATCTACAATTCTTCATCATCCGATGTGGACAATTGGAAGGCATTGTTGTCCTTACACTTTGTGACCATGTAGGGGCCACTCCAAATGGCATCAAATTTTGAATGCCTTCCCCAGTTTTTCTATTTCTGCATCCCATTTTAACACTATATCCCCATCTTGAAAAGATCTCTAGCATTGGCCTTTCCTATCAAAGGTCTCTCTTGATCAAAGCTTGCTCCTTCTCCATTGCTAGGGATGCCTGATTTCTGATCTCTTGGACCTCCATAAATTCTGCATACCTAACCTCCATGGGCCCAAACTCCAACAACTCCAACTGCTACATGAGTTCCAATGTCAGCAACTCAAGTGACATGGGAAAAATTACCTCTCTTCCATAAACAAGCTCTGAATGGAGAATTACCTACAGATCTCTTGGGGGTTATCTTATCAGCCCACAAGAGCTGATTTCAATTTAGTATGCCAAGTCCTCTGATTTTCATCAAGAGTCCTCTTGATGATCCTTACATAGATTCTTGTTTGTCGACTCATCTTGGCCATTACCCTGAGGATAATAATTTGATGAAGAGCTTAGGTAGATCCCATTCTCTGACAGCCCATTTAGTTACTCTTAGACCCAATTAATGCCAATGCATTATCTGATATTATTGTAGCAAGTATGCCAAATCTGGTCGCTATCCCTTCATAGAAGTCTAGGATGTTGGATTCATTTGCTTCCTTGAGTGCCACTGCCTTAGTCCACTTGGTGAAGTAATCTATTGCTATTCGAATCCACTTGTGTCCTTGGCTTGAATTTGGATTAATGACTCCAATGAAGTCCAAACCCCATTGCATGAATGGTTGGTCAACTCAAATTGGATGCAATGGAAGTGGCGACTAGTCTCTCCTTACCTGTGAAGAATGCAGCAATTTTTGCACCTCTTGATCCATGCATAACAGTCACTAAAAATCTTGGGCCAATAATAGCCAGCCCTCATGATCTTGAGAGCTATCACTCTTGGTGAAAAATTACCACCAGCTGATCCACCATAGAACTCTTCCAACACTCTATGAATCTGATTTGTACCAATGCAACTTAACAATACTCCACTTGACATCCTTTTTGAATAAAACACCATCAATAAGGGCATATGAGAATAGCCTGCAATCTAAAGTGTCTCCTTTTGTTTTTATTCATCTCTGGAGGGCATAGGCCTATGTGTAGAGAAGTGCATTATGTCTCGGGTCCAGCAAGGAGTGAGGACATACCATCATTTTCTTCTTGAATGCATCTCCTTGTTCATGGTTGCCTTGCAATGCCAAAACGACATTCTTCTCTTCATTGTATGCTTCCATTTGTTTGTTCAAGGAACCATCCGCTCACACAATCCTTTTCCTCTAGACCAAATTGGTGACTTTGATCTCAATGTCATATTCCATGGCATGAGTAATCCACCCTTCTCATCTTTTCATTTAGGTATTTATTGAGGAGGAAGTCTTTAACTCCCACATGAGAAACTAGCAATTGAACCTTGTTGTTTGAAACTAGATGCTTAAATTTCTTTCAAGCTCCTAATCACTGCAAGGACATGCTTCTCAATGAAGGAATATCTCACCTCATAGTCCTCCAGGATTTGGCTAAAGAATGCAATTGGCTGTCTCATACATTTCCTTTGTTCTGCTATACCAAAATTGCAGAAATAGTATCATCACCTGCCAAATGCATAGAGGATGGAAATATTTGGAGAAATATGGGTTAATGAGGGTTGGAGCTTGTGAGATAGCCTCTTTGACTGCCTTCAAAACTTGCCTTTCCTTTTTCTGTCCATTTGAAAGCTATTCTTTTCTTTAACATCTTGGTGATAGGCTTGACTAGGGCTGCAAAATTTGGGACAAACCTCCGAACAAAATTTATCCTTCCCAAGAAACTTTGGATGGCTTTCTTGTGACTTAGCAATGGTAGTCCTCTTATGGCTTCAACTCTTTCTGGATCAATTGCTAATCCTTATTTGGAGACATGATGTGGCCAAGGATCTTTCCTTCATGAGCTAGAAAAATACACTTTTTGGGATTCGAAGATACTCCAAATCTTCTGCACCTTTGGAACACTTGATCTCAAATGAAAGAGATGCTCTACTGCATTTTTTGAAAAAATAGTGATATCATCTAGATATATCAACACCATTTTTTTAATCAAATCCCTTAAACACCATGTCCATTGCCCTTTGGAATGTAGCTCCAGCGTTGGACAACCCAAATGGCATTTTTCTATATGCATAGGTCCCCCATTTGGTTGTGAAGGCTGTCTTAAACTGGTCTTCTTCCTTCATCATAATTTGATTTTACCCTAAATAGCCATCAAGCAATGAAAACATTTCAGAGCCAGCAACAACCTGTAAAATCTACTCCATAGAAGGAAGTGGGTAGTGATACTTGAGGGATGCACTATTCAAATCTCTAAAGTCTACACACAACCTGATTTCTCCACTCTTCTTTCTGATTGGAACTAAGTTTGCAACCCAGCTTGAATGCTTGATAGGGGAATATGATACTTGCCTCTATTAACTTATTCAATTCTTCTTCATGAGAGGCTCAATGTGTGGATTGACTGGTCTTTGTTTTTTCCTGATGGGCTTAGCACTTGGATCTAGTTCAATTGTGTGTTGAGCTAGCTTGGGATTGAAACCTCTTAAGTATTCATAGCTCAAAGCAAATACATCTAAGGAAGTCTTGGAAAAGTTGCATGAGTTCATACCTTTCTTGCTCGGTTGCCACTTTACCAATTTGGAGTGACTTGCCTTCTCCAACTGAGATGGGATCTGAATCTTCTCCCTTGACTTGGATATTTACTTTCTCCTTCCTAAATTGATCATTAGGATTAAAGATAGACTCCAAAGTCACAATTCCTTTTCGTAGTTTGTTGGTTCTCAGTTGTACCACTTGATCACCATACTATTGCTCTAATTTTTCCTAATTTTTGGTTGAGAACTCAGCTTCTTCTTGCAAGAAATTCTTGATTTGCTGGTCACTCTCAAACACTTGCTAACTTACATTATTATCTAGCACTGATGGCCTCACAATCACATGGATGTTTGGCTGCATATTATCCCTTTTGATACTTTCCACAACATCAAAGGTTACTCCAACTGTTGTAAGCCTATCAACAGCTTGGTTCTCTTTCCTATGAATGGAGTTGATGCCAAATCCCTCAAAATCCTCAATGAGGTCCCACACCCTATTCTTATAACTCTTGAGTAGATCATTTTTGGTAGGATGATGTCCTTTAACTTGATTAACAATCAGCTCACTATCACCAAAGACTTGTACGTTTTTGATACCTCTCTTTCTTGACCAATGCAATCCATGTATCAAAGCTTCATATTCATGAGTGTTGTTAAAACATGCAAACTGAAATCTAAAAGCTGAATAATAATTAATTCCTTGTGGTGAAACAAGTATAGCTCCTCTGCGTGAACCTTGTCTACTTATTGATCCATCAAAGAACAACTGCCATACCTCATTTTTATCTTTATCGTCTGGCTTGGTGATGCTAGGAAGAGGCTAATTTTCTTCATGCATGCAATAGACTTCATAGTTCAAAGTCCTCTATTTCCTTGTAGGTATCAAAATAATGTATCTTGCTTGCCCATTCATCAAGGGTCAAATTTGGAATGCTTCCAACTTTGGTGTCAGCTTCATGTGTGCTTGGATAATCCTCTTGATTGAATGCTAAACAATTGGCATTTATTGGTCTTGGAGTATGAGGCTCAATGTGAAATTTTACAATAGGTTCAGACTTGATTGTGGCCTTGGCTCCATACCTTGTCCTAAACAAGATGTGTAACCAATCAGCAGATAAGTAGCCTCTAATTTTAGCTATGAAATCCCTTAACAAACATATGGCAAAGAGTGATGGAAAATATATCTTTGACACATCTTACAAAACAGTGAAATTGTGGCATGCATGTAAATTAAAGCTCAAATATTTAATTACCCCAACTGTTGTTACTATTGTCCCACCAAATTGCACCACCCCTTTGGATATGAATTCATATTGAAGGCCTAGATTATCAGCTATTTGCTTAGGCATCACAAAACTACTTGCCCTAGAATCAATCATACAATTATGTACTAGTTTATCCCCAATGATCAATGAAACATAGAATGGAGGGGGCTTCAAAAGTTTACCTTGCTATCCTCCAATCTTTCCCTCAGGTTGGGTAGCATTTGTAAGTACCTTCTCTTGCATATGAGCTTGCTAATTTGAAGTTGACCAATTCTTCATGGAATCTTGTAACATATCCCTTTGGCCTGGGATGGATAGTGATTCCCACATAGATATGTTCACATTTTTCTTCTTCATTTGTTTTTTGATGCTAAATGGGGTTGAAACATCCCTTTTCTTCCCCTTAGTCTGAACATTCCTCTCTTGTACATGGGCTACAACAACCACTATTTGAGCTGGTCTAGAATGTGGCTTGGGTTGTCCTTGCACATTGGGAACTACACTTTGCTTGACAACACCTTGTGGAGTGATGGAAGGTTATGGATCACCTGGAGCTAATGACTACCCTTCATCAATATTCCTCTTCTTTGATTGTGTGTTAGCTGCTACATTCTGAGCAGGTATTTGATTCATACCAAAAAAAATATTTAGCTTACCAATTCACAAGTGTAGTCTCATTTGGAGTTGTACCTTGTTGAGATGTCCCTTATTGGTTTGTTTCTTGACTCACCTCACTCTCTACACTAGTTTTTGTCACCATCAAAGTTTGGTTCAAAGCATCATTGAAGCACATAGACTAGTTGTGAGGTTCATTGCATGGGAAACACAAATAATAATCTTGAGCTATATTATTTTACACTGGCACTAAGGCTTTAGAGGTAGATGCAAAATTGGGGTTTTAGGGCTAAAATGATCTATTAGCAGGGGGCCTTACTTTATTTTGATTTGTAGATGGGTTGGGTGACATATTAGGTTGATATGGTTGTCCTACTAGGCTGAGTTTGAGACTGATAAGAAGGCCTAAAACTTTGGGCTTGCTACCTCTTGAACATAATCAGCTCATTGCCCAAATTTTGTAATTGTTTCATAACTTCTTGAAGCTAATTTGACGCACTAGAGGATGAGGTAGAAGTTTCATTTGAACTCTAATTTCTAGGAGTGGGAATATGAGATAAAGTAGGTTCCTGACTAGTATTTGGGATTTCCAAGTTTGGATATAAGGGCATATGAGGCCTAGGTTCAATTTTACTAGCTTGGATCAAACAATTCTTAGCCTAATGGTGATGTTGTAAGCTGCAGGTATAGTTGCACCTCCCATGGATTGTATCAACATAGAAATTTTATAGTTTAAAGCCTTGAAAAAGTATAAGAAAACCCCTTGAGATATTGGCCTCACTGCCAATGGGATTCTATCCCATGTTCTTTGAAATTTTAAATTAAAGTCTATTAGCTGCTCATTAGGAGCTCTCTTGATAGTTGTCAGTTTCTCCAATAGAGACAAGTTATCTCCCTTTTCTCCAAATTGGTTGTCGAGAGAGTCTACCTCAAGGCTCGTGAACCATTGCAAGGGTTTCCCTTTGAATGAAGATGCCAACATTTTAACAACAATTTGTATCTCAACAATCTCATGGATTGCGCAAACATTAGCAATGTTTTTGACATGATCACCAGGAGTGGTCTGATTTTCCCTAGTAAAGTATGGGATATTCTTCAATGCTGCAATTGGAACTAGATTTTGTGCATTGAGAGCAAGTGGCGTGCTTCCAGTAAAGTTGACATAAGGATTGGGTTGTGCCATTATGATTTTCCTGAGAAACCTTGTTGATTGTGTTAAAGGTCTACTAGGTGGGGGATTTGATAGAGTTCTATTTGGTGGAGATAGAGACCTTTGAATCCTTCTTCCCCTTTCTCTTCTTTATGGGGATAATTACAGACACTCAGAAAATCACTCTTCTCTAGCCCTTGACCTTTTTGGATCCTTCTCATGAATCTTCAAGCTTGGACTATTGAAACCAATTGATTCTATCCTTTTGTAGTCGCCAGATGTGCAAATCAAGGCTCTTTCAAGCAAAAAACTTACAACAATTACACATCAACGTTTTTGTAATGAAGATGAATACCTCTAAGCTCCCACTGAGTGTGCCAAAACTGTTAGTGTAAATCTATAACACCCCCTAAATGACCTCCAGATCTGTAGTTCAGAATGGGGTCATTTAGTGTGATTGCACAACATTGAATTTTCTCCAAGGTGTGGGAACCTGCCAGATGAGAAAATTCTCCAGAGAAATTTGGTTCTTACTCCTTTGTTTAGGTGTATGCATGAATTTTGTAGAGGTTTAATGTTAAATCCTACTCTAAATTCCAAGGAGACAGAGATAAAGCATGCAAAAGGAAACAAAACTAAGTAAAATGGTGATACACCAAAGGAGTTATGAAATTATATCTTTCAAATAAACACAAATGATAGAGATGTAACACCAAGCATGCACAGATTTCTAGAATAGAATGAAAGACCAAAAAATAATAATAAACGCATGAGGTGATTGGAAGATCATTCACAAAACATGCATTACCATTCCAAAATTTGATACAATGCATTACACTGGTAGAAAGGAAAAAAACGTGTCACAGATTCCATGGAAGGTCTAAAAATCCTTGAATTCACGTGCTACGGGGAAGAGGGGAGTCTGCAAGAACAAAAACTTCTAACCCTTTACAAATGAGCCAAAACTGGCTTTTAATGGAAAAGTAGAAGGAGGGAAAGCAAAAAACATGGGTAAAATGGTTTATGAGCTCAGCTACCAATAAAATCCCTTCAATTTCACCTAAAAATTGATGTGCTTCATGGAAAAACCCATACACCAAAGTACCTTGCTAATCAGGTCCAAAAATTCACCCATACTTCGTTAATTTTGGTGGTTGAATGTCAATTTTGTTTTTTTGCATGCCATAGATGTTTTCTCATTTTTCTCCCACCAAACTCCACCAAAAAATAAAATTGAGTATTCCATCATGTAGATAATTTCAACATATTTCCAATGATATAAAAAACGTAAAAATCCGAGCTCTTGATCAAAAGATATGGCCTTTTGAAGATTTAGGGCAAAACTAGCAAAATTAGGGCAAAAATGGGTTTGCGGGATGAAATTTGAAATTTTTCCCCTTTTTGGAGTTTGGAAAAAATTCCCAAAAAATCCTCACGCCCCACCACTCACTGCCATGTGGCACCTTCCCATTCGCTGATGAAACACAGTCTCAAACCTTGCCTTTTTTCTTTGATTTCTCATCGGGAAAATTTTCCAAACTTTCCCCACACTCTGTTCTCCTAGTGACACATGTCAGCTTCTAGTTTGGTGTGGAGGTGTGAACCGACCTTTTCCCTTTTGTGCTTTAGCCACTTCGGAAAAAATTTCAAATTTCTTCCACTACTCCGACCTGCACTGCTGACAAGACACGTGTCATCCCCTCAATGCTCGGTGGGCTTCCGCTCAGATTTTCTCCATTGACCCCTTCACCGAAGAACCAGAAATTTCTCTGATCTCTGGTGATCCACCTTGCTACATGGCACCTTTCCATTGGTTGTGGGCCTACCCTGGAAAAATTTCCCCAAAAAACTCTGCTGAGCCATAACTTTAAATTTACAAGGAGTTAGGAGGAAAAGTTTACCTTTCTGGAAAGGGGAAGAAAAATCCTATCTGATGAAGCCATATCCAAGAACTTTTGAGTTCTTGAAATGTGTAAAATTTGATATTGAAGCTCAAGGGAGGAAGGAAAGAAGGTAAGTTAGCCAAAATAAGTAGGGGGCTTATTTGGATAACACAAGCATAATCAATTTTATCCTACTTAATCTTCCATAAAAATTATTCAAAAATAATGAATCCATTATGAACCACTCCTATTTTCCCTATATATCCATTAATGTATAAATTCTACTGCCAAAATATGTAGAAGCAATCAAGATTCCATAATGTCTTTACTAACCTTTAGCCCTGTCTAGGAAATATCACCATTCTTTAGAACTCACAACTCGTGAGAGTTAAATTGTGGTGTATTGATCATATTTTCTCGGGTTCCCCTTTCAAGATTTATGCAAATAAGGATATCTTCATTCTCCTTCACCGATAGAGGTTACAAAACAGGTCCTCTCACCTTGGTTAAAAGGCACAGCCTAAAGCAGTGAGGATAGATCAAATCCTTAATGAAGGTGTTATCCATTTGTCCGATGCCCGAGTGATAAAGAATGTCAGACAAGTCCCCTCCTCTGGCTACAAAACAACTCATAATAAGATCTGTCTGTATCTCTCAGTTGCTTGCTAAATATTTGATGCTACTTTGTTTCCAAGGGAGAATCAATTTGGATATAAACATCAAAATGGTGCCATTGCTGGGGGACTGATTTACGTTTCCGTAGATTATTTGAGCTCCGAGATTTATTTTTGTGGCAACAATACCAAGATAGTGCCATTTCAAGGGACTATTTGAACAAATGTGTACATATAGTGACCGTGGTAACATTTCTTACATAATCTAAGTGTAAATACATTGTTGAAACGTCATCCTGTGTCTAGATTTATAAGAATTAAGCAAAGTTACAAGTTCTACATGTAATATTTCTAGTTTTTTGTTATTTTTTGGAATAAGTTTACATCATCAAATTTAAATATGGGTAAAGGACGGTCAGACCTATGAATATATGCATGAATTCGGTGTTTACAGACATTTGACAAATCAATTTTAGTGCATTTTCACAACTAAGGTGAAAATCCTTAGTGGCGCCTCCATTTTGAATTAACTTTTGATAAATGCCAGTGTATTAACCTCTATCAATCAAAATTTATCACTAATCTTTGCAAAGCTGGAAGGAAGAAGATATTTCTTTGTTAAAGACCTTGCTAGAAGGTTGTTTCCAGAGCTAAGAAAGACAAATTCAAAAGGAAGAAGAATCTGGAGATTCGTTGTAGATCAAGAATCAAGAAAAGAGTTATCAATTGTGGAAACTGATCAACATGTCATTGAAGATTGTCATAGTTCCTTAAGTGCTTCTGAATCAGGTAGTCTTTTTGTAAATCTGAATTCTCCATTTATAGAGGGGCCTTCTTTTGTATTTGAAAAATTTGCATCTCATTATGTCCCTGTGTTCTCCAAAGCTAATAGGATCTTCTAAGAAATAGATTTTTTAGAGAACATTCATTCTAAGAATTGCATTCATGTGCCTCACAGACCCCTCACTCCTCATCATTTTGTTTATCCTGTAAGATCACCTCCCCAAAACAATATGGCCCAACCCCCACCCAGACCTCTATTTTTTGTGAACACTTTCAGTCCTATAGATTTAAGAGGTATGGATGGATATCCAAATGTTGTGCCCCAAGATGTTAGAAATAGATTGCCTAAATTTCAAAGAAATAATGCTATTACTGGTGATCAGCACTTAAAGATTTTTGTCAATATGATGGAAGAATTTGATATCAAAATTGAGGATGTGTACATAAATTTTTTTATTCATGTTCTAGAAGAGGATGCACGGGACTAGTATACATATTTTCTAGACAACTCCATTGATTCATGGACAAAAATGAATAATTCTTTTAGATTGCAGTATGAACATAAAACAGACCCTAGGTTTCTTTTATCAGAATTTGAAAATATAAAAAAGAATCCTAGTGATTTTGTTCATGACTTCAATACAAGGTTCAATAAGACCCTGAATAGGCTACCTGTAATCTTGAGGCCAAGTGATGTTTCTTGTTTGATAAAATACTCAGATGCTTTTGATAAGAAATTTGCCTATTATTTAAGAGACAAGAACCCAACAACATTGAGGTAGGCCTTCACCATGGCTTTTTAGATTGAAAATAACATCAAGGTAGTTAGTAATCCTCCTAAGAGGGAATATATCAAGTTGATCAGTCCAGAGAAGCCTTAGTCAAGTAAAGTTGTGGATCTGGAGGAGGTTGTAAAAACTTTGGCCCGAGATGTTAAGGAAATATCCTATAAACTAGCTAGAGTAGAGAAAGGGATTGGACAAGGTTCCCAACATCATCATAAAGCACAAGGTCAAGAAATATTTTCAAGTCATCCTAGGGGTGATCAGAGATCTGATGATAGACGAAAATCACTCATGGGATTAGGAAATAGATAGCCCCAAGCCCATGAGAATAGAATTGTGCCTGATCCTTTGACTACCAGAGTTGGTGTTGTGGAAGAAGCCAATGAAATTGAGTGGTGTGACATATTTTTCTCATAACATTCCCCATGTGATGAAGACAAAGAAGTTGAGGAAGCTGATGATGACACTGATGATGATGTGTGCATGGTGGGGTGCTCTACAAGCTCACAACAAGGACCAACTTCGATTGAATTAATAAGTGCCATAACTGCTACAAATTTATGGGATTATGTCCATTGGGTATTTCCATTCCTCCCTCTCATACTTTTGAAATAGATATGGTACAATCTTTTGAATTTCCTATTAATGATTTTGAATACTTAAGGGCATTAATGATTAAAAATTATGATGGAGGAATCCCTTCTTAGGAGGATAGGTTTTTGTTAATGAATGTTATAGTTGGCCATGAAAAGGAATATAACACTAGGAGTAAAGTTTTCAAAGGGGCAGGGCCTCAGGCTAAATCAAAAACTCTAGTTCTCACCAATATCTCAAAAGAAACTCCTAAGAAAGATACATCTAGAAAAATCCTTGTGTCCCCAAGAAGAATTGGTATCCCTGCCCATGCTCAGACCCTTAAAAATCCTTTGTTGTCTGATGATTTTCTTAGTCTTCCTCCAAATGTTTCCTTTCCCAAATATGTTCATTACGAAATTTCCCAAGTCTTGAGTAAGATCAAGATTTTTGTTCCAATTGTTGAGCTGTTTAGGATTCCTAAGCACAAGAAAAGGTCCTTTTAGTATTTAGGATTGAAAGAAGAAAAGATTAACCAAGGAATAAATGTAAACAATGTTGAGGTTCCTCCTACCATTGCAGAGTTGGAAAAACCCCAAGTACTGGAAGAACTAGGTGAGCCACCTGAAGTATATTTAGGAACATCCTTGTTTAAGTCTCAACTGAATGTAGACCCATTTTTCACTTCTCTGATTATTAAGGATAGGTTGTTACACAACTGTATGTTTGATTCTGGAGCATCGTGCAATGTTATGCCTCTTGAGGTCATGAATGAATTAGATATCAAAGTGACAGAAGATTATGGGAAGTGCACTGCCATGGATTCCATAGAGGTTCTAGTGGTTGGATGTGTCAAGTGTCTGATAGTGCAACTTGCAGCTTAGCCAGTGAAGAACTTAAAAATAGATGTTGTTATTGTTTATTGCCCTACCAAAAGGGGAATGTTATTATCAAGAAATTGGGCTGCTAGTGTGGGTGGTAGTGTGCAAATGGATATGTCTTTTGCCACTATACCTATTGAGGGCAGCCTAGTAAAGTTATATGGTGAAAATAAGATGCTACATCTCAATGACGATCCCAATAATGCTTCCTATGAAGTGATATACACTGACACTGATACAGATAACTTTGTTGGATTTGTTGATGGTAAAGAGCAAAAAAATGATCAATGCAAGTCTCTTAATCAAGTAGGTTATCCTTGGACTTTTTTCTTTGGTGGGGCTTGCTCTAAATTTGAAAATGGTGTTGGTATTGTTCTGATATCTCCAAGCCAGGAAGAGTTTGTTTTCTCTTTTAAACTCAAATTTAAGTGCACTAAAAATATTGTTGAGTATGAAGCACTACTCTTGGGTCTAAGGATTGCATGGAAATATGACATTAGAGACATCATTTTTAAAGGAGATTCAAAGATAATTATCAACTAGGTTAGAAAATTGTATTTAAAAAAAAATCAAAGAAGTAGTATAAGAATGTAGTCTGGAATTTTATTGAGATGTTTGACTCCTTCAACATATTACATCATGATAGGAAGAACAATACTCTAGCAGAAAAATTGACCATATTGGGGTCCAAATTTGAAAATTATACTATAACCCCCTATTGTGAGTATAATGTCGAGGTATTGACTAGGCCATCTATTCCTGACAAATTTGAACATTGGAAAGTGTTTGAATATGACACCCAAGTGCAAATGTTTTTGTAGAACCAAGGAGAATTTGTTGATCAGTGTATAGATTGGGAGCCAATGTTTTGTGTAGCTAATGGAAAGGAGACTTTATTTGGAAAAGATATCATTCAATTAAAGACTAATACTATTCCCAGAGGTTTGGTAGCACTTGAATCAAACTTTGATAATTCTAATTGCATTATCAACAGACACATGTCAGCCTCAAGGAATGTTGAAGAGCATGGCCTAGGCATGAAGGATAAACCATGTAAGATATGGCTATGTAGCAATCTGAGCAAGGAAGAAAAGTAGTCATATGTCCAATTGTTGAATAAATACTAGGAATTCTTAGCATGGTCTTATTATGAACTGAAAGCATATAGAGAGGATCTTTTCCAGCATGAAATTCCCTTGGAAGCTTCTGCTAAGGCGTTTAGGAAGAAACAGAGGCCAATCAATCCACTCCTTTCCATGAAGATGCAAGAAGAATTGAAAAAGTTGAGGGATGGAGGAATCCTACAGCCCATAAGGTACTCATCATGGGTTACAAACTTAGTACCTGTCAGAAAGAAGAATGGAGATATAAGGCTATGTGTGGACTTTAGAAACCTGAATAGAGCATCAATGAAGGATAAACTACCCCCTGCCAAATATGGACAATATGTTACAATTGGTTACTGGTTTGGAATTTTTATCCACCTTGGATTCTTTTTCTAGATATAACCAGGTATTTGTGAAGGAATCAGAGCGAATCAAGACTGCCTTTACCACTCCTTAGCGAACATAAGTAATGTCAGAATGTCTTTTAGTCTAATGAATGCTGGAGCCACTTTCCAAAGAGAAATTGATGTAGCTTTCTCTAGCTATATTAAGTATTTCATAGATGTATATCAAGATGATGTGAATTTTTTCTCCAAAAAAAGGAGTGACCACCTGCAACACTTAGAAAAAATGTTGTTAAGATGTAGGGAGTATGATATTGTTAGGAATTTATAAATGTTATTGTGAACATTAGAGTTGTGTGAGAAATAATTTATTATATTGTAAGTGATTTGTTTATAAAACTCATATAGGTAATCTCTAGAGAGATATTAGGACTAAGTTGAGTGAGTTGTGTTATCTTGGGATTTGTGAGAGATATGTGGATCATGGAGAGATAAGGCTGATTCATGATTGGAGTTGACTCCTCATTTGTAGGAGTTTCCACCTCTTTATATGTAACCTCTTTCTATGAATCAAAAATATCCCTGAAGTTTTCAATATCAAAACTCTATTATTCTATTTCCGGTGTATTAATTCTCTATACTTTTCTTATTAAATCTACTTCAAGCTCAGTATTTGGTATCAAAGAAAACTTGATCTCTTCCTGTGCATTGGAAAGGAGAGACTGTTTCTTTTTCTATTGATGCGTGGAGAGACTACGATCTGAGGATCAAACACAAGCTGGACATGGAGATTTACTTAGCCACCTACGTAAAAACTTTCCCCTACCCATGACCACATTGAAAAGTCTTCTTTTGCGTGGAAATTGAACTTGTTGCTGCTGCGTGGAAAGGAAGAATTCCTTGCATGGAAGTTTTGAGTTATTTTTTTTAATCATTTTCTGTGCTGAGAGAAAAAGATTCTTCATACATGCGTGGAAAATATTAGAATCTTCTATTACGTGACTGATTTAATGTGAAGTGAAGGAAGGCATCACATTGGTGGAGAGAAGACTGTCTTCATGGAAAGCAAAATGTAGAGACTGCTACGTGGAAAACAACCAGCATGAAGACCTTCATCTGCGTACGTGGAAGAACATCATATTCTTCTAATTAATTAAAACTTTGAGCACAGATCCTCTACCATTGTGCATCTTTAGAAACATCCACATGTATGGTGACTACATTCCAAGTTCCAAGGTTGATATGTTTTCATTTTATTTATGTCGAGTAAAGAGTCAAAATTATACAGTTGTTTATCTATCTGTTAGTTTGGTGTTTATATGTCATTTTGTTTTTTTATATTTTCTTGTTTATTGTTCATTTCATGTTATAGAAGTGTCATTACAAGAGTCATTTTTAAAAAAATATAGTGTCTATTACATGTCACATTGTCAAAATCATGTCATCCTCATTGTTTTGTAAGTAACTATACGTCCATAAAATTTGTCAGAATTTTACTGTTTTTTGGGTCAACATCATTGAGATGTTTGACTCCTTCAACATAATACATCTCAATACGAAGTAGAATACTCTAGCAGAAAAATTTGCTGTATTGGGGTCAAGATTTGAAAATTATACCGCATCCCCCTATTGTGAGTATAATATTGAGGTATTAACTAGGTCATTTGTTCCTGACAATGTTAAACACCAGTAAGTGTTCGAAGATGATGCCCAAGTGCAAATAGTTTTTCATAACCAAGTAGAATTTGTTGATAAATGTATAGATTATGAGCTAATGGTTTGTGCAGCTGATGGAAAGGAGACTGTATTTGTCCTCAGACTATACATTCAGTTGAAGAATCAGCAGGGACTATTCCCATGGAGGTTTAGTAGGCAACTTGAATCAAGGAATTTGATAATGTTGATTTCATTGTCAAAAGACACCATCGATCAACGTCAAGGGACTGATTTGAAGAGCCATAACCTTGGAACATTTGTGATAAACCACAAAAGTTTTCTAGCTAGTGTAGAAATCTGAGCAAGGAAGAACAATCAGTCGTATTGTCCAATTGTAATGTATAGAAATTACTAGGAATGTAACTCCTAGCATGGTCTTATTCTAAATAGGTGAACAGCATCACCACAGTAGGACAATTCATGGATCTAGCACAAAGGTCATTGTATAAGCTTCTGCCAAGCCACACGAGGTAGACAGGTAGATGGCCAATCTGTTCCACGTCAAGGTCCTTGGAGATGCAAGAAAAATTGTAAAACCATTGAGAGATGGAGGATTTCATACAACCTTCACAAGGTACCCAGGTCATGGGTTGCACAGAGTTTGACATGCTCCTATTAGAGGGGAAGATACTAAAGATATAGAGTGTGTATGTGTGGACTTTAGAAACTTGAATATAGCATCAGTGAAGGGGATGAACTACCCCTCTAGCCAATTTACGGACAATGTTATTGTTACACATTGGTCACTGGTGTCAGAAATAATGTTAATCCACCTTCGTAAGTGAGTTTTTCTAGATATAACTCAGGTAGGTAATCTCTGAGAGAGATATTAGGAATGAAGTTCAGTGAGTTGCCTGTTACCACTGGGATTGGTGAGACATATGTGGATCATTTCGAGAGATTCCTTTTGGTTCATGATTAATGGATGTAGACTTTCTTGGGCTATATTGTATGAGTTTCCACCTCTGTTATATGAATAAAAGATGATCCCTGACTATTTTCTCCAGATCAAAACGCTAGTGATTCCATTCCGGTGTATTACATTCTCTAGAAATAATGTTGTTAAATCTGGTGCAATCTCAGTATGGTATTTGACTAAATCCCAAGAAGTGCCATTTTGGAGTTCAGAAAGCAAAGTTGCTTGGACACATTGTGTCAAAGGAAGGGGTCATGATTGATGTTGAAAGGGTAGAAGCCATCAGCAAATTTCCTCATTCCAAGAACTAAGAACAGAATTCAATCCTTTTTCGGGAAGATTAATTTTATTAGGATATTTATCTCTAATTTTTTTGAACTAAATATCCCAATCACTAGCATGCTAAAAAAGGACCAAAGTTTCAAATGGGAAGAACAAACTATTCAAGCTTTTGCTGAGATCAAAGAAGAATTAAAGAACGTCCCTATTTTCGGTAGCTCCTAGATTATAAGAAGGATTTCCAAATGTTTTCTTTTGCTTCAAAAAGTACTATTGCATCTGTATTATTGTAGAAGGATGACAACAGATTTGAAAGACCAATTGCATTTTTCAATAAGGCATTACAGGGAGAAGAGCTAAAATATACTATCATGGAGAAGCAAGCATTTTCTTTGGTAAAAGAAACAAAGGTCTTCAAGCCATATTTTTTGAGTTCCAACTTCATTGCTTATGTTCCCCACACCATGGTGAGAGATATCCTATTAGAAATGGAGGTTTTCAAGAAAGAGATGCTGATGGGTAAACAAATTGCAAGAGTATGATATGGACATCCAAACAACAAAATTGGTTAGAGGTTTAGGCCTGGAAAAGCTTGTGACAGAGAGCAATCAGTAGATAATTGAGATAAATGATGTTGAAGAAGAAAGGTTGAATGTCCTTGAAAAAGTGATAAATTTTGAATGGTACAAGGACATGATTTTTAATCTCAAACATCTACAGTGCCTTGAACATATGAGCAAGAATAAAAAAAGAGCACTTAAGTTAGCTTCCCAAAAATATGTCATTACTGATTTTGGGTTAGTTTGGAAGAACCCTGAGGGAGTTCTCTTAAGATGCATTACTGAAGATGAATCCCCTAAGATAATTGTCTAATATTCATGGAGGAGTTTTTGGGGGGGCATTTTGCTGGAAGAGTCACATCTCATAAGATCTTAAGGGCTGGTTATTGGTGGCCAACTCTTTTCAAGGATACAACTCTATTGGTAAGAAGATGTGAAAGTTTCCAACGCTTTTCTGAAAAATTGAAAGCTTCAGGATCCCTTCCTTTGCAGCCTATATCAATTGAAGCCCCATTCAGGAAATGGGGAATGGATTTCATTGGGGAAATTTCTTATCCTTCAAGTGTAGGACATAAGTGGATACTAGTGGCCACATATTACTTCACCAAGTGGGTGGAGGTAATCCCCACCAAGAAGGAAACTCACCAAATTGTCATGGATTTTATCCTGAATTATATCATCTCGAGGTTTGGGGTACCTACCAAAATAGTTGTTGATAATGCCATGAGCTTTCGAGATAAACATTTAATGGTCATGTGCCATGGATATGGGATCAATTTAACATATGCTTCCAATTATAATCCCTAAGGAAATGGACAAGTAGAGTCTAGCAGTAAAAATTTGTTGAAGATAATTAGAAGAACTTTGGAGTTGAACAAAAGGAAGTGGGGTGAGCAGTTGAAATTTGGTGTTTGGGATGATCGAATCATTGTTAAACGAGCTACTGGAAAAAACCATTTGAGTTGGTATATGGAACTCAAGCTCTGCTGCCCCTACATATGCAATTGTCTTCTTTTCAATTTCTTCAACAACTAGAAGATCAAGAGGTTAGTCCCTATGATTCTCGCATAAACCAAATTGTTGATTTAAATGAAGAAATAAGGGCATCCCATCATAGGCATGCAAAAATTAGAGAGAAATTGAAGAATTTGTTCAATAAGAAGGTGACTCCAAGAGCTTTCAGTGTGGGAGATCTTGTCCTATTGTGGGATAGTAGGCCCAAGGATAAGGAAAAACATGGAAATTTTGATGCATTGTGGATGGGCCCTTATTCTATTGACATTCTAATTGGTGAACATACCTTATTCTTAAAAGACTTAGATGGGGATTTGCTTGAGTTTCCTATTACTGAAAGGCATTTGAAACATTTCCTTGATTGATTTCTTAGAATCAAGATGTGCACCATTGTATAGTGTATAGTCATTTGGTTTCTTTATTCTTTTGTGTTTTTCTATTTTGTTTCATCTTGGTCCTTCATGGCCATTTTGTTTGTTTCTTAGTTTTTCCTTGGGTGAGTTGTTTATTATTGTTCTTCTCTGCAAGCTTGTTCTTTGAATCTGTTTCCCAATAGTATAATTTTGGCACTTGTTCTGCTATTTTTTTTTATGGAACTCATGGGGAGTTCCCATCCCTGAGTAGGAGCTGATGTTGGTGCTTAATTTGATCCTTCCCCATTTGTCCTTGAAATTCTTCAGTTTGTAGTCTCTGTCGTATTTTCTATCTCCCTGTGTTGATGACTAAAATATCTATCCTTCATTTGGTTGCCATGATCAGTCCCTTCCTTTGGTCAAGGATCATTTTAAATCTAGAATTTATTTCCCGTTCCTCTATCCATGTGAAAGAATTTGTAACTTGGGTGTAAAATCAGAGTTTTTCCCTTCCTTCCATTTTTCCACAATCACATTTTGTTTTCCTTGTCAATTTTTGTCCCAATACCTGTGGAAAAGTGGTCCTTTCTAATTTGATGTGACTCATTGGATCACATTTGGTCCTTATATCATTTCCTAATTCTATGTCCTTAAAGAAAGATTCATTTTTGGGAGAAAATGGTGATTTCCCTGCATTTTACGGTTTGACAATTGTGTTTTCCCCATCAAATTTATATCTCAACATCTATGGAAACGTGGCCCTTTCTAATTGGATGCGGCTTGGCAGGGAAATTTGAAAATATAAAGTCTGATTCAACTCAAGTTTTGTCCACGTGGAGGACCTGCACTCATCTGAAAAGTCACCTCTTGGTTTGACCTTTAGAGTTGCGCAAGTGAGACATGTGGAAGTTTTTGCTACCTTGCCCAGACTAAGAAATTTTTTTTCATGCTGGTGCAACTTTGTCGGATCATAGACACATGGAGGGCCAGCACTCATTTGAGGATCCACCTCTAGGTCCTACCTTAGCAGTTGCACCAGGAAGACATGTGGAGGCTTCTGATGACTCCTCTCTATACTTAAAACTTTTCAAGAAACTTTCTAAGGCCTGGGACACGTGGAGGGCCTGCGCCTTTTTGGGGACCTACCCTAGTACTTTACTTTTGAAGAAGCACCAAATAGACAATTGGAAGTTTCCACTCACTCTGCCCTTGCTTGGAATTTTCAACGGCCAAGGAAAACTATCTCGAACCCTAGAAACATGGCGCCTTCTGCTGGTCCTTAAACGTTTTCAAAAACTCTACCAGACTAAGACACATGGTGAGCCCATGCTTGTTTGGGGTCTCCACTTTTTGGCACCATACCAAAGGTGTGCTATGGAGACACGTGGAGGCTTCTGCTAGCTCCTTCTATACTGAGACTTTTTAAAGGCCAAAAGGCATTTTTCTTGGGTGCAGGGCACGTGGAAGGCCCACACTTGTTTGAAAACTTGCCTCTATACCTCACCTTTGTAGTTGCACCAAGGAAACACATCGATGGCTCTATTCTAAAGTAGGAAGGGGAAGAATCAACGGTTATTGTGCATCACATCTATTTTTTTGCCATTTTTTCTTTGAGATTATTGGGGATGCAAATACACATTATTTTTCATCATTTTTTGATGAAATTTCTTGTCAATTTTGTCTACAAATTGTCATTGAATGGATTTAGAACTTAATTTGTGAGTCTAAGGATTATAGAGGGTGATATTTTTAATTTGGAATTACTTGGGCACTTACAAAAATGTGAATTACCATGGAAGCTAGATGCAGAGCAGAGTTACATAGGAAAGAATGGGAAAAAGATGAAAAAGGTGTTGCCTCTAAGGAGAAAAGGATTTCCTATCAGATCCAGCTATACAGGGCCACTAGAAAATGATTAAAATGGGGATTTCTCACATAACAAAATAAGAATGATTAAAAGGAGTTTTGAAAAGTTGTTGCATGGCATCCTAGTCACTAGTCGAGGATCAGAGAAATGTGACTAGTTCATTATTTGTCCAACTAGAAACTTTTAGGTATGAATTTGTTAAAGGTCATTTTCTTAGGAAAATTGTTAACAAGAAAAGATTCCTTGAATATTCTTCTTTTTGGGGGAAATTTTGGGATGAGTGAGCAAGTGAAATGTATAAATGCAATGAGAATACTCTTAAAAATGGTCAGGGATTGAATTTTTAAGAGAAAATTTGAGAGAGACCA
The DNA here is from genome assembly GCA_019776745.2 of Taxus chinensis. Classification (NCBI taxonomy): domain Eukaryota; kingdom Viridiplantae; phylum Streptophyta; class Pinopsida; order Cupressales; family Taxaceae; genus Taxus; species Taxus chinensis. The sequence continues at coordinate 812,490,680 of CM034147.1, forward strand.
TCTTCCTGAGAGACGAATCCAAGAAACCTATTAATTTCCTATGTTTTAGATTTAAATCACTTCAATTTGGTTATAAGTGTACAACCATTGACAAGCTCTGAGATTTTTAAAATAAAATTTCTCTTGATGATGAATCTAATCAATTTCAAATTAATCTGTGTCAATCTTGCACCAATTTGTGTCTGCTTTATTTCAGAATGTCTGCAAGTAGTTTTTCTTATTCCTATTGTAATCTTGTGTTAAAATCCCTTCGAATCACACATGATCTTGTCCCTGTGATAGTTTAGTGGAATTTTTAATTTCATTTCAAGAAGATCCTTCATCCTAAAATGAGATAAACAATTTAAAATCATTTTACTATCATTTGTTGATAAAGAGTTTCTGCAAGCCTTTGAGTGTATCTTAAGCGTGAGGGACTAGGGGTATTAATGTTGAATTTAGTCTTTCTCTTGAGACTTTGTGTTAAATTATTGGAGATTGTGTGAAAACATGCAAATATAGGTCTCCATTAATGCACACCTTCTAGTTGAAGGAATATTTCAGCTATTCTGAAGCTTTCTATCATTTAGTATTCCAATTGTTGTGAAGGTTCTCAAAGATCTGGCATAATCAATTTTATCCTACTTAATTTCTCACCAAAATTATTCAAAAATAATGAATCCGTCCTAAACCACCCCTGTTTTCCCTATGTATCCACAAGTTTATAAATTATACTTCCAAAATTTGTAGAAGCAATTAGGATTCCATGATTTCTCTAGTAACCTTTAACCCTATTTAGGAAATATCACCATTCTTTAGAAGTGACAACTCGTAAGAGTTAAATTTTGGTGCATTAATCATATTTTCTCAGGGCCCCCTTTCAAATTTGTGTAAATAAGGATATCTTCATTATCCTTCACCGACAGAGGTTACAAAACGATTCATCTCACCATGGTCGAAAGGCATGACCTAAAATAGTGAGGATAGATCAAAACCTTAATGAAGATGCTATCCATTTCTTTAATGCCCGAGTGACAAAGGGTCAGAAAAATATCCTCCCTAGTTACAAAATGACTCATAATATGATCTGTTTATCTCTTAGTGTCCTGCTAAATCTCTGATGTTGCTCGGTTTCCAAAGGAGAATCAATTTAGATACCAATAATCCAATCAACCCATAGGGTGATCTTGAGCTATGTATGTTAGGTTCTTTTGTTGGCCTCCATCGTGCACTTGATGATTCTTATGAGATTCTTGTTACTAGATTTGGCCAACCCATTCCCCTATGGGTAATAGTTAGACGAAGTCTTGAGATAGAATCCATTCTTGATGGCCCATTCACTTATCTTTATCCATAGCATTTTCTGAGATAACAATAAAAGGAACACTTAACCTTGTCATCAAATTTTCCAAAAAATCTAGAATAGCCTTTTCATTACTTTCCTTTAAGGCCACTACCTCTATATAGCGATTGAAATAATTTGTTGCAATAAGGACCCATTTATGTCCCTTGCTGGATGGAGGATTGATCATCCTGATGATATCTAATCCTAACTAAACGAAGGGTTGATCCACTTGAACAGGATCTAATGGGAGAGCTGTCAGCATCTGTTTGCCTGGGAAGAGAGCACACTCCTTACATTTCCTTGCCCAGATATGAGAGTATTTGCACAAGTCTGGCTAGTAATAACCGGACCACATGATCTTAGTTGCAGTTGTTCATGCAGAGTACTATCCTCTGGATAGGCCATTTTGAAATTCCTCTAATATATTATTCACCTATTCTGGTTTGATACAGCATAGAAGAAAACCATTTAAGTCCTTTCAGAAGAGAACATTATCTATCACAACATATGGAATAGACTTAAGATGGAAAGTACAAACTTGGACTTTATCCATGTTTAGAGGATATATCCCTGAAAGAATAAAATTTTACATCTTAGTTGACCAATCAATCTAATCATTTCCTTCATCAGCATTCAGAAGCATGAAATCTTTTGTATCTTTAGTCTCCATGTCTGCAACTAGCTATTGACATAACCCTTTTCCCTTGATAAGCTTAGTGACCTTGATATGTACGTCGTACTCCATTACTTTCTTAATCCACCTAGTGTGTTTCTCATTCATCTCTTTATTCAAAAAAAGTCTTTGACACTAGGATGAGAAACCATTAAGTGGACTTTATTGTTAGACAATATATGACTAAACTTCTTTAGGGATCGAATGACTACAAAGACCTACTTTTCGACAAAGGAATATTTGAGTTTTTATTCCTTAAGAGAGTGACTAAAAAAGGAAATGGGCTACTCCATCATATCATCATTATGTTGGGTGAGGATTCTTGAAATACTTTCCTAACCTATGAAAGCATAAAGAATGAAATCCCTGTCAAACTGAAGATTTACCAATGTAGGAGCCTTGGAGATGGCTGTCTTGATGGCTTCAAATATTTATCTTCTTTCCTTCATCCATGATAATGGAATATTATTTTTAAGCATGGTTATTAGTGGTTTTGCCAACGTTGCAAACTGAGGAATGAATCTCCAAACAAAATTTATAGTCCCCAAGAAACTCCGGAGACCTTTTTTTATGACTTAGGAGGGATAAGGATATAATTGACTAAATTCGATTTGAGTTGATAGATAACCCCTCTGCCAAAATAATATGCCCCTAAACCTTTCCTTCCTACACTGCAAAAATGCACTTCTTAGGGTTTAGTGAGACACCAAATTCTCTACACCTTTGAAAACATTTTCTTAGATGAGTGATATGATCCTCATCATGCTTGGAGTAGACAATGATATTGTCAAGATAAACCAAGATCATATCGTTGATGAGTCTATTAAAATCCATATCCATGGCTCTCTAAAAGGTATCCCCTGCATTAGATAACACAAAAGGCATCTTGTTGTTAGTGTATGTGCCCCATTTGGTGGTAAAAGCCATTTTGAATTGATCGGATTCTTAAACTAGAATCTAATTATATCATAAATATCCATCAAGAAAAGAAAATATTTGAGCCCCTATCATTTTTTGGAGGATTTTCTCAATTGATGGGAGAGGGTAGTGATCCTTCAACGAGGGGTGGTTCAGATCCCTGAAATCTACGCACGACCAAATCTTTCTATTCTTTTTCCTCACAGGCACCAGATTGGCTACCCATGAAGAATGCTTGATGGTAATAATGATGTAGGATTCAATAAGCTTGGTTAGGTCTTTCCTCACCAATGGCTCAGTTTTGGGATTGATTGGCCTCTATTTTTGACAAACTGGCTTGGAGTTCAGATCCAGTTCAATAGTATGCTGAGCTAAGCAAGGATCAAAACCACGCAAGTCCATGTAGCTCCATGTGAAAATGTCATGGTATTCCTGACCTAATTTGATGAAAGATTTATTTTCCTGAGTAGTGCATACCTTACCAATTTTTAAAAAAATTTGACTTGCCACCTCGACCTCTTCAAAATCCTCCTCCTTGACCACCATTTTAGTGCTCTGCTTGGCTTGATCATCCAAATTGAAGATGGATTCCAATGTAACCAGGCATTTTAGTAACTTGTTTCCTTTCAGCTGTATAATTTGACCGGTGTAAGAATTTTTAAGTTTATCTTGATGTTTGGCAACGAACTCTGCTTCTTGATGTAGGAAGAGAACAATATGTTGATCACTATCAAACACCTACCAACTACTCACATTATCTGGTACTATGGGATGGACCACCATTTTGACTATCGTCTTCTCTTCTTTCATGATGTTCATAGGTATATCGTATTGGGAACCAATAGTAGCTAGCCTCTCAGCATCTTGATTTTGCTTCCTAGGAATTGCATGAATTCGAAAAGCCTAAAAATCTTCTATAAGATCCCAAACCTAATTTTTATATGACCTCAGTAGATCATTTTTTGATGCACTACGAGTTGTAACTTAGTGCATAACCAATTCACTATCACCAAAGATAGTCAAGGTTTGGATTCCTCTTCTTTGGGCCAATTGAATTCCTTGTATAAGAGCTTCATATTCAGCAACATTATTAGTGTAGCTAAACTTAAACCGAAAGGAAGAGAAATATTTGTTTCCTTCTAGAGAAATTAGCATAACCCCTACACTAGATCCATTTTTACTTTGTGAGCCATCAAAGAACATTTTCCATAGTCCTTTTGTATCGCTTAATGCCTTAACAAGTTGAGGTACGATGGCATCTTCTTCATGAATTTAGTTTGTACCTAATCTAGTCTCTTCCAAAAATAACAGACCAGATTCTTCATTTTCCAATAAATCAGAATAAGGGTCATATTAATGATCTATACTCACCTCATCGAGAATTGTATCTGGAACCTCTTCTACAAGAGTAATTGGCTTATGATCTGCATCCTCATCTTCGGAGTCAAAAATGGCATAATTACCGTTTATGGGTTTGGCTGTGTAAGGTTCCATGTGATTGTGACCAATTGGTTCTGCCCATATAGCTACCTTAGTCTCATACCAAGTCCTCAGGATCATATGTGACCAGTTTGATGACAAATAACCACCAATTTTTGTGGTGAAATCCCGTGATAAGAAAATGGAAAAGAGGGGAGGAAGATCAATGAAAGATATGTCCTATGTGATTGTAAAGCTAGGACATGTCTGGATAGTAAGATTAAGCCCCTTAATGACCCCCATAGTTTCGACTACAGTACCGTCTAGTTGAACAACCCCTCTTAAAATTGGAGTATATGGAATTTGTAGTACATTTGTGACCTGCTTGGGCATTATAGAACTACTGGCTCTAGAATCGATCATACAATTGTGTACCAAATATCCACCAATAATCAGTGAGATATAGAATGGTCAAGGTTTGTTGGGCTTAGCATATTTTTTTCGGGTTGGCATAATCTCATTGCCACTGCTACTTCTTGATGATCTGTTAGTAGTGCCAAATTTGTTCAAATCCTCCCATAGCAAGTTGCTATGAGAAGGAATAGAGATTTCATCCCACATTGTGACACTCAAATTGGTCTTCTTCATTTTCTCCATGATGCTAAACTGAATTGCTCCCACTTTTCCCATGCCTTTTGGGGCATTGGTGCCCTCTTTTGGAAAATGCCTATTTGGCATTGTGATACTTGAAGTCCCATCCTACTTTATGGACTAATCTATAGATACTTCTAGTGATTTTGTTCTCATGCCTTTATCATCCAGTATTTTAGTTGGGGGCTGAGAAGTAGATGCTTGATCAGTATTGGAAGACTGCGGATCTATTTCCCTTTTCTTGGAATGTGTGTTGGATGTTATAGTGGAGGCATCAATATTCAAGCCTCAAAATTCTTTTGTTTGGCAATTTAGTAGTTTAGTTTCATCAGAAGGTTGGTATTGACTTTCGAGAGTGGATGGTCCAACAAATGATTCAGGTAGAGTGGATATGCTTTGGACCATAAAGACCTAACTTAAAACTCCATTTGGGCAGAGGTTCTGATTATGGGGCTGAGAACAAGGGTAACACAATTCATAGTCTTGGATGAGGTTGTTCTAGACCGAGACTATAGCTCTAGAAGATCTGGCAGCAGAAGGATTCTGAAATTTCAAATGTTTTACAATCGCGGCTTGGCTTGTGGCCTGATTTTGTAACTGACCATTTCCCTGGAATGGAGGATAGCTCATCTGATATTGGGGTTGAAAGGGGAGAGCATACTGAGACTGTTTCCTCTTCATTGCTATGAGTTCATACCGAACATTTTTTAACAGTGAATTTACCTCATCCAAATCATTTGAGGGATTGGAAACATGCATAGCTATCGGACTAGATGCTACTAGAACTAGGGAAATGATTGGTTTTTTTCCTGCAAGCTCTGCAAACACATGTATGAGAGGTCTAGGAGTAATTTTACTTTCTTGAATTAAGCAATTTTTCAGCTCTTACAGAGATTTTGTAAG